>CM053790.1:746762254-747362254 GCA_028749045.1 Cupressus sempervirens
TAAGCCAAGGAAAGTCAACAATCTCAAATCCCTCCAAAATATACCAACCACCCAACAATGAATGCTCTTACAAAAGCCATAAAGACTCTTACAAGCCATAATGAAGGGTCTTTATGAAGATATTATCCCTTGAGCCTCCTTTGTTGACTCATCCATCCCCTTTCCTCCATTCACTCACCTTGTGACATGTGTCACTCCCTGATTGGTGCTAAACAAGCACAATCCATGTGCTCCCTTTTGAGTGCATCCTAGCCCTCCTTAAGCTTTCATCTTTCCTTCCATCTTAGCCCTCCATCCCTCAAGTCCTTAGCCTATAAATTGGATCCTTCCCCTTTGCAAATCATCACAATCTTGGAGCTAAAGTTATAATGCCCTTTTGAGAGCCAAAAGCCATCAACCATACCCTTATGATTCCAAATTGAGAGCTCACAAAGCTACCAATTTGCCATTTTCATCTCCATTGAAGCTAATTTTTGGGAACCTTGAGCATACATCCCAATCTTTAGACTCATCTACCAAGCAAGGAGCTAAATCCTATTGGGAGAGTCCATTCATTTGGCTCACATTTCCAATTGGGGTTTCCTCTTTAGTCTCTCATTTATGTTATGGTTTATATGCTAGTTAATGCTTTTGTTTTTTGAATAGATTAGTATTACTTGCTAACCTATTTCTCATATACAGCAGGAAGTGGTGCATCATGTAGATCCCGACTAAGCAGGTGACTACGACTCCCTTCCTTAACCACATCAGAAATGCCATATAATAAGAAAACACGCACACCATACACATGCAAGTATGGGGTAAGTATCCATAATAAAACACATAAGATAATAAACCATCCATCTAATCATCAATAATAACTGAAAACAATATAATGATCATCATGTATGCATGAAATGTAAAGTCTAAATGATCTCATCATATAACCACTGAATCCATAACATAATGTTTGTTTGTGTCAAAACAATACCACTAATTCATCACATAAAACTGGTCCATCATAGTCTGATAATAATAGCAATAATATGTCCAAAAAAAATGTGAACGAGGGTAGGCACTACATGTTATTAAATCTTTATGTTTCAAAATAAAAATGAGAACTTGGAAACCTATAGTGAAAATTAAACTTGTGTGTTTTCAAACCTAATAAATTATAAAAAGTTATATTGTATGTTCTGTATGAGATGTGTGATTTTTACTGATGTTGGGTTTCAGAGTTGACCAATCTTTGACTAGTCAGGTTGTATTACTAGAGGTTTGGGAGTTTTGTCTGTGATGTCATGATGATGTTTTGATCTCGATCTTTTATACTTGACCATGGTAATGTGTCTTGTATGCTCTATGAGGAGTTTTGATTTATTGATTTTTATTGCTTTCCAATGTTCTTGTGTGAAATTGAGGTGAAGGGTGTGACCTATCCAATTTAACCTTTGACTCTTTGATCAGTTGTTTTTGGATTTCTTTCCAATCACTTGTATAGGACTAAGGTGTTTGTATGATTTGTTCTTGGTGATGTCATGTTATGACATGGATTGGTTTATTTGTACTTTCTTGGATCAATCTTGTTGATGCTTGATTTTTGATTAGTCTTATTAGGATGATCATATTGGTGGAATCTATGATTATGATCAATGATTTTTGGTACTTGTCAATTTCTTGTTTAAGAATTGATGTATTGTATGTGGTCCTTTGTGATCTTTTGATTTTACTAATCTTAGGGTAGGTTATTTGTATGTCATGTTGGGAAGTGGCTTGCAATGGAGGTCGAAGCCCTAAAGAGGTTTCCTAGGTAACCCATTGTAGGTTATGTTAATAAGTGATAACATTTCATTAAATGAGTTTAAAATGAATTAACAAGATATTGGTACTACAGAAAGTCACCGGAGGATTAAAAGACTAGCCAGGTAACCTTATAGTTGACTAATTAGTATGCCTTGTCTGTACGAAAGGATATTGATGTTGCATAGAGACACTAGGGGGCCGAAGTCCAGAGAGACTACCAGGATAACCTTAGAGTTGGCTTGTATGATGACACTTGCCCACATGCATAGTAGATTCACTACATGTCTATGTTGCATCTAAGATTAGTTGATACTTGTGTCTTGATACCCTTAGAGATAGTTTTCTTTCAGGTGATTCCTTGAACCTAGATGTTGGTTTTGACTTTTGAGTGTGTTATCCTATTTAGGACTTGAATTTATCTCCTCAGCATAGTGGGAGTGTACCATTTTGGGTTTCACGAGGTCGAGTGGTAGTGCATTTTCTTATACCATCGAAATCCAACCATCAGATGTTGTTGCTGGATGGGATGGTTATACTTATTGTATCGTATTTTATTTCATAGATCTTACAAGATGATGTAATCTATTTCTTGATATATATTATTTCTACCTCTCATACCCTGTAATTTGTGCAATGGATGATTGTGCATTAGGATTATTGCCAAGTGGCATCCAAGATGACTGTATATTATTTAAAAGGATTCATACTTGTATATTATTATTTGACATTGATTTATTATATATTGGATTTAGTTTTAATTAAAATTAAATGTGATTCATCATCATGGGACTATTAGAAATAGGGATTACTGAGAGGGGGATGTGAATTAATAATCTACAAACTTTAGTTGCCAACTGGATAATATTACTTACTTTAAACCATGCATAACAAAGCAATAAAGTAATGTTGAACAATAACAATAACAATGCACAGAGATAACTCATGACACCATATTTTGTTAACTAGGGAAACCCTGGCCAAGGGAAAACCTTGGTTGGGATGATACTGACTAGATAATATATTTATATATATGTTCCTTGTTAGAGGATGGACTCTGTTAGGAGCCAATGAGAAAATTTAGTATAACAGTCCTTGTTAAGGGACTTTGAATCACTATTAGGAGATTCCAACCTTGTTAGGAGTTGTGGAGTAATGTATGCAAGATGAGCCCACTACCCAAACATGCAATTTCAACTACAAGAAGAGCTCACTGCTCAAACAAGTAATTTAATGTTATTTTCCTTCCTTGTTTGATCTTTGATCTTTAGCTCAATCTTAGATCACCAGATAGTTCATATAAAACTTTGCATATATCACTTACACAAAAGTTCACTCACTTCGCAATCTTACTTGATAGCACTTCAATACAAGCACTACACAATCACTCTTCTCATTGCAAGAAGTCCTTTACATAAATACCATGCCCTTACATAAAATATTGCTAGGTCAGCTAAGACCACAATTCACTTTTCCAAGTTAGAGTAAACATCTAGGATGTCTGCCCTAATTGGACAAGTAATTGTTTTGCAACCAAAATAATTATTTCCTTCAATTCTGTTATCCTGCTTCATTAAAACATGATTAACTCTATTTTGTATAGTCAAACTTTTGATGTTATACATGTCATCACCAAAATGTATACTATCTCCATATAACTTTGCTTACCATAATATGGCATCTGCAACATGTTATAAGCACAACAATACAGTGTTGTAAACCAAATTCTATACTCACACAATTTTTTGATAGTTAAACTCTAAGTATCTTTATTTATAAGGTTTCCTATCAATATGTACATCATGTGTTACCATTAATGACAACAATTACATATCACAATTAGCCAATTGTCAATAGGGACCCTTAAGAGTTGTAACTTGTTTATGTGGTGTTGATGTATGAGTGTATGTTAATTGCTTCCACTATTCTATAACTGTTATTGTATCTTTATCTTTATCTTTAAAAAAAATGATTGAAAAACTTAATGAATTAGGTTAAGTTCTTTTGTGTCACATGGCGGGGCATTACATAGATTTTATGGGTGTTGATTATAAAACCTTAGTGGGAAATGATGATGTCAAGGTATCATCGAAAACAGGGTTACCGAATAATTTCCAAGGTTCAACACATCAAATAATTTAGAAAATGTGGTCGGCTTGTGTAGAATTTTAGATTCTTTGCTTGAGATTGAGGTAATTAAACCCTATTTAGCTATCCATGCATCCACAACAAATTTCCAGATGTCATTACCCTCCAATGCATTATTCCTCTTGCAAATTTCTTCCCTCTACAAGTGTAATTTTTGTTAGTTTTGTGGAGATGGCTAATTTTATTACCATCCAACATAACATGTCCTTCTCTTTCATCAACATATGTAATGCTTTTTCTCACTTGTAACCAACGATGCTCAATGTCGCTCCTTCATCATGACTCCAACCTCGTCCTACTGAGAATTGTTGCAAAGCCGTCCAACATGGTGACACATTTTTTAGGACTACATCATACCAGGCCTTGAGTGAAGGGTTCAAGTATATTTGTGTTTTTAGAAATAAAGAATGTTTGTCAATGTCAAATTATATTCAATGATCTACTTGAAAATTTTAAGAGTGATTTGGATTATTATTATATAATTTCCTATTCAAGTATGAAATCTTCAGACATTTGGACCCTTGTCGAAAAAGTTCATGGAAAATCATGGTAACACTAGTTCTATCACCTGTGTGAGCCTGGTTATTGTGTTTGTCTCTTTGTTACATTTCTCTTAAAAATTAGACTAGCTTCAACAAGTTTGGTTTTTGATATGACATGTAAATTCAAGTTTTTTGAAAGGGCTCGAGCTCTCTCAAATTTGAGTACTTTAAAAGCATGAGAATTTTCAATTTTTTTATTTAAATAGAAAAGGAAAAGAACATTGTTGTTTCATATTAGCATATTTTTGTTGTCCTCTGGTTTTCTCAGGTGGATGAACATGAATTTTCCCACCTTGTCCATCAAAATGAATTATATTCTTCTTGTTTGGAAAAATGTTTTTTTCCTTTAACAGCTAGAATTGAAGGGAGTGAAGAGAATGCACAGATGGCTATAGTGTTGTGTTTGTGCTACAACTTAGAGCTGTTAGGAAGTCATACCAAAAAGATTGGTAATGGTGACGTTGGTTTTTTTTTGCTTTTCTAGGGTTTTCTTGCTTTATGCGAACTTGCAGTTTTTTTTGCGTACGGCCTTTTACTTGCACTCCCCTTCTGTCAGCACTTGTCATACCACATTTACTGCGGGAGCTTTAGGTTAGGATATAATGGCTCTGGCCAACAGTGAACCAGTTGTTTCTGGTGTTCACACTGCTGCTTCGGACTGCCATGGCGCCGCCACCGAATAAACGCCCGCGCAAGTTTGTCCCGAAGGTTTTCCATGAGGTAAGCCTGATATTGTCCTTCCTTTGCAAGAATTTGATGCCGCATGTGACTGGTTAGAACAACATACCTTGATTGGGTATTTTGTTGGTAGGACCCCACCTGAAGCTATGCTCAGAGAATGGGTTAACAAAAGCTAGACCCCACATGGTGTCCGCCTTGACGCTGTGCAAAACCTTACCAAAGGTTTTTTTTTATTTCGCTTCGCTAACCCGTCACAAGCTGACGCGGTTTTTACCAATGGCCCTTGGTCTGTGCATTCCTCTTTGCTTGTATTTTAGAAATGGTCCCGAGACTTCTCTGTCTCGGACGATAAAAAGCTTAGGGTTCCTGTTTGGGTTGAATTCTCAGGTCTACCCTTGCCCTGCTAGCCGTTTATTGAGTCTATTGCCCAAGCCCTTGGCAAAGTTGTTACCAAGGACCCAGAAAAAATTTTTAATGCTCGCCCTCAGTAGCATGTTTGCATTGAAGTTGATCTTTCTGAAGATCTCAAAGATTCGGTGGAAATCCAGATTGGCGCTCAAACCTTCGCACAGAAGGTGCTTTACTTGAACCTACCTAACACCTGTTATAGGTGTCAGTCTATGGAACACAAGATCAGGGACTGCCCTTTGGCCACGCCTAGGGTCAAACCCCAGCCTAAAGTGATGCCTGTCAAGCAGGTCGAAGGAAAAAAAGAAGAATGGGTTACTGTTGGGCACAAAGGAAAGCCTGCCTTGAATCCTTTGGCCCGCAAGCCATCCTATGTGGCCATAACCGCGATTCCTCCTGCTTCCATCGAAGTATCAGCACCTGCTAGCGTGGAGACGCTAGCGGCTTCTGTTGCGCCGGTTTCGATTTCGTAGGTTTCAAACCCTACTGGCTCGCAGGGGATTAAGGCAGGCGCCAGGACCTTGTCCTTGGCTAGGGCTCGTTCTCCTCTTGCAGTCTCTTCCATAGTACCACCATCAACAAGGCATTCTCACAGTCCTCCTGGACGTGCGGAGATATCAAGGGTTAAATAGTAGGTTGTAAGTCTAGAGGATTTCCTGTCTGACTTCCACCCGATTTCTACCTTTTTGCAGAATAATTACTCCTCTCTCGAGGACGAGGATGATATGGAAGAGTTTTCATGAACTTCCTCTCCTGGAATGTTCGAGGTCTTACAGACCTCTCCAGAAAATTCTATGTCCGGGATACCCGTCATAGACTTGGGAATTTAGATTTTCTTTGTTTGCAAGAAGTTAAGATTTCTGGTTTCATGCTTTCTGCTGCATGCCGAGTCATTTGGCAGGATAGCGTTATGTTTTCTTCTCAGCATGAAGCTGGTTGAGGTGGTGTAGTTACTCTCCTGTCACCTCGCCTTCATTCTACTATTATTTTGCACGGTTCTAACCCCACACACCGTATTATTTGGCTTTTGCTTTCCATCAACAATCATTCTTTTGGAGTCATTAATGTTTATGCCTCCAATGATGCTGTGGAAAGGGCGCAAATGTGGGTTTGGCTTGCTGACAACCTATCGCCTGCTACTTGGGTCCTGTGTGGGGACTTCAATATGGTTGAAGTGGCCTCTGACAAAGATGGCATTCTACCTTTCCGTTGGACAGCTGCGGAAAGACAAGCCTAGTTTCACATGCATCATAAATTGGGCCTCTTTGATCCCAATACTAGCCATCGTCATGATAATGGGGCTTGGCACACTTGGTCCAATTTTCAAGCCGGTCCTGATTGCATATTGAAACGTCTTGATCGTGCTATGATCTCGGTGCAATCTTTTTTTAATTTTTCTGAAGATCGTGATCTACCTGACAGATGTGACGTTGTCAGACCACTATCCCATTTATTTTGGCATTTCTTGGCAAACAGTTGTCCCCAAAGTGGTTAAGTCTCAATTCTTCCTCAACACGTCTGTGCTATTGCATGCCTCCACTATCTCCCACATACAACGTGTCTGGAATTTGGAACCACGTCCACATTCCCATCGAGGTTGGATTCAATGGTGGAATGATGCCATTACCAGAACGGCTCATTTTTTGCGCATCTACGGGCGTCAGCTGGCAATTTTCAGAAAACGTTCTTATGAAGCCAACACCCTTGCCCTCAAAAAGGCCTCTGAAGCGCTCACCTTCAACCCTTTTGATGTGGATCTGCAACTTCAGCTTGCCAAGCTTCGCCATGAAAAGAAAATTGCTGATAATTATGCTGCCCGAGGAGCTCAAATCAAAGCCCATCTCCACTGGTTGGAGGTTGGCGACAAAGCCTTGAAGGAGTTCTTTCAGGCTCTATGAGCCCGTCATACCAATATTGGGATTAAAAAGATAAAACAGGGAACTGAGGTTCTTTCCAATCTGCGAGACATCCTGCAAGCTTTTGTTCTTCACTATGGGAACATTTTTGCTTCGCAGGGCCATTTAGTTGCTCAGGAGGAAGCTCTCAGAAAGTGTATTTCTGTTACTCCAAACTGCCTCGCGGTTGAGCAACACGCTTTCTGTGAGCAACTTCTTTCCCTCCGAGACCTTAAAGAGGCAGCTTACTCCATGGCGGATGACAAATCCCCTGGGTGTGATGGATTTCCCTGTGAATTTTACAAACATCTTTGGGAGCAAATTGGTCCTGATCTGCACAAAGTCTATCTTGAAGCATACCATTCTAAAAGCTTAGGAATGATCATAAATAAAGGCAATATTAAGATCATACCTAAAGCTGGCGATCTTGAGGACATCTGCAACTAGAGGCCCATCACCCTCCTCAATGTGTCTTATAAGATCATTGCTAAGGCGCTCTCTCTCAAAATCTACCATATGCTTCCTCTAATTGTGCGACCTGAACAAACTGGCTTCATCAAATCCAGGTATATTCTCGACAACATCATTGCTGTCTAGGAAGGTATGGAATGGGCCTGTAAGTCCAAGTAGTAGGCTATCTTTTTAAAGATAGATTTTGCTAAAGCCTATGATCGTATTGAATGGCCTTTCATTTTGGCTATGCTTCAAGCTCTGGGTTTTGGTCCCAATTTCCTTCAGTCCATGGAGATGCTCTTTGGTGACGCTAATGCTTGCATCACCATCAATAATTCGCAATCTGAAGCTTTTGGACTTTTTCGTTCCATCAGACAAGGTTGTCTGTTAGCTCCTGCGCTTTATGTCCTTGCTGCCGAAGGCTTTGGTTATTTACTTGCTCATTCTATGTCTTCTGGGTTGGTCCGTGGCGTTTCCTTGCCTGATTCTTCCTCCTAGTTAGTCAATGGTCATTTTGCTGATGATTCTTTTCTCACTCTTCTTGAGGATGAAGAAAACATCAAAAATGCGTTAGATTGTCTTGACACTTTTTCTCAAGCCTCTGGATCTGCCATTCAATGGCATAAAACGCTCTGTTACTGACAGTCTTTTTTGCCAGCTCCACCTTGGCTCAGCCAATTCCAATGCAAATGGGTTACTCATGGAGAAATTTTCCGCTTTCTTCGCATTCCCTTTGCTTTCCAAGCTTCCCCTGTGGAACTTTGGAATGCTGTGCTTACAAAGATTACCAAAAAGCTTGATTATTGGATCACTAAGCCGCTTTCTCTTGCTGGTAAATTCCAAATTTGTTCTAAGATTTTGGCTGCCACCCATGTGTTTTATTTTTCTTGTTGTGCTCCCTCCAAAGCTTCATACCTCAAATTAGAACGTTTGCTCAGAGATTTTCTTTGGGCCTCTGGTTCTGACCATCATGGTTTTCACAGAGTTGCTTAGGATTTCTGTTGTCTCCCGAGGGAATCTGGGGGTCTCGGCCTGCTTTCCACTCGGAAGCAGGGCCTTGCCCTCTGTGCTAAATGGATTATTAGAGCTATTTCTGGAGATGAAGCCTGGAAAATTCTTGTCTGACATTGCATCTCTTCAGACTTCCCTGCTAACAGACCGACCTAGAAGGGAATTGGTTTTCAGACTCTTCTCACTATGCGAGAACCAGTGGTCATATAGGGCTCCTTCATTATAAAGAGCATCTGGAAAGCCTGGGAAGCTGTTAAACCTTAGCTTCGTTGGGCTGGTAATGAGTTCCGCAATGGGCTGTCCTTAAATCAGCAGAACATTTGGTGGTCTCCCCTGTTTGCCTTCCAGGGTATTCCTCTTGCCAAGACTCAAGGTGCCAGTGCTCTGCGTTTCTATAAACGAGGCATTCGCACTACTAAGGATATCTTTTCAAGAGTCACCATGA
Organism: Cupressus sempervirens; assembly: GCA_028749045.1. Classification (NCBI taxonomy): domain Eukaryota; kingdom Viridiplantae; phylum Streptophyta; class Pinopsida; order Cupressales; family Cupressaceae; genus Cupressus; species Cupressus sempervirens. The sequence goes on from CM053790.1 coordinate 746,771,617, forward strand.
ATTTTAGGTCTTGGGAGGATATGCAAGTTCAATACCGCCTTGTTCGTGCCGATCGTCAGACTTATGAGCTTCTGTTGTCTTCCATCCCTGTGCACTTACTTCATAAAGTGGGTATTCAGTCTGTTCGACCTTGGTGGTATGATTGGAAGTGGTTTCCTGCCACTCCATTTACCAATTATAAGCCCAATATGGGATATAGATGGCTTTCGCCCCACCTTTTGATGGTAGACACACTTAATCAACGATGGCATTTGCATTCTTCGCTTTCTCAATGGAGAAAACGGTTCGACACCATTTGGAGTGCCATTACAGAACCTAAGATTGCTCACTTTGGTTGGTGCCTTGCTTTCCAAGGTCTTCCCTTGGGGCCTCGGCTCAAGCACATTGGGGTTCCTGACCCCAGATGCCCCTTCTGTGGCCAACCTGAGTCCTTTTTGCATATTTTTTGGTTTTGCAAACATGCTCAGAATTATTGGCACTGGATCCATGATTTTTTCAAACCTTTCAAGCCCAAACCTTTTTCATGGCACATGATCCTTCTGGGTGATTCCCCCATATTTCCTCGAAAGTTTTCCCAGATTTGGCATACCTTCAGGATGGAAATTTTGTTTTCTCTATGGAAAGATAGGAATGCAGTTTTATTCACTCACAGTTTTTTGGATGTTAACATTGCAATGTACACTAAGGCATGCATTTGTAACAATGTCATTATGCAGATACAGGTGTAAGCTAATAAAGTTGCACTGGAGGTTGCCCACTTACAAGAATTGTTAAACCACTGGGGCAATGCTCCTTGTACCGTTGCCAGAGTGCCCCGGAGGCCTCAGCTGGTGCTTCCTCATCCCGCGGTCTCCGTTCCAGACGCCAGTCCTCTGGTCGCCATTCTCACACACTGCGCTCCCAAGGTCCCCGCCATTGCTCTCCTAGCGGTGGTCACGGCGGTTGGAGGTGCCGCTCCACTTCCCCACCACATGGTGGTGCTGGCTGGTCCCCAGCTCCCCCCCCCTAGGCGGGCTTCTGGCTGGTCTCCGGCTCCTCCCCCTGGACGGGCGCACCCTGGTAAGTTTCCCCAGCTGGCCTAGGCAATTTCTCCTCTGCGGCCAGACAAGAAGGATGCGGAGACTGCAACTACCCCAGATCCTGCAGATGCTGCTGATGGCTGGACTGTTCCTAGTCCGCCTTACAATCCCACTGATGCATGGGGATTTCCAGATAAAGATGATCCTCCTCCCTCTGCTGGTACTTCCTTGGCAGCATGAGGATTTTTATTATTATTTTTTGGATGAATAGTTTATAGTTGCTGGCTACGGCCATGTTGTTTGCTCCGGCTTTGGCCGATTGAACTCATTTGCGGGGTGATCCTGTATCCTCCGGCCCTTTTTTGTGAATTGTAATCTTAGTAAATTTTATTAATTGAAAAGGACTATTCATCAAAAAAAAAGATTGGTAACACAAATTGTGCAAAAAAACTCATTCGCATAAAACTTTGTTACAGTGTAAGAACTATGTGAATATGATATTGCATTCCTCTCATCATTACACTAAGAAATTAATTTTCTCACCGCCCTTGTGATAAATATAAGACAAGCAACTACAAAAGAAAAATAACAATATCTCATTCACATTTTGGTAAATATCCAAGTTGCCCCTAAACTTAGAAATTATATTTTTCATGTCTTGTGTTGCTCTTCTCTAGAACTGGGACCTTCATTCAAATAAAATTGGCTTGATTTACAAACGATGGTTGTTTATAAGCACAGTCAATTGAATACTATAAAAATTAGTTTTTCTTGTCTCGTGATCATCGCCACAATAGTACATGAAATACTTTTGATGTTTTGAAATTCAAAGCAAATTAGTTAAATATGGATGGAAGTGGGAGCATTAGAGGTTTTGTATCAATTCAACCCCATAATCACCTAAAATATATTAAACACCACTAGCTTGCACATAAGAAGTATATGTATTTTCCCTCTACTTTCACAGTTTTTCATTATAGAAAATGCAAAATTGATTTTTAAAATTAAAAATACATACCCAAGCAATTGGTGGACAAAAACTTCTCACCGGACAAAAACTTCTAAGAAAGGTCGAAGATCCTAGTTTCGCCTTCATGAAATAATAATTCTGTATTTTTTCAAGGAAAAAATGATTTTTCTCCTTACCTTAGCCAATGAAAATTCAAAAAAATTACATTTTTAAATTACTGAAAATTAAAACTAATTATTAACTATAAAGTTTTGAAAATTAAAACTAATTATTAACTATAAAGTTTTTGAAGAATGAAATTTAATGCTTGATTTGAATGGTTGGTTGACCTGGTGCACTAAACCCTTGCGTTATCCTGCGGTAGATCACCTCTGGGTATTTCTCGAATGTTCACCTCCCCGACAATCTAGACTTAAAACAATGCATCTGAACCAATCAAGTATACCGAATTTTCATCTCGGGGAGAGAAAGCTTGCAAAACATTGTGTTGATTCGAATGATCAACCAAAAGGGAGCCCACGTAAAATCGCTTTGCTTAATAGAAATCAGGCGCCTACCATTAGAGAAGATTTGGGGAATCATCATCCTCTTGTCACAATCCCTGAGAATGGACCTGATGTATCCAATGACACTTTTGGTGCCTCTCAAATGTCATTGGGAACCCAAGCTCAGGTATCTCAGCTAGGTAGGCAACAGATACACTCGTACCAATCAAATTCAACTCCCCGAGATTCTCTCATCGCAGGTTGCTCAATGTCGAACAGTACCCTTTTTCGACACAGTAGCTCTCCTGCTCCGCTACTTTCTGGATTAGGTAATGAGGCCCAAGGGGCCTTACCAAGTCTTATTTATCCTGTTTGAGACATTCAATAAGATTACAAAACTAGTTGTTTTGAGCTTTAATCTTGACCTTACTTTCCAGGTTATGCAGATGAGAAAATTGGTTGTAGCATTGATTTAGGAAGCTCCTATGGGGATATCCCTGCCCAAAACAGAGTTCAAGGCCACACGAGTTTTATTCAGCGGAATGTTTCTTCCCCTGGGCTAATATCCCAATGCTCAACGAACATGGGTGTGCCAGAATGGGAGAAAGGTTGAACATGCCCATAGTGGGCTCTTTTAAAGGAAATCAAGCAGGGAAGAATCCTGACAATTATAGTTTTGGTAGCGAGAATGTTTCACAGGGGTACACTTCAAAATCCTCGATTGGGTCATGAGATGATGCAACCGCACCTACCGAAACAAACTTGTACAAGGTTGGTTGGAAGGAAGTGTCCAATTAAATTGAATGGAATGGTAAGAGGATTATGCAACATCTTAATACCGCACATGCCCAGGTATATAAATTTGTGATTCTATTTCATTTTTAGGTTGCACTTGGGTTAACTTTCAGTTCGCAGTTTATAACTAATTTTATTTTTATCTATATATATGAAGGTAGAGACAGGAAATTTGGGTGCGTCTACCCTAATCTATGTCCCACACAATTTTTCAAGATCCATATACGTAGAACTTGGACTAGATGCTCTCCTACAAGATTCTGTCCTATGTAGGATTCGTGCAAAACGTGACTGTGCAGCTCCCCCACGAAGCAATAAGCATTGCTGTGAGGGTCAATATTAAAGCTTTTATTTCTATATTGGTTTCTTGTAATGGAAACCTGTAATGAAAAATAGGTTAAATTTGAACAATCATTTAACATTTTGGTTTTACTTCTCTAAGAATCGAAGAACAGCAATCAGTGAAGGAATGAGGAAGTTGCCAGAGCTTAACTAGAATATATTTTTATTTCTAAGTTGGATATCAGCTTTACCATCGCTAGTTACAGTTTTATGGATTCATTTGTTTTTATTGTTGACTCAAAACAACGGACTGCAAATATCGCTGTCATCAACATGCTAGTCGAAGTCGTTTTATATCCCAAGGTCCTACAGAAACAAGTTCAGGTTAGAGATAAGAAACCGATTTGCAATGCCCAGTACTTTTCATAGTCCTACAGTGCTTGGTGAAATCTATTGAACCTGTCTGATTTGCAATATGTTTTGCCTGTTATGTCATGGCAGAAAACGAAGACGTAAAATATGCAGATTTGTGATGTATTGCCTTACCTACAGAAAATCATATGACTGTTTTGTCTTGGAAGTTTGAAAAGTTGGGTCAAGAGAGTTTAAAGTATTAGCTAATATTAATGGTGGACTCTGTTGTAGTAAAGTATTGTCACAGGTGGATATTAATATCAAAATCTCTTAAAAATCAAATATACACTAAACTTTTGGAATCTATTGAACCTGCTTGAGTTGTAATATGTTTGTCTATTATGTCATGGCAGAAAAGGAGGAGGCAAAATATGCAGATCTGTGATGTATTGCCTCACCTATATAAAATCAAGTGACTGTTGTGTCTTGGAAGTTTGAAAAGTTGGGTCAAGTGAGTTTAAAGTATTAGCTACTATTAATGGTGGATTCTGTTGTAGTAAAATATTGTTACAGGTGGATATTAATATCAAAATATCTTAAAAATCAAAGATACACTAAACTTTTGGAGCTCCTGTTGACAAAATTTATCTTATTATGTCTTGCTAGAATTTGGAAAGAGAAGGAGAATTAGAAGTTGTAAGATTCCATATCCTTGCTCATTTTAATACGTTTTCTTATTTTGATCCCTACCGAAACAAGGGCTGTTGCTGTCCAGGGCTCTTTTGAGTTTCAAGCATGCTAACACATTTTTAAGAGAAACAAGCTTTTACATATTAATTTGTCTTTCCTGAAAGTTGGTGTCTAGTTATTTTAGACCAGTAACACTATAATTTTTAACAGTTCTACTCTTGAATGAAATCCTATATATATAGTGACATAATGTACACTGTGGACTTTGTAATTTTGTGCCTCTGTTATGTTCTTCCTTTTATGCTTTCAAATTGGTATCAGAGCAGGAAAGGTCTAAGGGACTGTTGTTATCTGAAGAGAGAGACGGTGTCAAAAGGAGGGCAGGGAAAAAACAACTCACGCCAAATAGCTGCAAGGAGGCTCTTAGATCTAGATTGGTTAATTGTCAGAGAAGTGGGATGATGAAAGGAGATTGCAGCTACTCAAAGAAAGAGTGAAGAATCACTGCAGAGACCCAATATCAGCCTATTGGATTGACAGAAGGCATTTTCAGAATTAAGTCTGAAAAAGTGGAAGAAATTTTCAAGTCTGGATAGATTACGACCATGTTGAAGACCGGCTGAATGTGACTATTGCATTAGTTGGGATTGAAAAGCCTATGAGGCCATTGATATCAGTTATTGACTTCAATCTTTATGCGTTGTTGAAGGAGGACGTGTATGTTGGGTTTTCTTCAGCTACAGTGTCTTATGCTGATGAAAACTATTACATTCTGGTCGGCTGGAGCTTCAGTACAGAAGGTGACGTTGTAGATATCAATGGAAACATAGGAGTGAATTGGATTGAGAAATGAAGTTTGTGAATATGTGTGAGACTAGAGAGTTTAGTTTTTAAAAAATTTGTTTCTATTTCAGAAGATTAAGAAATTTGCTCATTTGTAATTAAAGAAGTGAAGGCATTTGTGATTTGGGTGGGGTTGGAGGATTGTGATGAGGATTGAATAGAAAATTTATTGAATCTCTTTTGCTCTCTAATTCTAGTTATCCTGAGTAATTTATCTCTAATCATAAGTTAATAATCATATTCCAAATCTCAGAAACTTTCTTTGATAACTGTTATATTCAAAATCTCAAATAACTTTTGTTATCTGGGTTTTTTATATTGTTTGGCAAATTTCAAATGATAAACAATATCTGAAACTGTATAGATAAAATTTGAACATCCAATTATATTAGAATGAGATGTTTCTAGAATTCTACCCATTCACGAATTCAACCTTGAAAAAGATATTGGCTAATACTATCCTGCAAAGCAAAACATTTATATCGCCACTTAACATGAAAGCACAGTACTGCAATTACAATGCCAAATCCCACTCCAAAACACAATCCAACTGATACTGCCCACCATCGATTCATCTTGTCTCCATCTCCATCTGTGTCTGTATCTCCTGTGCTATTCCATTCTACTTGGGCTCCTCTTTGCCCGAAACCGGATCTCAGCGTTCTGTTTTCCAAGGGAGGCCCGTGAAGATTGGGGTTTCCTATATAAGAAGAAGCCTCAAAGATTGTAAATTGATTCCCTTGTGGAATTGACCCAGACAGATTGTTGTTTGAAAGATTTAGAACATAGAGGAAAGTGAGATTGACAAGATCTGCTGGAAGGTTGCCCGATTGAATACTTCCTGAAAGATCAAGAGACTCCAGATGAGCCATACCTGCCAAGGATTTGGGAATGCTGCCTTTTAGATTGTTGTTTGAAAGGTTGAGAGAAATTAAACCCTTCAGATCTCCCATTTCCTGCGGAATATTGCCCGACAACTTGTTGTATGAAAGATCCACGAACCTGAAGGCTTTAATAATCTCAGGGTATAGAGTTGGCCGCCCTTTAATCCAGAGAGTGACTTGATTCACGAACATTATATGGAAGCTGGGACCAGCGTAAAATCCATAGCTTATCTCGCTCCAGGTCATATCTATTTTGTCACTTTGTGTCTGATTTGCCATAGCTTTCAACCTCATCAAACTCTCAGGAATATGTCCTGATAAATTATTATGAGAGAAATCTATAATCTGCAGATTCTTGAGCCTGAGCAACTCAACGGGAAAACTTCCTTCAAAGTTATTAAAAGCCAAGCTGAGAATTCGTAACTATGCCAATTCTACAATCCAAATTGGGATCCTCCCCTGAATTCTATTCTTGCTTATGTCAAATACTCGAAGTTCTGAACAATTTGCAACAGAAGGGGCATAATACCTAGCAATTTGTTTTCACTTAAATTTAGTGTTTCAAGTATAGTAAGATTTCCTAGCTCTTCTGGTATCTCCCCTTCCAGATAATTTTGAGCCAGATTAAGGATTTTTAGTTGAGAACATCTCACCAGATTTGTTGGAATGACATCAGTTAGCATGTTCTTTGACAGGTCCAAATATATCAATTCGTTAAAGGCAGAGCATATAGAGCGTGGAATGGAACCATTGAGCCTATTCTCTGATATGTCTAAAAACCATAGAGGACAGTCTGGAATAAAGCCATTTAAACTATTGTTATGCAAGTCTATGTTATATATTAACCTGGAAATAATAGGCGGCAGAGAACTTTCCAGTCGATTATGTGAAAGGTTGGGCACATCAAGACTGGGTAGATCCCACAACCAAGAAGGAATACTTCCCACCATTTTGTTATCTGACAGGTCCAAATCTATCAATGAGAATTGAGTAGACAAGAAAGAAGGGATCTCCCCTTGAAGATTACAAGACCTTAACCCCAGGTAAGTCAGTTGGGCAAACTGTGGAATCCAACATAAAGAGATATTAAGTGTAAGACGATTCTCAGAAAAATCCACTTCTTTGAGGTGTGGTATTTCCAATATGGAAGAAGAAATGCTGCCGGTTAAATCGTTTGAGTCGAGCAACAACCTTTCTAATCGGACAAAATTTGAGATGGTATCTGGAATTGTCCCAGACAATTGGTTGTTACTGAGGGACAGCCATTCGAGGGAGGACAGATTTGAAAAGGTATCTGGAATTGTTCCGGACAATTGGTTATTACCGAGCTCCAGATGTCTGAGTGAAGAAAGCTTACCAACAAATGACCCAAACGGCGGTAAATCCCCTGTTAAATTATTATATGAAATGTCCAACCATTCAAGCATGGAAAATTTTGCAATCGAGTGAGGAATTGCTCCTCCTAGATCATAGTTATATGACAAATCAAGATATCTCAAACTTGAACGGCTCACGAAATTAAGAGGAATGGAATAAAATGAATTGAATGAAAGATCTAGATGGGATAAGTGAGCGAGGTTTAGGAGAGAAGGTATTCTACCTGAAAGCCCAATTTTAGCAAGGCGAATCTCTTTGAGATTAGAGAGGCTGCTAATGGCGTTACCCCAATTCTCGGAAGCCATTGACAGGTTTACAGAAGACATAGCCAGGTATCCCAAACTTCTCAGTTTTGATATCCATCTTGCAAAACTCCTACTCTCCAATTCGCCTGTGTAACTCCACTTGAAGGTTCCCGAGAGATCCAGGTAGCGTAAGGCTGTCATCTTACCAATTCTAGAGGAATCTCACCTCCAAAATCAGCATTTCTAAAGTCAAGGAATGTAGGCCTCTGGAGTTTTGCCAATTGAGGAGGTATGGCAGTGCCACTGCAATAATTGTCGCTAAAATCCAGGTGCCGTAAATTAGTAAAGTTAGCTAATTCCAGAAGAATCTTACCTCCAAGTTGACAAGATCCCAAGCTAAGGAAAGTAAACCTGTGAAGTTTTGTCAAACCAGAGGGTATGGAAGCAACATAGAAGTCATTGCCGCTCAAATCCAGGTGGCGCAAGGTTGTAATGTTACTAAACTCCAGAGGAATCTCACCTCCAAAATTCGCACCCGCCAAGCTAAGAAATTTTACCCTGTGCAATTTTGCCACCTGAGTTATGGCAGTATAATTGAAGTCGTTCCAGCTCAAATCCAAATATTGGAGATGCTGCAACTTGAACAAAGAGGGATGGATCGTCCCACTCAGAGGACGTGAATATCCCCCGTCCCAGCATTCCGCTCCGATATCACAGCGGTATTGAAGATCGAGGGAAACAACGTGACCGGAATTATAGTCACACAGGACACCCTTCCATTGGCAACAGTTGAATCGCTGCCATGAATTTAATCGGCCCGAGGAATCGGTGAGGCCACTTTTGAAGTCCAGTAGATAACTTCTTTCATCACTTGGGCAAGCGTCTACGAATGAGAAATGAAAGAGCAGGGCTATCATGATACCTGTTGGTCTGATTTTTTGCAAGATAAGTTTCCCCAATCTAGGTACAAAAAGTCAGAATTGGATCTATTAATGGTGAATAAGGTTTCCGTCTTTGGTCCTTCAGATTTGTTAGTACATTTGTTAAACCCTTGGTCTCGTTCTTTTTAAAATTTTCGGGTGCAAAATCTTTTAAAAAATTTGCGAATATTCTTTGAAAAGTTCAAATCTTTCGTGCCTCCTACGACCTTTTCCCTCTTAGTGTATACCATCCAATCAACACAAGATCAATGGCAGTCGCATTGTCACTATCAAAAGATGCAAGTGTTTTACCTTATGCGATGTAGCGACTGTCGCAAAATTAAAAGGTGTTACCGTAAAGTGGAGGTGCAGTGATTGGAGATTGTATTGCGTCAGAAGTTTCAGTCACATGCACTTTGTCAGTGCTGTCAAAGCTGGAAAGAGAACCAAGTATCACTAAAGGCAAAAGAAGTCAGCGGAATATAGTTTCTTCGATGGGTCGCTATGTCGCTGTCGGGAAAACTAAGAACCCCGCCGGTAGCGACATAGCTCTCGGCCAGGAAATACATGTCACGATGGTTTCCAAACTTCTCGGTGATCATAAAGACTTCCAAGTGGTGTGGTGAATAATGATGTTATTGTTATGTCAGAAGCATTAATGAGGGTGATTATGACTTGACTTGCCTTTATCTTTCTGGCATCGAGCTTTGATAAGACACCGAAGGTCACTATGTCGCTATTGGGAAATTTGTGATCTTCGTCGTTAGCGACATAGCGCCTTGACGAAAAGTAATAATGCGGCAACGTTTTCAGAAAGTGGGTCCCAGACACATGCTCCATTAGATATCAGTTATGTAGTTTTTCGGATATGGTGGCATCTAGTGGGATACACATGCATCGGGAAAAGTGAAGGCATCGAAGGTCGCTATGTCATTGTTGTGAAAATTATGTGTCTCGTCGTTAGTGACATAGCACCCGGCCATGAAATGAACAAATGGTGGGACCCAAGCAACGTGGCAATGTGACTAAGATTAGAATATAGTTTTATATGCCAGCTGCACAAGATATCCTCACGTCATCAATAACCTGGACCCACGCCCCACTCATAAGTTAGATAAAGGATTTTGATCATCAAATCAATCTCAAATCTACGGATGTCGCTGCATTGCTATGGAAAGATGTGAACTTTTTACTCTATGTGACATAGCGACTAGGGGACCCACCACATCTTATGTAATTCATGCAGTTTCCACGCCCTCAGATCAATTTCAAATCTATGATCGTCGCTATCTCGCTATGATAAGTTGCTAGAATGATATGTATAGCGACATAGCGACTAAGGGCCCACCATATTTCTCTTAAGTAATGCATCGAAGTGTCCTCCGCACAATCAAAGCAAACTCAACGGTTTTCACTACTTCATTGTAGTAAGGTGCTCACTCTTTATGTATAGCGAGGTAGCGACTCAGAGGGTTTAGACTGAAATGCCAACAATGAAGGAACTATACACATGGCAAAGTCTCATTGGGTTGATAGCCAACATGTCAAGTGGAATGTGAGTCATCTTTGCTTGCATCCCTCGATTGTAGGATTTTTTGAAAATCAACGGTGTAAATTTGAACGCAAAAGGTGGTGCCACTCTGTGCATTTATGAGAAATGAAAAGCTTTGCGTGTGAAAGAAAAACAAAGTATAATACAGAAGATTTTCTCAATTCCATCTCACGCAAACAAAGATTTCAAGCCTTTTCCTAAGTAGAAGCCATTAAAGAAGGTTGTGTTGAGCTTGACAAGAGTGTGAAGCAAAATTCCATTGTTTGTGAAGATATTGCAGGATTACAGAAAGGAACGAGCAAAGACTCAAGTAAGTAATTATACTATAATCTCTGTAGTGTCTTAGTTCTACAAATTACAATCAAAGATGCCTCCAAAGAAGGTATTTTCTGGTCAGGAGAATTATTTGGATAGGAATGTCCACGATGATTTGCTTGAGTTGCTCCCTCACTCCACTATTGAAATTATACAAGTTAAAAAGCTTACTTCATTAAACCCTAGGTTGAGAATAGCAGATGGATTGTATGACAAAGGGAATTGGTTTGGGATGCTAATACCTCTCAAATTGGTCTGGATTTGTTTAAGAAATGGTTTTCAGAGAGGAACCTTTTTGCCCCCCGTGCCAATATTTGAAATTTTGATTTAGGAAATTGGTGGTTCCTAGTGTTTTTATGGATTATGATCTTCTTGAAGTTGTGGCAAAGAACTATGACCAAGTCATTAGAGTAGTGAGAAGCCTTGATGGTGAGGTCCTAATTATAGTTAGCCCAGATGAAATTAGGGAAGTTTTTGGTTTAGGGGCTCTCATTGATTATCATGTGCCCATTGATTTGAAAGGGTTAGGAAAGGAATACATGTGCAAGAAGGATGCCATTAGGCAAGGTGCACTGAAGGCACATATAAGTAAAATTGGAACTCTACAAGCGATAACAACAGCGTCCAGGGAACCTTTTAAAAGGGCATCAATACCAAGGCTGTGGAGATATATAGGACCCTATGCAAAGTTTTTGGGAGAGATGAAGAGGAGTTTATGCCTATGGATTTTATGTATATGGTTACTCAGATTTCATCTTTTGGTGTGGACATAATTTTTTATTTTGCTTCTTACTTAGCTGAGGAAATTCACAATGGACTAATTGGGATTGCTAAGGGCAAGGTGGAAAAAACTTTTGGCCATTATTCTTTGTTGATGCACATGTTTCTATTTAAAGGAGCAAAATATTTTGGTAAAGAAATGGAGTTAAATAGAGAAGAGAATGGACAAGCACCGCTAGTCCAATTATGGAGTGCAAATATGACTTGGGATGCAAAGAAGGCTAACTTTGTTAGGTTTGACAGGTATTTTGCTTCCAAGCTAAGATGCCTCTTATTGAGTAACAAGCCCAGAATCCCTAGGGCATTAATGGGTCTCATTAGGCATATGTACAATCCCAGTGGTTTGAAAGTTTCACGTAATTGGGGAGATGTCATCCCATACTCTGTTTCTACTGTATTTAGAATTTATGGTTTTAAAGGAAGCCCTCATGTACTACCTTACCAAGTGCCTTTGAAGGTAGGAGTAGTTGAATTTTTGTGGCAGTTGGGAGGATTGGAGGAAACCCTTTTGTTAAAGAGGGGAAGGGGGTCAATTTTTCCTACTTGCACAGTGGCCCATCATTTTGTAATCACAAAAGGGGGTTGGCTTTCTTTGAACAAGATTTTGGATCCTTATGGCTATTTCTCACCCTCATTTTTGTGATTCAAAGGGATTTTATCATTTGGCTCTGAGACATAGAATTAAGCTTGGTAAAATTGAGCATGAATTCTATTTTCTTGAAGACATAATAAGGAATGAATACTCTTTGCAAGAGCAGGAGACTAGAAAGGAAAAGTGGAGTCTTCTCTAAAGTTTTGGATTTCATTCATTGTTTTGATGCAGATTATAATCCCTTGGACAATGCTGTTACAAATTTAGATAAGATAAATTAACTTATGAATACTTTTTCTGAAATAATGGAGGCAATGAATGAAAAGAAGCAATTCTTTATTAGATTTTACCTAGATAAGGCCAAGGAAGCAATGAGAAGACTAGGTTTTACTCCCAATATAGGGGTAGGTTAATTAACTGTCCAAAAAAGGCCAGGGTATACTGTTATTCAAAATAAAAGGACCAAATTGCAGATAAAGGCAAACAAATAATTGAGTCCACCAGTGATGTCTTGGAAGAGAGGCCTCTTGAGCCGTCCCTAAAAAGGCAAAAAATAATAAGGGAAGAGGATCCTCATGTTGAGGAATACTCACCCTCACAGACCCTTGTGAGAATTGAAGAGGAACAGCTCACTGAAGAGCAAATTGAACAATTGGGATCACAAGGGGAAGTTTTTGTTACACAATCAGAAATAGATGAAGGAAACCCCTAGGAGCCTTCAGTGCTAAGTTTTGAGTTGACAGTTGCAGATTACAGAGGAAGGGAATTAGACCCTGTGTACTAGAACAAGCAAGTCAACAATTTTTATCAGATGACAACTTTGTCAAATCTAGGGCTTTTTGCCAATTTGCATGGAGAACTAACATGAGCAAATTTGAAGAAAGATGCAACAAGTTGAGAATAGAGGATCCTGAGCTAGAGGAGGTAGCCCTACAAAATCAATTAAAGGAACAGATGATTCAAGAGTTCCAAAACATAACCCCTGAAGAGGGGAGGCAAATGGTAAAGGCCTCAAGTATTTTATTTTTACCCAATTGAGATATTGCAAATGCATTGATTTTTAATTCTATTTCAAATAAGTTGGATTTCCAAGATCCAAATAAGAAGGAATTCACAGGAACTGCATTCAGTGAAGACCGAGCTACTTTGGTTATATGGTCTTTAAGGAAGGGATCAAGAGCTACCCCATCACAACCAGATGAGTTTGGATTGATGGGAAATATCGTTGTAAGAAGAGTAGCTGATATTCCCATGTACAGGCTGCACACTGCAATGTAGATTCATCTCAATTTGTTTTGGCCACTGCTAAAAAGGAAGAAAGGGCCATCTTTAAATTGCAAAGTAAGTATGAAACAATTCTAGAAGCCTACAATAAGGAAGTTCAAAAGAGGATTGAACTTGAGAATAACTTAATGGGGAGGTCTACAAGACCTAGAATAATATATCTTCACCCTCCAGTGGAGCCTTTTAAATCCACTCCTCTTATAGAAATGTTAGACACCCCATAGAGGCCTCAATATTATATAGTAGAAGATTTTGAGGAAGAAAAAAGTAAACTTTGGGCATTACATGTGGAGATGGAAGTGCAATATGAGGATAAACTTAGGAAGACTCTAATGTACCTGGTAGATAAAATTGAATGGCCCCTATTTTATGACCAGTTGACAAAAGTAATAAGTATATGGGAGGAATTGAAAACCCATGATGAAGCCCTAAAGCCTATTGTTAATAAGTGGGGAAAGAGAAAGAAAGAAATTACCTTTTTATGTTATTCTGTTATAAGGTCTTCCCATGACCATATTGAAAAGACATATGATATTGATAATGATTTGTTAGATTTTGATAAGAGAAGAGAAGAGTTGCTTTGCAACTAAAGGTTGTTTCTTATTTAAGCAAATACAAGAATCAAAAATTTGATTTGTTTCCTTGTGCTTTGGATAGAAAGAATAAATTGAAGAATAAGGATGAATGGGCTAAGGAATTGGATGACCTGTTCTGTTTGAGGATGAATAAGGTTATAAATGAAAAAGGGCATGCTTGGTGGGCCACCACGACAGAGGAATTGGTGAAAGTCCATTTTTTTTAAATTCTTTGAAACAAGAATTTGTTAGTATTGATAACGAGGCTGAGTATATACTTAAGAAGCAAAATGATATTCTGCAATTCAATTGGCCAGATGATGCACAATTTGACACATGGATGAAAGATATTGCTTCTGGTGAGCAGTTTGAAGAAGTTGAAATTGATAATGATGAGGTGCAGGATGATGAGATTCAAATCATTGATGCCACCACACAAGGCCAATAGGAAGAAGAAAATAAAGGTGACCAATCAGTTTCCGTTTTAGGCCCAGAACTTCAAGGTGTTGACACAATTGAGGAAAGGGGAAAAGTAAAAGTAACTTTGATAGTACAGGATGAAGATATTGAAAAACCATGGGTTGAGATTAATCTGCAATCATTAGAACATATTTCATCATTGGCAGGCATAGCAAGTGTATACACAGAAAAATCAGAATAGTAGCCAATCAGAAAATCAGCAGTATAAAAGGATGTAATAGAAAGGGACCCACAAAAAGAATGTTTGATGTATAAATCTTTCTGTTACTCACAATTTTGTCTTTTTGTGATAGGTGTATGTAAATATCTCTTGTAATAGACACCTGTCAGTTCTCTATGCTTGAAGCTTGTTGCATCTCACATTATATAAGTGAGATTCCAGGGCTAGAGAGGGGTTCGATTTCTAAGGCATTTTTAGTTTCATACTTAGGATGTTTTCGGTCTAGTCTTTGAGCAAAAACTTTATAATGTATCTTCTCTGCAAATTTACTGGATACATTAATGTGGAGTGATCTTTGTGTTTCTTTCTAAGGTCATTCTGAGTTTACTACAATTGTATACAATTTTCAAGGAAAATTAATACAAGTTTTGAGCTGTCCCCATTTCAGTTTTTATTGAATTTTGTCTCCTTTGTTGTTACCTGCTTATTTTGAGATTGTGTGAGTAAAGTTTGCTCAATTGAATGCAATTCATTTAGGTTGTATGTCAATTCATTACTGCTATTAATTCAATGAATTAAGTAAATGCTTTTGATGAATTTGATGGGATTGTCATGGTAATAGAAAGGATGTCTATAAGAATGAACTTTAGTAAGAATTGTTGATAATATTTGTTGTAAGGCAACATATTAGCTCTAAAAATTGGAGTAGACTCTGAATCCCAATAGAATAGGCATTGATCAAAATTAATTCAGTCTACATATAGGTATACTATGAAGAAGCATCAAATCTAAAATCACAATCAACTTTAATTTACTTTTCTTGAAGATTTTAAAATGTGGTCAACACTTGTTTGCATGAAATGTTTTAGCCTTAGTTAGCCACTATTGTTGGGAATACTTGCAAATCTATAGAAGAATTGTGACCAAATCTGTTATATGGGATGTGTTTTATTCAAATTGTCAAAATCATGCATGTGTCTGAGGATATGAAATCAGAATCAGAATGAAACTAAAATAATTCTCATTTAGTAGCATCCGGCCTTGAATCATCCCTTGGGTATAACCATCCTGGTTTTGCAGAGCCTAAAGAGTAGAAAACCATCCTTGGTTTTGTTGAAGTTGGGTCCAAATGGTTTGCACATATAATTGTTAATAAGAATTGGCTAATCCTTAGGTTGTGTGAGCAATATCAACTTGGTATTGAGCATTTTGTTGTTTAGTAGTCTTAAAACACCAACAATGCCCGTGCAGGAGGAAAGTTAGGGATACATGATTGCATAGAATAGCTCTGAAGTGTGAAATTTCTAATGATTAAGGATAATTAAAATAGCCCTTTTCCTTGTAACACTGTTTTCACGAAATTATGGTTGATCTTTTAAATTCTTTCTCGGAATCTTTCTTCTGCCACTATTGCTGAACTCATATATATGTCTATTCAAACACGAGCTCTTCTTGATTTTCATTTGACTTTATACCACTATATGAATAAATTATTCTACTTATTTTCTTGTCTCTTTCATGTTCAATGCTACACTTAGAGGCCCAGTACATTCATCATGGTGGAAAATTCATATCACAGTCATAATATTTCTTGGTCAATTTCTTAGGATCCCATTATCAGATATGATACACTAGTATATATTTTGTTAAAGATTTCAAAGTAAACAACAAAATGTAAGATGGATGGATAATTGTAAAAAAAACAAGAGAGACCCATCCATATTTGAATAGTTGATATGACATGTTTTCATTCAATCATGATTAATCATGATTATTAATGATTTTTAGTATAATACATTCATCATACTATAAACCAGTCATATACATGGCAACAGGATTGGGCCTCATACATCAATTAAGTAAAAGTTAAAAACAATACACAGAGCTTTTTATCTAAACTTTTTAAAATTTAAAATTCAATGGTGTAATGCTACATTTCCACACGCTCGATATAGTCTACAATAAGACTGTCATACACACACCCCAATCTTATAGTGTTGTGAACTAATTGGTTTGGTTGTGGACATGAAAGAACATTTGCACCTTTGAGTAGGGTTCTATTCAACATCCAAGGAAGAGTCGTTGCTTGAATTTTTTTTTTTTTTTTTGGGACAAATCTTTAAATATCTTAATAAATACATCCATCACGATGGAAAATTCATGTCACTCTCATAATATTTCTTGGTCAATATGTTAGGATCCCATTATCAAACATGATACATAGCTTATCTTTTGTTGAAGTTTTCAAAAAAGAGTAATCAAAATGTCCTTTCAAAATGCAAAATTGTCAATAAGACGGTCATACATGCACCCCAATCTTAGGGTCTTGTGAAGTGATTAGTTTTCTTGTGGACATGAAAGAGCATTTGCACCTTCAAGTAGGGTTCTATTCAGCATCCAAGGAAGAATCAAGCTTGACTTTAAATATATATTTTTCTTTATATTTAATTGGGAAAACTTTAAATATCTTAGTCAGTGAAATGGTGGACATTATTGAATGCAAATATGGAATATATCAGCCTCTTCATTCTTTTGCGTGCTTTGACAGTGTAAGAAGTCTACCATCTCATTCAACTTTCCTTCTTGGCCACGCCTTTTAATGTGCCAAATTGTAGAAAATTTATCCATATCTTAACACACGAATCTCAGTCTTTGGAACCAATTTGTCTATGTGGGAAGAAAATTAAGACGGTCATACACGCACCCCAATCTTAGAGCCCTGTGAACTGATTAGTTTGCTTGTGGACATGAAAGAACATTTGCACCTTTGAGTAGGGTTCTATTCAGCATCCAAGGAAGAATCTAACTTGACTTTATATATATATATATGAAAAACTTTAAATATCTTATTTAGTGACATGGTGGACATTATTGAATGCAAATTTGGAATAGATCAGCCTCTTCATTCTTCATTTAACTTTTAAAAATAGTAAAATGCTGATTTGATTTGATGCCAGCATAGACATTGGCTCATTCTTTCGCGTGCTTTAACGATGTAATACGTCTACCATCTAATTCAACTTCCTTCTCAGCCACTCCATTCAAGGTGCCAATTAATTGTCAATAAATTATCACACTAATCTTAGTCTCTGGAACCAATTTGTCTATGCAAGACGAAAAATAATTTGCTCCAGTTTTGATTTCAAGAAAGTACTTATCATCATGTTCATTGATTTTCGTAAAAGGGAAAGGAAACTAAGCCCATTAATTATAATTTTTTTTTATAGTCCTCCGAATCTGTGAAGCGCAAATAATTTACTTAGAATTATGATTAAAAAATTCCAATTGAAATGTGAGTGGTCACTGTAGATAAGTAACATTTAACAGAGGATTAATAAGTTTATAGAATAATACTGCAAAGATTTTCAAAAATAATAATAATTGTCATTGTTGAAATGAATTATCAATAAATAGAAAAACATAAAATTAGCACTTTCTCATTTATTATTATTATTTTATTAATTTAATGTTTTTTGGTGTGGTAAAATCAACATGGGCTGACACCATTATAGAATATTATTATCAAGTTGAAGAAAACTTATACATTATTTTTGTATTCCTTTCTTTGGGAGTTTTTAAGGAATGTTAATTGGCATAATGGTATTTAATTAACATACGAAGATTAGTTATTAAAAAAACATTAAACATTAACATTATATAATAGGTAATTAGTAGTAGATTTGAACTCAAGACCTCCTCGATAAAAGGCTCACAATATATTGTTGTGTTCTAGGCTCTTGTCTACTTATAATATAATCTTACATAATATTATTTTAATTATAAAAATTGGTACTTTGATTAATTTTATTAAAATTTATAGAAATTAAAATATTGTTATATTCAAAACTTATAATAATAATAATTGTAATTCTATACAAAATTAAAATTGCAATTAACTACTTTACTTTAAATAGGCAAGTATTAAGCTACTATGTAACACTTGTTTCAATAAGAAATAGGGGAAGAATACTAGTATTTGTACAACTTAACTTTATCTTTATGTTGAGTTTGAGCTTAAACTATAAGTACTAGATTTTGATAAGTTTTTAAAGTTTCTTTCATATGCAAGTGGACAGGTAAATTAAAATATTTCTTGGCTTATGGAAATTGACAAAACTTCTTGTGGAGATCATCAAGCACCAAGGGATAATAAAGAGTTCATTTAAATTTTATGCCCAAAATCCACTAAAAGATGCACCATAAGTCATTCTCTTTAAAAACTTCATGTCGCCATATGTCTTAGTAGTAAAACATTAGATCTCCCAATAATAGTGCACAAATAGATCAATTATCGAACAAAAAAGATAAAAAATAGCAAGCCATTGGTACACATATTTTCTTTATTGGGGCTCCTTTAAAATTAGTAATTTCTCAATGGGCCCTTGGTCTACTAGTGAAGTCGAATGGTTCTCTATGAGCCTACTATGGGTCTTGCTAAGTACAAATCTTTGGTATCATAAGGGACGAGGTCGGGATCATGCCTTAGGTGATTTTGGTAGAATGGATACAACTCGATCCTTGGCTCTTAGTCGAAGAGGTTTTAGGACTGAGTGCACCCATATCAAGTTGCTAAAATGTTTATGCGGTGGTCTTCGTTGGTTGGTAGCTCATAGGTTTTGTGCCTTTGTTAGGTACCCTCGTAGGTCTAAACCCTCCATGAAAAAATAGAATTAGTAATTGGAGGGCCAAGCATGTGCAGTGTGTGTCGTTGTTTAATTATGTTTGAATACTTGCGATCTTCACTAGGGAGTGTAAAAAATATATGATCCTTGGATGATAATGCACCCACATAGAAGTACACACACAAAAAATAAAATCCAAGTGGAGTCGAGATAAAAGTTGTAAATTTATAAAGATACACTATATAAATTGATTGCAACAAGAGATAATAAAGAGATAACAAAGCTTAGTGAAGATGCTTGGAAACTTTTGATCCATAGATGAGTACCCCAACAAGAGAAAATCACCTTAAATAAACTTCTAAATGAAGTCTATGTGGATCTTAGTTTTGTTAGAGAATTTATGCTTCATTGGTTTGTGAGAAATATGTACAACACTTATTAACAAAGAAAAGAGAAGTGAGATAATTAGTACAAAATATATACTTGGTCATCAATTTTCAAAGCCAAGGGCCCTCTCGACAAGATATGACTACTACTTGATACTCAACTTCAATTGATTAAAATACTAATTTTCAAATTTCCTTTTACAAGAAAAAACAATTTGACCAAAATTAAGACAAAAATGAAAGCATAGTGTATACTTTTAATCAACAACATCACTAGTCCAATTTTTGTCAGTGAATCTTGTAGTCATAGTGCAACTTGATGGTTAGTGAATGCCAAAATTTGTAGGGAGCCAAGTGTATCTCAAAATAAACTTGGCTTCCTATACATTAATCACATGAGGATATCAAGAGAGATTATATACAAGACAAACTACAATAAGTATTTTTGGGAGTTTTAGGGAGTCTCCTATCTTCATTGGGATTCACTCTATGGAGGATGTCAAAGTGTGCAATTCTATAGAATCAAAGTGAGATGAATATCCTCTCAGAGTGTTCATGTTGATTAGGCCAATGTTTGACCTCATTGGGACTTACAACCATGTTACAAAAAGAAGTTACATACATGAGCCACATCTAAAGGACTATTGGATTAACTGCATAGATCATTATAAAGTTTGGATATAAGACAACTACATATTGGATTTGGTCTTGGTCCAAGATTTTTTGGGGGTAAAACTTCCTCCAATTATTTTGGACATACAATTCTAACTATATCTTTAATATTGTTTACAACAAGGATAAAGTATATATACTTATTGAACCCTTAATGTCAAGGTTATACATAATGAGAATGATGATGTTATGTACTAAGATAGAGTACATATAATTGACCAATCCTTGAGGTGGATTATGAAGCCTTTCACTCTAGCTAGATCTAATGCCTATAAAGCAATAGTTGGACTTGCCTACCAAGGTAGAGAATAGGACAAGTAATAAGGTTAATATTCCTACATCTAAGAAAACTACTCATTTGAAGTTATAGATGGTATATATACACACTATGCATGAAGTGTATAGTATTGTAGAGAGGAATACGATAGAAAGAGAGAAAGTAAATAAAGATGATGTTCCTATCCAAGAGACAAAAGAACCTACTTCCAAGGAACCTTCCACAATGCGAGTCAAGAAGACTGCCTCTACTTCTAAGAAGGATCCTAAACCATTGATGAAGGAAAATTTCTATAAGAGGAAGTGTGCTTCAATTTCACCCCATTTAGGCCCATTTCTAGAGGATCAATAAGTTGGCATTGAAGAAGATCCCATTCCACTTTTATGGTAGACAAGACAATTGACCATTGCATAAGGAGCCAAGAAAGAAAACTAAGATGATGATTCTCCACCTCAATGAACCAAAGAGTCCATCAATATCGATGAGATTATAGAGTGTGAGAAGGAGACTAGAGGTTCAAATTGGCACATTTAAATTTGATATTTTCAACTTTCAGTCTATTCCTAGATTCTAAGATCCTCCAAACTAGTTTGTTAGTCCTAGTTCTTACCCATTAGCCAAAGAAGCTCATGGAGATAAACAAGAAACAATTCTATATCATGTTAAAAATGAAATTCCACCTCTTAGATAAACATAGATGAACATTAGAAATATGAACCATCTAGTGATGAAGCACATTGGGCTAAGGAAGAGGTTCAAGTTATGAGATCTTCCATAGGAAAAGCCATATAACTAAATTAGCTAGTCAAGGATGATACTGGAGAGAAAGACCAATAACAAGATAAGAAGTAGGGAGGAGTGATTGAAATGGAGAAGTTTTCTAAAGAACCTAAGGGCGATGCCACAATACTAGCACAAGAGGAGAAGTCTCAAGTATAAGTTCCTGGAGCACCCTCAATATCACAATCGACATAGTCACAAGAGAAGAGGATCCCTAAAAAGAAGAGGAGTAAACCGATGTCTGGGTTATATGGTCTAACATAATGGAAATTTTTCCTCTAGAGGGGGAAGATGTATAGGATATAGAGACAATGCATCCCATTGATCAAAAGGATCAAGTTGCAATGGAGACTCTGTAGTAGAATGTTCATTAACCATGGCATAAAGAAAAGACTCAAGAACTAGAGATGAAACAACCAAAAAAAATTAAAAAACTAAAGGTTCAACAATATTTTAAGAACCCAATTATTCCTTATGAGCCTCTTACCACATCCTCAAAGACAATTTGGTTGGGAAAAGCGATAAAACAAAGAAAGATAACATACATACAAGAGGAAGATATTGATATGTTTGTTCTAGGATAATAATTCTGGATTGTCCCAACAACAGTGTGTGGTACTTTTTGGCCAATTTTGACACTAAGATCGACATTCCAAAAACAAACTTCACTTTTGAACACCTATTGTTGCAAAACTACTAGGAACTTGAAGATGATGTAAACTAGAATGTTTTAGGGTTTTCTTTCTAGTTTCTAAATACACTTCTCCAAAAAAAAATTAAAATTGATTTTTATCCATGTTTCCTTCCCCTTTGAAAAATGGTTTGTGTGAAAAATCAACATTTTCTATGGGTAATTGTCACTTGGATAAGCATTTAGTTTTTCAAAAATGATAATGGTGTAATTATATTTAGGTTAAAATTGTAACATCAATATCTAGAGGATGGAATTAGTTTTGTTCATTTTGGTCCAGTATTATAAAGATTATTAGGTTCTAAAGTGACAATGACTATAATTTATACATGTGTTCCTTCATATTTCATTAACTTGATCAATTTATAATAAACTTTAGTTCATATTTTTTGATAGAAAGATAACATCAATATTATGTTCCTACCATTTTGGACACATATATTGATCAAATAGACTCCACAAGAGATCATTTAATAGTACATGAAAAAAGATACTATTTTAAGAAGGAAACATATTAATTTAAGTATATCGGAAAGATTAGATGGAGAAAGAAATTGGTTCTTTTGTGAATAGAATGAGCTATTAGACCCTCTCTCCCGTTATTATCATTAAAATTCACCTATACTCACAAACAAGGAACTTCGTGGAAATTTCTCTAAATAAGTTGGAATTTTGAATTCGCATCTAGTAATGTATCCAAAAACAAAGAGACTATGTAAGAGATGAGTAACAAAAGTCCAGCCTCCCCCAGAAACACATAGTAGAGAAGAGTTGCAAGTTAAAACATCTAGAAATCAAACTCAAAGATATGAAGACTTGTTTAGTCACCTACAAACTTAACAACCTTGATTTTGTCTTACAACCATGACTCCATTTTCCTTCTGTTTAACAATTATGGTAATGACACACTTTCATTTCTCATTTTTTAACACATACCGAGATGATGAAAGAAGTTTTCTATTGGACTTTAGAGGCAACTTCAGTGATGATTCCTCTATCTAATTAAACTTATGGTAGTGATTCAACTAATGCCAATGGGAGGTTATCACCTTTGACTATCATTCTGGTCATGTTTCTCCCTTGACCTCAAGACTCTTAATCATGATTTGCAAATCTCATCTACAAGGGAAGATCCATCCATCCATGTTCAAGTTGCAACATCTGCAATATTTGGATTTGAGTTAGAGTGACTTCAATGGTACTTCCATACCTCCTCAATTGGAAAAACTCTAGAAGCTTACATTCTTGAGCTTGGAAGGTGCTGATTTTGGAGGAGATTCCACTGGAATTAGGTAACATTACAACCTTGAGGTACCTAAATTTAAACAACAATAATTTCAAGAATAAGAGGTTTTTAGAATGGATAAGAAATCTAGGAAGCTTGGAATACCTAGATATGGACAACATCAATCTGTCAATGAAATCTGAGAATTGGGGTAACAACCTTAGCAACCTATCTAATCTTAGGGAGATTCACTTGTGTTATTGTGGACTTTCAGGTACATTACAACCTTGAGGCACCTAGATCTTCGAAGAAATTCATTTTTTACCTTGTTGCTAGATTGGTTTCAGAATGTCTCATCCATGTTGTCCATTGACCTATCTGGTTCTTGTGTCAACAACTCCATCCCTTCAAAATTCTTGCACTGTTCATTAAGCTTGGCATCTCTTGACTTTTTCATTCAACTCCTCCATAATAGGAGTAATTGCTCACTTGATTGCAAACTTTCTAGTGCTTAAAAAGTTGGACCTCTTGCACAATAATTTAAGAGGGGATTTCCTACTATTGGATAATTATTTGGGAAACTACACCCCCTCAAATGTGTGGATATAAGTAGTAAACAACTATCTGGAACAATTCCCAATACGATTTGTTCTCTTAATTATCTTGGCCTTAGTAATAACTAGTTGTCTGGAACAATTCTAGATATAATTTTGAATCTTTCTTCACTTGACTATCTTGGCCTTAATAACGACTAGTTGCCAAGAAACAATTTCAAATATTTCTTCTCTTGGATATCTTGGCCTTAGTAACAACCGTCGTCTATCTAGAATAGTTCCACACACTATTTCAAAGTTGTGCTCCATGAGACGTCTAGACCTCCAAATAAATTAGTTTTCTAGAACATTTTCAAATACCATTTCAAATCTTTCTTCCCTTGAATATCTGGACCTTAGTTTTTGGAAATTTTTGAGTTACTTGGTTTGTCCTATTAGTCTCAAATTGGTTTTGACAATTGAGTGTCAACACACTTAACCAAATTCTCAAGATGATGCCTAGTATAATACAGATGCCAAGCTATAACGTGTGCCAAGCTAGAAAATTCAATAGGTGTCGAGTGATCTTCAGGTGCCAAGTGAAGTTCAAGTGCTGAGTCACTATAGGTGCCAAGCAGAGTATAGATGTCAAGTGAAGCAGAATTACTATAGGAGCCGAGTGAAACAAAATTTCTATATGTTCCAAGCATCAGCAAATAGTAAGTGTCAAGTAGCATAGAATCATCATATGATTTTGTATCTTGACAAACTCAAATGCAAACCATTTTTGGAGCTGATATAGGATGAATCTCAAAGGACCCTGAAGATAAGATTGAATCTTTTGCATTACCTATGTAATCAGCATGCAGCCAATAAGAAAAATGGAGAAGGCATGCAAGCAATAGGAAAAGTGCAAGAATTGAGCGGGAAAAGAAGAATAAATATTGATTGTAGATTCATACTTAACCCTAAGTCCTCGAAATCTTTAAAAGGACGACGAAACCCCATTGTATGTGTGAGTGAGAAGTGCATGGGTGAATTATAGCAAAGTGCAAAAGGGTGAAAAGACTTAGTGAAGAATAGAGCAGCATTTTAGAATCTAGTTGATCAAGAATAGAGTATCAAAGTTATGAAGAGTGACATATTAGATCAAGCAAGGTTCAGAGTAGACAGAGCAGAACAAGGATCTAGAATCAGCAATTGAGGAATGCAAATCATTAGGTCAAGACTTTCTAATACTCTCTAGCAATTGTATTAGGAGTGAAAATGCTATGGACTTAGGTTGGCTTAGCAACCATTTGTAAATCCTTTAATAGGGTGGCATTCCAAGTGAATGTACTAAAGTCCTTTAACTAGGCCTACTTTTAGTAGGGTAGTTAAATCCTTTAATAGGTCACTTTTAATAGGGTGTAAAGTCTTTAACAAGACAGGCCTTTCATAGGGCAGACCATTGGAAGTGGTCAAACATTGTAACCTTGAACAATTGTATATTGTTGCAGTGATACTTTGTGGGTGTCATCCCCACCCTAGTTTTACCTTCTCATTTTGGAGGTTTTCTGGGTTACGAAATCTTGTGTTATATGTTTTCATGCATGTCTTTTACTTTCATATTTATTAGATGGATTAGATGCATGTGAATGATTTTAGTTAAAAGGTTTTAAATATGTTTAAATTAGTTACTTC
This sequence comes from Cupressus sempervirens, assembly GCA_028749045.1. Lineage (NCBI taxonomy): Eukaryota > Viridiplantae > Streptophyta > Pinopsida > Cupressales > Cupressaceae > Cupressus > Cupressus sempervirens. Next base: position 746,797,088 of record CM053790.1, read on the forward strand.
TGATTCACGCCCCCCCCCCCCCCCCCTAGAAGTAAATCTTCCTACTTGTAAATTTCAACAATTGGTATCAAAGCCAAGTTCTCACAAGGAGGAGCCTTACAACTTGGAGAAAAGATCTAAAAATGGAAGTCTATAAACTTGGGAAGATCATAGAGAATCAGGCAATTGATATACAACTTGTTTTACATGCCTTGGAAGAAGCCAAAGAATAACTAGGAAAATCCTTAAAGAGAAGAAGAGACATTGCCATAGCTGAGAATGATACATAGTACAAGGAGATTGACACCTCAAAACTATTTTCAAATGGAGATTCGAAAGAGTTTAATGCAACAATAGTAGACCTAATGGAGAAGAATAGAGCTCAAGCAAAAGAAATTAGAACACTCAAGCTTGAACAAGAGTCACAAGACATGATGCTTTGTGAGGTGACTGAATAGAAGAAAAGAGCCATTGAAGATAAGGCTATGCTCGAAGAAGACAAGAGAAATCTTGCCAACAGACTGGAAGAAAAGTCAATTGAACTTGCAAGAATTTCACACATGCAACTAGACACCTTGAGCTAGATGATGAATGTACATCATGAACTAAATGTTAAAGATATTGAGATCTCTACACTGAATATGCAAAATGAACAACTACAAAATAACCTAAAAAGAGAGAAGGAAATTGTAGAGAGCTTTAACAAACCCAATTAGGCCATCAAGTACTCTAAGTAGCTATTGGAATCACCAAGGGCTAGCAATATACTTCAAGACTAGGATACATCAGCATTGGACAAGGAGAGTCATCCCAGACTACAGAAGAAAGGAGTAACAAAAGTAAGAACACTAAACCAACTTGTCATTTATGTGGTAAAAAGGGACATACCTCTAATGTATGTAGAAGCAAGAATGCCCATCAGCATGACAAACCTAAGAATGTGAGTTACTGTCATAAGTGCAAAAGGCAAGAACATCAAACACATAGCTATAGGACTAGGACTATCAGAACACCAAGATTTGAAGTTCACTGCTACAATTACAAGAAGTATGGCCATAGAGCTTTTGAGTGCAGATCAAAGCCTATGTGGACACCTAATCAATTAGTAAGAGGGAGTAATCTTAGACATCACTATAATTGGGATTACAACACCAGGTATACATATCATTACTATCAAGAATATGGATACATTCTTAAAAATTGCATAAGAGCACATTTTAGAGGTAATTATAGTAGATGGTTGAGTAAAACCACATGTTTTAGTTGCTTAAAGACTAGTCATATCAGCAAAAATTGCCCAACAAAGTCAAAGGCACCCAACTCAAAGAACAACAAAGGTAAAGAGAAGGTAGATGTTGAACACATCAAAGGAGAAATGAACAAGACATGGAAGAAGAAAGATGGGTGTAGCACATCAAATGAAGGGATCACTTCACCTAAAGGGTCAAGTGATCACACTTTATCAAACTAAGTAAAGAAAAGGCATGCGGAACTGATTTACAAAGCTTTATCATACATAAGTTTCTAAACAAGTAAGTACTAAAAGGAAGAGATCAGCATGATTAAAGATGCAAAGTTAAAATTTCAAGATTTCACAAGTGTTACTGAGTTGGCCTCAGATGCTGAGTAACATTTTAACACAATTTGAGTTGATAGTGGTAGCCGAGTAAAGAGAAAATTTTGGTTAAGTTGAGTAAGTTATACTCCTATGGAAGCCAAGTGATGAAAAGCCAATGGAAGTCGAGTAATGTAGAAATCCTTCAGAAGTCAAGTGGATAGTTGTAAATGCACTAAGCATTAAATGCAAAGGAAATAGGGTATATTATCACGTTTTCAATCATTTTTCTTCATTGCGAATGAAGAGCAAAGTAAATTGCAAGATTGGAGCTATAGGTGACATAGAGATGAGGGAAGCATATGAAAAATTGTGTGAAAATGGAGTGTTGAAAGAAGAGTACAAAATTGTTGAAAAAAAGGGTTTAACACATGACGTAGAATTCCCTAGAGTATTCAAGACTAAATGGATCAGACTCATGCTCAGGAGAATACATGATGGAAGCTTATGGTTGGAGGATGGCCTTGTGAAAATCACAAAGAGAATTGTGCATAGAGTGATAGGGTACCCAACCCTAGATTGGCTAAAGACACTTAGGAGTGATGCAAAGGAATTAATTGAGAAAAATACTAGTGCCAAATAGAATAAGAGAGAGGGATGACAATTGATACCATTCAAGATCCTCTAGTTGATTTTGCTATTAGAGTTACTGCACACAAATTCTACCAATCCAACTAACTCAATAGTGTGCCCTGCATTGCAGTAGATGTGGGTTATAAATTGGTGAAAAAAGATCATACTTATGATCTTGCAGAACTACAACTACAATAGATTAATGAAAATCTAGCAGCTATCAAGAGAACCTAGGGAGCCCAATGCAAATTTGGTGCAATTTTGATTTGTATATTCTTTTATGTTCAGAATGAGTTTCCTTCTTTTGGAAAAGTTGTATGGAAAACTAATAGGTTAATAATAGCTCAAGTTAGTGAATACATAGAGCAGATGGGAGCCAATTTTGAGACCTTAATGACTAGTTATTTTGAAGAATCCAAGAAGTCAATGAAGCAAAGGCTAAGAATACCAGTTTCCCTAGAGGAGAAACATGTAAATGATGTATGTTTTCTTGTAGACATTGACTATACATACATTCAAGCTGCCATACCAAGAATGAGATGGTTAAGACCTCTTTGTTATGAAATTAACATAGATGAAGCATCAGCAACAATAATTGCATTACTTGCAAAGGAAATAGACAAGGATGCACCACATCTTGGAACCTATGATGTGGTGAGATTAAAAGTGGATATGGAGTTGAAGACTGCCTCCACATTGAAAAAGAAGGATAAACTTGTCAAGAAGTTAAAGGCCAAATTTGGGGAAGGCACTGCAGAAGAAGCAGAAGAAGAAGGTGAAGATGCCAAGGATGATGGAGAGGAACAAGGTCAGGGACCACTTGCCTTAACCCAAGGTATGGGAGAGGATGCTGAAGAGGAGGAAGGTGTAGAGAAGGAAGCACCTAAGGCTCAACTAAAGAAAAGAAAAGCTCAAAAATAATTGGTTGCATAACAAAAGGGGAAGAAGAAAGCTACAAAGCCAAGCCTAGCCAAGCCAACAACAAGGGTAGATACCAAGGCTACAACTCAAGTGGCAAAAGAACAAGAGAAGAAAAAGGTAAATGAAAAAGGAGGGCCTATAGAACCAAAGAGAGAAGAAAGTATGTTGCACCCCCTGAATTAGATGAGGGAAGGACAGAGTCTGATGAAGATCAATTTAGATTGGTAAGATGTTCTACCACATCTAAATTGGAAAGAATTTGCAATAACATTAGAGATAATGCATATTTAACTGGTTTGAAGACCATTGATTTCAATAAGTTGTCAAAGGAACAACAAAACATAGTGGAAGAGTCCATCTACACTATGATGGCTATGTTCAAGACCACCCCACTGGAACTAGACAACTCAATGCCTAAGGAGCTAAGCTTGCTAGTTGAAAATAAATGGCATTACTGTCTTAAAATGGAGAAGGAAATAAGGGAGTCTACATTGGCTCATGTAATGCTAGACCTAAAAAAAGGTCAAATAAATAAGGCTAGCAAGAAACATGGGAGAAAATTTGCACCCAAATATAGAGCCTTTAGAATTTTGCAGAACCAAACAGAAGATGTTGTGCAAAAGTCCACACAAATATGGAAACTAATTTATGGATTAACAACTATGAAAGAAGGGTAGGAAGACCCATTTGAGGGGAGAAATGATGATGAAGAAGAAGAAAATAGGAAAGATGAGGAAGGAGAGTAAGAAAAAGAAGAAGAAATAGTGGAGAAGACATAGGGTGAAGAGGCAATAGCTGAGGAGCAGTAGCCAGAATAGAGTGTCCAAGACACCCAAATGCCACCACCAAGTCCTCCACATAAAACACCTATAGAAACAATAATTGTAAAGGATGTTCCTGACACCTCAAGTCAAAACATCAATCCACTTACTGCAGAGGATCTCAAAAAGATCCTTCACCAAACTACATTGTAATCACAATTATGCACTAATCTAGTATTGGTGAGTGTGGATGAGTTGTAGAAGGCTATAGAAGAAATCACAAGGGAGAAGGTGAACACACAAGAACCACCTTCAAAACCTCCCACAACTACAACAAATCAACCTAAAGAGAAAGAAACATAGTATACAATTGCTAAGGTTGATTCTAAAGTTACAGTAACAACAACTACCAAGGAGCTAGCCAAGAAACAAATAGGACAAGATGTTTTACTGCACAAAGCCAAGGTGCACCTCCTCAAATCATCATTATTGATCAAGGAAGTAAAGAAGAGGAGAAGGAAGAGGAGAAAACCCCTAAGGATTAGGAGGATATACAAACATTGGTGAACTTTCCTACCTTAGGGACTCCTACCAAAAAGCTGAGAATTGATGCAATACCATTGCAGATTTCAGCAACAAGCTTGAGCTCCACCAAAGTTACAAGAATACTTCACTATGGAGACCCTGCACTTGATGAAGAAATAGTCATACCTAGTTATGACTCTAGAAATATGAACCTAACATAGATAAATGAAGTGCAAGAGGCACTAGAGAGAAGGAAGAAACAAGAGATACTCAGAAATGAGTATAGACAGAAGCAAGCATTGGTGGAAATCAAAGATATATTCCTCAATGCATTTAGCTTGCTAGTACCTAATGAAAACCAACCCATCATGGACTAATTTTCCAACATAGTGGACTAGATACAAGATGAAGACCTTGATACTAATGTTAAGTTATTAGAATGGTCTGAAAAGAAGTTTCATATGAAAGTCAATGAGAAGATATCTAGTGAGATAGCACTTTCAAAAGTAGAATTGGCTAAAAAGGTTGAGAAAGTTAAAACAATACTTAGGAATGTATTCTCTTTGTACTCAAAATTGTGTGATTCATCATATTTCACACAAGAATCTAGCCAAATGATACTGAGCTTGGAACGAAATCTCAAGATTTCTAGCACACAGCTACCCAAAGATCCAACTCAAAGTGAGAAACATTTTGCAACAACACTTCACACACAGAAGGAGTTAGCTGTATGGACAATAGAAGAGGCCAATATTAAGGCCAAATTAATGTAGATTCAATCTTCCATTACTCCACATCTAGAAGTACTCCATAAGGAACATGCCTATGCAGAAAACATTTTGAAGAAGGACCCCAATCTTTCTACACTAGAAGGCCATGTACATCTTGCAACAAATACAACCATCCAACACAAATCACTAGAAATAACATTGAATAATTGGGATGTTTCTCTGAAGATGATCATGGAGGTAAATAAATTTTTTTTGACTAAATAGTCTATTCACCATTAGGACCCTTTGACATAAGTGTCAAAAAGGGGGAGATATTGTAGATTGCATTATGTAAATAAATGGGGGAGAAATAGTATTTTGGGGGAGATATACCCATAGGAGATAATAAGAATGGATAAAGGGAGACATACCCAAAGGGGGAGATATTCAAATTTTATGGAAGTAATAAGGATATAGCTAAAAGGACAATAAAACTGCAAGAAGATGTGAAGATGTGTGAAATAGTATCACTAGAAATGGGGTACAAATAGATATAGCGTAGAGAAAAGGCAAAGAGTATCAGATACATCAACATGAGACAAATTTAGCTCAAAAAGTTTTTGGTTATAGAGATGGCACATCAACTCAGAAGGAGTTACAAAATTTTCACAAGTTTTTTGAAGTTTTGTACATATGCCAAATAGAATGTGAAGTATACTCATAGAGATCAGATTCATAATGCCTAGTTAAGTGTTTTTGCCACTCATGTCAAAGGGGGAGATTGTTAGTCTTAGATTAGTTTTGACAATTGAGTGTCAACACACTTAACCAAATTCTCAAGATGATGTTGAGTATAATATAGATGCCGAGCTACAGCATGTCCTGAGCCAAAAAATCCAATAGGTACCGAGTGAAGTTCAAGTGCCGAGCCACTATAGGTATCAAGTAGAGTATAGATGCTGAGTGAAGTAGAATTACTACAGGAACTGAGTGAAATAGAATTTCTATATGTGTCGAGCATCAGCAAATAGTAAGTGTCGAGTAACATAGAATCAACATATGAGTTTTTATCTTCACAAGCTTAGATGTAAACTATTTTTGGAGCCAACATAAGATGAGTCTCAAAGGATCCCAAAGATAAGATCGAATCTTTTGCATTACCTATGCAATCAACATGCATCCAATAAAAAAAATGTAGAAGGCATGCAACCAATAGGAAAAGTGAAAGAATTGAGTGGGAAATGAAGAATAAATATTGATTGTAGATTCATACCTAACCCTAAGTCTTCAAAATCTTTAAAAGGAGGATGAAACACCATTGTATGCATGAGTGAGAAGTGTATGGGTGAATTATAGTGAAGTGCACAAGGGTGAAAAGACTTAGTGAAGAATAGAGTAGCATTGTAGAATCTAGTTGATCAAGAACAGAGTATTAGAGTTATGAAGAGTGACATATCAAATCAAGCAAGGATTAGAGTAGACAAAGCAGAACAAGGATCTAGAATCAGCAATTGAGGATTGCAAGTCATCAGGTCAAGACTTTCTAATACTCTCTAGCAATTGTATTAGGAATGAAAATCCTATGGACTTAGGTTGGCTTAGCAACCATTTGTAAATCCTTTAATGAGGTGGTATTCCAAGTGAATGTACTAAAGTCCTTTAACTAGGCCTACTTTTAGCCAGGTAGTTAAATCCTTTAACTAGGTCACTTTTAACAGGGTGCAAAGTCTTTAATAGTACAGGCCTTTCACAGGGCAGACCATTGAAAGTGGTCAACCATTGTAACCTTGAATAGTTACATATTGTTGCAGTCATACTTTGTGGGCATCATCCCCACCCCAGTTTTACCTTCTCATTTTGGAGGATTTCTGGGTTACCAAATCTTGTGTTATATATTTTCATGCATGTCTTTTACTTTCATGTTTATTAGATGGATTAGATGCATGTGAATGATTTCAATTTAAAGGTTTTAAAGAGGTTTAAGTTAGTTACTTCTGATTCACCCCCCCACTCAGAAGTAAATCTTCCTACTTGTAAATTCCAACATGTCCCTGGAGCCTGTCATTCACCTATTTGCCACAAGTTGACTTCACCAAGTCTCCTCTGACACTACAGCTCCAATAGTCAAGACATTTAATATGGTTGGTAAGTTTGAATTCGAAAATGTGCAGGAAACCTTTGGGTGGTCAATGAGAGACAAAAAGAGAGAAATTTTCTTTCATTCTATCAGAGAGTAGAGAAATTTTGAGTGATTCAGAAGAGTTCAATAGAGCAACAACAATAGAAGGTTTTATTAGAGTGAAGAAACATGTGTGGATATTTTTCTAAGTTTTGTGAAAGTGAAAGTTTGTCTTGTATGAACAGTGATTGGTCCAAGCTTATTATATGCAGCCATATATTTCTTTAATTTTTTTAGTATTTAGATATATATTTTCTATGGTTGTAGTTTTACTCTCCAAATTTGTAAGAGTTTGATTTAGTTAATAGAAAGCAAGCACCATCTTCAGTGTATCGTGTTTCATCTTGTCTCCATTTATATATTTTGTTGTGTGTTTAGTTGTTTGGAAAATCCCATTAGAGACCTTTGTTCTTGTTTGTTCATTTTTTGGAATAGTGTTTTGGTTTTTTTCATGGGTGAACACATTCCTTTGTCAAGTGTTAACTATACTAGGTCTTGTCTTAGCTTGTACATTTGCTGAGTAATATTGACCGATTGACTTGATCCTTATTGACCAAGTAGCTCAGACCTTGTATTGATCGAGTGACTTGGTCCTTACCATTATCAAGCCTCCTTGTGTCAACCAATTAATTTGGCCCCTTGCATTGCTGAGTAGCTTAGTTGTCTTGTGTCGGCTCCCCCTTTGGTTCTTGTTTCTTCACATGGTACCAGAGCCATTTGGCCCCACATCCTTGTGAGTTTGGGCATTTTTTTTTTCTGAGTGTTGAATTTTTTTATGTATTAGACATGGCTAGAGATAAAGGAAAGAATTGGCAGTAGCCACCATCCTTTAATGGACAAAATTATGTTGCTTGGGCAAAGAGGATGAGAACCATTATGGTTGTAAATGACTTGTGGGAGTTTGTGGTTAATAGGTTCAATGATGTAACCGACCCAATACAATATGCTGCCCTCGCCAACAATCAAAAGACTCAACTAAAAGACTAAAGAAGGAAGGATGCAAAAGCGTTAAGGGTACATATAGGATCATGGTCAACCAAACTATGGCCTTAAGTGGCAGTGAAAAACAAAAGAATCCGAATTATGTCAACTTAACAAGTAATTTTAAAGTAGTTCTAGACTTGATATCAAAAACTTGTAAGAAAATAATCTATATGAAATTGAATGTAGCTTCTAAACTACTAAGCCTTATCTAAGGAAAAAATTATTTTATTGGTCAAAATTTTGGATTTTAATACAGTACTACAAAAATTTCAAGGTGAAAATAAAAAGTAGGTGCGTGTCTAACCACCTTAATCAAAATCAAATGATAATATTTTTAATATAATTATAGATATAAAAAGTAGACTCATGCTCAGATGTGATGCACATTTTTAGGTATTTTTATTTCAAATAATTAATTAAATATGAATTTTTTACTATACTATTTTTAGAATTTAAAAACTCCCATGTTTGACCACCTTAACTAATTCAAAAAAATTCAAAAATAGATTATTTTTTCCTTATAGCAGTCAAAGCATAGAATGTGACACATCTTTTGGATTTCAAAAATCTTATACAGTTTGAAAGTTATAGCTATTTTTCAATCAATATGCCAAATAACACTTTATAGCTAACTCCATTAGACAATAAGTAATAATTACTTACTAAACTTATGATTTGACAGACATTATATCAATGGAAAGATGAGAACATTATCAAGAAACCCTTTTCATTTCATCAAATTTGGATGAAAAAAGTTGTCAGCTACATCGTCGAAGTAAGAAACACACAACAAGACAAAAACACATTTTTGGGACATTTTTGGTGTTGACCATGGAGGGTTGGCATCTAGAGAACAACCAAGCCTAATTGGGTAGTATCAAGTACCCATACCCAAAATGGATACTTGTTCTCTAATCGGATACCCAGTTTTATTTTTATTATTTAAATTTCTATTATAATAGTATGACCCATTTTTAGGATCCTTAATATGTTCTTTTAAAGGCTTTATGACCCTTAACCATACATATAATGGTTCTAAAGGTCAAAAGGGGTCATAGGGTACACTTTGACACTCTTTGACCAATTCAATCACAATATGTGTGCTTATGGATCCTAGGACCCCTAACCACATAAATGATGTGATCTAATGGCTCAAAACGGGACTTAGAACCCATTCGATGACATTAAGTGTGCTTAGGGGTCATAGGATACTCTATTATCCCTTTCAACTAACTTGAACACATAATATATATTCCTAGGACCCCTAGGAATATGTTTTCTTGTTTAATGGTTCAAAAGGGGGTCATAGGGATCTTTATGACCCCATTTGACCCATTCATATAAACATTAATGTATGTCCCTAGGGGTCCTAGGACCCCTAGGAACATATGTTATCATATAATTTGTCAAAATGGGTCATAGGGTACTCTATGACCCCTTTCAACTTATTCGAACACATGGTATATGTTCGAAGGGATCCTAAGACCCCTAGGAACATATGTTCTCATTTATGGGTCAAAACAAGTCATAGGGCACCTTATGACCCCATTAGATCAATTCAAACACATGTTATATGTCACTAGGGGTCCTAGTACCCCTAACAATATATGTTGACACATAATGCATCGAAAGGGGTCATAGGGGATTCTATGACCCCTATTGACTATTTCGAACACATTATATAAATTAGGGGTCCTACGACCCCTAGGAACATATGATATCATTTAATGGGTCAAAGGGGGTCATAGGGCACCCTATGACTGCATTTGACCCATTCAAATACATGATGTATCTCCCTAGGGTTCCTAGGACCCCTAAGAGCATATGTTGTCATATAATGGGTCGAAAGGGGTCACAATGTACCCTATGACCCATTTTGATCCATTCAAACACATGATTTATGTCCTTAGGGGTCTTAGTACCTATATGAACATATGTTGTCATATAATGGGTCAAAAGGGATCATAGGGCACCTTATAACCCCTTTGAATCCATTCAAACACATGATGTATGTCCCTTAGGGTTTTAGTACACCTATGAACATGTTTTGTCATATAATGGATGGAAAGGGGTTATAAGGTACTCTCTGACCCCTTTCAACCCATTTTAACACATGATATATGTTTTTCGGTATCTTAGGAACCCTAGGAACATATGTTATCATTTAATGCATCAAAAGGGGTCACAAGGTACCATATGACCCCTTTTGACCTATTTAAATACATAATGTATGCCCCAGGGGTCCTAAGAGCCCTAAGAACATATGTTATCATATAATGGGTTGTAAGAAGTTATATGGTACTCCATGACCCCTTTTGACTCATTCAAACACATAAAATATCTCCCTAGGGGTCCTAGGATCCGTAGGGGTCCTAGGATCCCTAGGAGCATATTTTATCATAGAATGGGTTGAATAGGTTATAGGGTACTCCATAACCCCGTTTGACTCATTCAATCACATGAAATATCTTCCTAGGGGTCCTAGGAGCTCTAGGAACATATGTTATCATATAATGGGTTGAAACAGGTTATAGGGCACTCCATAACCCCTTTTGACTCATTCAAACACATGAAATGTCTTGAACTTATATTATCATTTAAAGGGTCAAAACAGATCACATGGAAACCTATGACCCTATTCAACCCATTTAAACACATGATGTATGTCCCTAGGGGTCCTAGGACCCCTAAGAAGATATGTTGTCATATAATAGGTTGAGAGGGGTCAAAGCATACCATATGACCCCTTTGGATCCATTCAAAAACTTGATGTATGTCCCTAGGGGTAATAAGTGTTATCATATAATGGGTTGAAAGGGGTCCTAGGGTACTCTATGACCAGTTTTGACTCATTTAAACACATGATATGTGTTCCCTAGGAACATATGTTTTCATTTAATGGATCAAATGGGGTCATGGGGTACCCTATAACCGGATTCAACCCATTCAAACACATGATGTATGTCCTTAAGGGTAATAGGATCCCTAAAAACACATGTTGTCATATAATTAGTTAAAATGGGTTATAGGGTACTCTTTGACCCCTTTCAACTCATTCAAATACATGATATATGTTCCAAGGGTCCTAGGACCCTTAGGAGCATATGTTCTCATTTAATGGGTCATAAGGCATCCTATGACCCCATTCAACCCATTCAAACACATGATGTATGTCCCTAAGGGTCCTAGGACTCCTAAGAACATATGTTGTCATATAATAGGTCGAGCTTTTCAATCCATTCAAACACATCATGTATGTCCTTAGGGGTCCTAGTACCCCTAGAAACATATGTTGTCATATAATGGGTCAAAAGGGTCCTAGAGTACTTTATGACCCCTTTTGACTCATTTGAACATATGATATATGTTCCTAGGATCCCTAAGAACATATGTTCTCATTTAATGGTTCAAAAGGGGTCGTAGAGTACTCTATGACCCATTTCAACTCATATGAACAATTCTAATATGTCCTTAGGGGTCCTAGGACCCCTAGGGTTATATGTTATCATGAAATGTGTCAAACACATATAGGCATCAACTTAGAGTCATGCTTACTAGGAGACTTTGATGGAGTGGATATCCCTCTACTGTGATGTCAAACACATCTAGGTATCAACTTAGACTTATGCTTCCTATACTAATCAGATGAAAAATTAGATTTAAGGATAGTTAGATGTCAATTAGATCTATAACTCATCCTCTTTGTACTCTCTTTCATTCTAATTATAGTTCACAAAATATTTTTCAAAACTTTGATACAAGATCTATATACACAATCAAATCTAAAAATATTAATAACTAAAACATCATAAATTGTAAAAATCTCATTAATATAGTGTTAATTCTCCTTACTAGTTTCACACTATTCTTAAAGGACAAGTAAGCCACAAGTTAGCCAACATCTATTCTAGTAGGAGCCACTTGCTAGCTATGGAAGAAAAATGAGATTAAAAAGAAAAACTAAGATTATGATCTAAGCCACTGTATACACTTTCATCCTCCATATTAAAAAGGTTGAGATTGGTGGCAATCTTCCTAAGGTAGGTGAAAGTTGTCGAGCTTTAACAATGTCTGATATTGATATGTTGGTGAAGGAAAATTATTTCAAGTAGGAATAAGAAAAGAACTACCTCATGGAAATTTTTTTGCTCTTCACAATCACTTTAATAGTCTAAAGCAAGGTATTTCAATCTGGTTGGTTATCGATGATCTGCAAAGAAAAGAACATTGATATGTGAGATGCACAACAAAAGTAACAAAAATATCTTCCATAAGAAAAGGAAAAGACTAAATGGAGACATGTATCTTCCCTTTGACGATTACTTTTTGGCTATTCAAGTTATTCCATTTCGTTCTTTCTCTAGTTTGTCAACAACTCTTGGGACAAAGTAGGGTCTATTCTATTTAAGTTGTGATTGTTCTGGTAGACATGCATGCAAAATTAACAATTTCATATTTCCACAATCCATTTTTAATGCAAGTTTGTTTTGGATTTGATTGTGTGTGTTTTTTAGCATCATCGTTCTAGATCACTCTCTGTAATCCATCATCAACCGGATGAGAGAGTGCAGGATGCATGCAAAATGTCAAATCATACAAAAGGCATGTGAATTATTTTATAGAATACCTGAAAAAAATCAATAGTAGCTAATCAAACTATCTTAAACACTGACAGTAGCTAGTATGCTTCTTTATTAATATGAGTAATACAATAAGCAAACTCGGCAACTATGCACAACAAGTTATATGCTAAAAGGAAATCATTTAGGAGATATAAAATATGGGGAGAGTGGGACAATTCCTATTTGACACTTTCTCTAGAGTATGAAGCTACACAAATTGAAGTATTTGAGAAAATGTTTTTTCAGAAGCACATTTATAGAGGTTGGAAATTGATTCATTGGAGTCCCTCATCTGGAACGGCTTTGGCTAAGGCTGAGTTGGAGTATCTAGAGGGACACATATCAAGAAGTGTTGTTGGTGGAGATTACATAATGATGGAATCTAGAATAGGGCTGGTTCATACTTCTCTAGGCCATAGCTAAGAAGATTTTTTTACTAGCATGAAATATAAGCTTCCAGTACTATCTCCTATAGATGATAATGACAAGTTTACTACAAAAACTGAGCGTTTTGTTGGTTTGGATGTCTTGGGTGATGGAAATGTGGCAATTGTCAAGAGCTTAGATGAACACTTCACTGACAATATCATCCACAAAACCCTTGTCTTTGCATGGCCATCTTGGACTTACCAAATGATAAATTGTGAGCTTCTCATTTGGGATGTCTTAAGTTCAAATCTACTTGAGCTTAAAACATAATCGTAACAAATCTCAACAAGCAATAATAGCATCATTCTCAAAGCATTCTCTTATGTTCTTGTATTGAATGAACTGGACCCTGTGTGCTTGTAATTAAGTTGTTTTCACTATCAAGAACCATGAAGAGAAATGTAGGTGTGGAGATTAAGGACTCACCATTGTTTTGAGATAGTCCCAGTCATCAACTAAGGGCTACCTAGGAAATCTCACAGTATTAAGTTGACAAAGGATGTGACATGGAATGGCTTAAGACCAATTCCATTCTGTTATCACTAACATGTTGTAAATGTGTGAAAATGCATCCGAGAGAACTTGTCTTAAATTAACTGAAGGAAGCAAGAGATAAACTATGAAAATACAATTACTTGGAAAGATCATTATTGACTAGGCATGCAACGGTAAAAAAAAATAACCATTAAAAATGGGAAAGGCATTTTACTTTGGCAAGTTTCAAGAATGGCAAAAAATACAACTATATCCGAGAATATATCTCAAACATGAAAATACATATGTCACATACAACCATTGCAACCACTAATAAGCAACAAGATCAAAATTATATCTAAGTTGAATGAAAAGGAATAACTAATGAATTTTTTCTTCTAGAAATGCATAAGATAAAACATATTGGAGCACTCAAATAGCTCACTCTAATTTTGATGAAAAAATAACAACATGATTCAATGAAATTTACAAGAAAATAAACATAGGTTTTAAATTCTAACCTTGTTCATAATATGAAGAATCTCTTTAGAAATTAACATAGATGTAAATGATCATAGGTAAAGGAAGGCATGTTCTTTTATGTTAATGCCTTTCTTGGCCTTTGGCTCCTTGTCACTTTATTCTGAGCTCTCATCCTCCTCAGATCTGCTCCCCTCAACATTTTTTGTCGGTTGTTGCATTTTAGTAACCTAAAAATATGAAACACCATAGTAATTATCAAGATTATGAAACATACAAGAATATATATAGAGAAAAAAACACAAGCTCTGCCTTTCAAATATTTTCCATGTGAGATTATAGGTTATAAATCCAATGATCAAAAATGTGAAATATGCAATGAGGCAATTACATGTAAGATAAACCACATAGTAATTAATAGAATAACAGAAGTCCAAATACATAAAAAAATTATATACACAGAAGAAAAATCTTTACCTTTCAAATTTAATCCTTATGAACTTTTAGTTAATGACTAAATCCAAAGATCAAAAATAAAGAAAGGTGGTATAAAAAAAAGCTACCCCAAATGAGAAAGACAAATGAAAAGCTTTCTATTTTGGCAATAAACTTTTTATAGGTAGCAAGTCTAGCTGATTTGGATATATACCAAAGAACATTGTACTCATGTGGACCCAAAAATACATGATTTTCCAACCATGCCAAACAAAAATGTTATTTTATTTTTAAAATATTGGCCTACATCTTCCCCAATTTAATTGTAAAGAACATATTCATACAATTTTTCAAAAAAAGATTTGGTATAAACAAAAGCTACACCAAATGAGAAATAAAAATGGCATGTTTTATATTTTAGTAAGAAATCTTATACAGTTCAACACCAGTTCATTAATGGAACAAACTTATTTCATTTTGTTTTGACCTAACAACCACTTAAATGGTGTACATGTAAACACAAGAGATTGAAACTACCATTTCTAGTATCTATATTACTTGGTATGAGTAAAGGTCTACCCACTCCCTTTAGAAGATCCTTCTTTCATTGGTACTTGTTTGACAACAATAACAATTTTCTAACAATCGCTATTAGATGTCCTCAAACATAAACAACAAACATAATATTTCACACAAACTAGATAGTGAAGCACACAAACACCAGAAAATAACCATGGAACTCTAGAAAATAGTACATAGGCCAAGCAACTGTTCCAATCATAGAAATTTCTAAAAAAATGCAAATGTCACAACTGGGACAAGGTCAAGTGGTAAAAAAGCTTTGCAATATCCTCATAAGACAAGCTACATGTTCAAAATCTAAAGAAATTGAATATTAAATGTAAGATATATAAATCTCAACCACATTAATCAAAAGAGAGGACATGCAACAAAGGAGAACAAGCAATCTCAAAATATAGGAAAATGGAAAAAAATGTTTGGTACCTTCTGAACTAATTTTTGAGGTGCAAGCTCTTCATCACTCTCCTTAGAAGAAGACTCCTCCTCAATACTACTACTTCCCTATTTACCAATTGATTTGGCAAGAGTTTTGAGAAGGCATTTATGTGTTAATATAATCCCCAAATAGAAAATATGATTACATATCACCATCAAGTAACTAGAAACAAGAAATAAAATATAAACATGACATACTTTGGGTACCAGCTTTTGTGGAGCAAGTTCTTCACCACTCTCATCAGAAGAATCTTCTTCACTACTGCTGCCTCCTTTCTTAACAGTAGGATTTGGAGAAGATTTCTAGAATATGATCGAATTTTAAAAAAAAAAAAGATTAAAAATTAGTTACTCAAAATTAAAAGATTAGCAATTAAAAGATAGACGTTGTATTAACTAACATCCTATGTAACTACTCAAAAACCCCAGTCAAAGCCAAGCTACTCCCAATCCCCTTGGACCATGTTCTGCCTAGATTTGTATAGTATCCTATCCTTGTTCACCTAGAAGATATGAAATAACTAAATATAGACATATTTCAAGAAGAGATAAAATAGGAAAAAATATGACAATCAGATTGTCAAAAATTGTTCTTAACACTCAAATACCAATTACTGCAGCACACGATAAAATATTAAAACTATATTTAACATCACTAACATATATAAGTATGCAGTAACTATTATAGGAATAAGTCCCATAATTCTCTAAAGCCCTAGCCATGCCTAAACTATGACATATTTCAAGAAGAGATAAAATAGGATTAAATATGACAATCAGATTGTCAAAAATTCTTCTTGACACTCAAGTACCAATTATTGTAACACACAGTAAAATATTAAAATTGTATTTAACATCACTAATGTATATAAGTATGCAATAACTATTACAAGAATAAGTCCCATATTTCTCTGAAGCCCTAGCCATGCCTAAACTATTATAGACTAGATCCTAACAGTGGGACAAGAGGTACTGCCTATATTTGCTTAGAATCTTGACTAGTTTAATCAATGTACTATAGGTGGAATCAAAGAATAAATTTTGAGGTCACTCAAGTCTTCTAGCCTTGCAATTTTTATGTTGACCTATAATAGCATAAGGCTATCTGCAAATTTATTTAGCCATTTTCCTTATAACATATATTTACTCTCAACCTTGTACAAAAGGGCCAACATGGTTAATCTGCAACAATGGTGAATTTTGTTTACATGATCATTGCCAATCTTTTGAGAAGCAACCTCACAATCAACCATCAAATAATGTGGTTTTCCTTGATAGTATCATTTTGATTCAACTCTGGGGCATTAGACATTCTTATAGATAGGAGGTAATACTTGACTAGGTTCCTCAGTTTAGTTTACTCAATCATTTATCTAGGGATAAAAGAGATACTCCATATGCTGCTAGCTATTCATGGGTCTCTTCCTTCATGTTCAGATTTTCACCAAGTGGAACAGCTACATCCCTCCCACCTGCCCCCATGCCTCTCTCATTCTAGGGAACCAAAAACCTAGAATTGGAAGGGATGTGGTCTAGGCCACCCAACCTAACAACACAAAATTACTAAATCAAATACAGATGCCCATATATCAATAATTCAGATCTTACAATTTAATGTTTTACAAAAGGTCATTGAACTATCACTTATCATCTTTATATATTTCATTTAGTAACTTTGAAGAAATGATATAAATACAAACATAGAGACAAAGACATAATATCTTGAGTCCCTATTATTGGAATCAAGATTGTTTCTAAAAGCAAATGCAAATGCAACTGTAGTGTTTTCTATGTCGCCATAGTTTTCTACATCAACTTTTAAAGATATTACTGCAATGCATCATCAGGATGAGGAAAAGAACGATAGATTGCAAACAATTGCTCACAAATTGAGAGGCAAAAGTAACAAAGTTTAATTTGATAGATAAGGCACCTCAAAAATGACAAAATAGGCAATGATATATAACTTCAAGTTCTTTGCATTTATGTAATATACGATATCCTCTATACCAATATGGGAATCTCAAAACATTGAAAAAAGTATTACATGTTCAATAGTGCAAAACAAAAATTTACATTAGGGTATCTAATTTATGTGCATTGAGAACCGATCTTTGTTATGGTTTGGTTATTTATCACTTAACAAGCATTGTCTATCATGTTATGGTCTTGACTCAATTTTGGATCCACAAATGGATTTTTTTTAAAACAGGTGGATAATTTGAGTGTCTATTTTCTGAATATTAATATTAAGAAAAATCCAGAGTATGTATGTATTTTGGTTATCGATAAATACATTTTTCCCTAGATATTTTGTATCATGCAATATTTTAACAAAAACATAAATATTCTTTTCTACATGTTTTCAATATGGTTTCGACAAGGTTAATTTGGATTTCTCCTAGATTTATTTGCCTAGGTTAATCCAGGACAAAATCCCCTTTCCTATTAGCTTGCATGAGTTATTTTCTTTCAATTTTTGGAGATTGGTGGATTTCTATACTATAAAAATTTATAATATAGAATGCCAACAATTATTAATAACCACTAAACTAGCTTTCCTTTTTGGATATTTCTTTTTATAATTTTAGTTGAGCTTCACCTATCAAAATATCAGCCCACTACTAACTTGGCATTGATCTACAACTTACCATTCTTCTCTTCCTTGTAATGATGGATAACAGAGTATCAAGTTAACCATTGATGAAACTCTTAAAATAGTTTATCCAAACACAAAATGTGCAACTAATCCAAGGGAAAAATGACAATATCAGAGAAGGTAGGATAGAATAATTCCAATGTTGATATAAGACAAACTTGACCTTAATACAATAACTATAACAAATATCAGAGATTTTAGATTTTGGATGCAGTTTGCATCTCCCCCAAGATGACAGTAAATCTGGAACAGGAGAGAAACATTCATATTACCTAATAATAGCACTAGCAACAATAGATATATTTGTACTACTATTTATGTGCATAAGATACACCATCCATTTATTGACTGTTACTTCTAATATTATTGTGTGCACATGACATTAATTTTGAAAGCAATTTTCTTTATAACTTCTCTACAACTATTCTTTATTCCCTTGCATTAGGGAAAGTTTTGAACAAAATATTACCACTCCCTTTAAAAGACAACTTAGGATAAAACTAGGAACATGGATAGATACTAACCTTTTGAGGAACATTCACCTCCTTGAACTCACTATCAAATTCTTTAGAACTGCTCTCTTCCTTCTTTGAAGAAGCTTTGATTGGAGGTTTCTACAATAGAATTAAAATATTCATAAAAAAACCTAGGAATTAATTAAATAGGGAAAATTAAGAAAAATAAGCATTAGCCTTAGCTAAATGCAACCTAAACTAACTACCTAGTCTATTATACCTTTTGAGATTCTGAGATTGTTGATTTTTTGTTTGGCTTAGTGGTAACTTGAGTTGGTGGAACTTTGTGTTTCTAAAAAGACATCACATTTACCTTAGATTCCACTAAATATCATTAGTCAAACATTATTGGAAATAGATATTTAAAATATGATATTATTGAATTAGTATAAATATTTTTCAACTCTTTGCATGTAAAAAAATCACATCCAATGATTCATTAGAATGTGGAAAACAAAAAATAAATACAAGCATAAAAAATATAAAGAGAGAAATCAAAGTCAAGTCTTTTATGGGATCAATCAGGGAACTGGGGCAATATGTCCAACCCCATCCCTTCTCAGGAATTGGGGAATTATCTTACAGACATTGACACCACTGAATCTAGGAGCCATTCCCTACAGGTGTTAGAGATGCAAGTCAACTTCAAGACTTCTGTTAAATCCTTGAGAGATTCCCTATTGAGCATTATCATTCTTTTACCGTTTAACTTAGACATCAATTAGAGATGTTAGAAAAAATTGTTTATTTTGAATCACTAGAACTGCACATCAAAGATATTGTTCACAAGACCATTTAACTCTTCCATTAATAGTGTAGCCTCCACCTATAGAATTATTTAGCATCAAAGCTTGTTTTCTAACTTATTTTTTGATGTGTCTAGAGTATATCACTTAACTCTTCAAAAACTCATAACTTTGTGATGCTAATAATAATATAGCACATGAATACATTACTTCCTAAGCTTTTCTAAACAATGGACTAACAATTTTATAATTAATAAAATTATATATGAATCTATCTTCATTCCTAAATGGTTGCATAGCTTTTCCTATAAATTGCAACCCCTGCTCTGAAACTAGTAGAGACACTGAAAGGAAGCATATTCAAGAAACCAGTTCAACTGCTACCTTTTGATTAATATCTTTCTCAGATTCATCACTATCAGACTCTTTAGAACTAGTCTCTTCATTCTTTGTAGGGGCTTTCCCTTGTGTATTCTGTGTATCAAGATTTTAACTTTTCCATAAGAAACAAAGAATCAGTAAAATGTATTAAAAATATCGCTTACTATTTATTTTTTCTATTTGACAAGCATTAGCTATAGGTTCACTTGTACACAAATACAAATCAAAATAGAATACAGAAGAGAAAAATAACTATTTCTACAATAGTCTAATAGGATTTATTAATCTAATTGATGCAGACACAATGTCCTATAGTCTATAATCTCTATTCATAGATTATCAGAACTCAAGTCACCACTCACACCCTAACTCTCGAACATTTACCATTTTCCAGACCTCAAAGCCTCTTTGTAGTTCTTCAATATATTTTACACATTATATGTAATATACCTTAGCTTTCATTTTTTTAGGAGCAGGTTCTTCATCACTATCCTTGGAAGTTTCTTCTTCATTGGAGCTTTCTTGTTTGGATATCAATTTAGTGATGGGTTTTGAAACAAGTTTATGACATTTGAAAAAAATTAACAATTCGAAAAAACCATTTTTTTGTTATAACAAGGGAAACAATAGAAACTCGTACAAGAATACCAGTTTACAATATACACACAAAAGGGGGGGAAAAATTGCTAGAATAGTATAACAAGATCATCAATGTAATTAGTGTAGAGAAAAAGCTTTAGTTTATCATCACAAGCATAACTCAACATTACACATCCTATTTCACTAATGTTTACCAATTTCATCACCTCAAACTCTCTTTCTAGCAGTACAATACTATTTAGTAATATAACTTAGCTTCCAATTTTAGGGGTGCAGGTTCTTCATCACTATCCTCAGAAGTTTCTTCGTCACTAGAGCTTTCTTGTTTTGATATTGATTTAGCAATGGGTTTGGAAACAAGTATCTGACATTTGAAAAAATATTAAAATGCTTCCACAGAATTTTCTTTCTGGTGCAGAGATAATGAACTATACTTTGTTTAACACAAACATAATTCGAGTCACTACGCATTCTAATTCACTAATATTTACCATATTCATCACCTTGTAACTATCTTTCTAGCACTACAATTCTATTTAGTATTATCGCATGTTTTTAATATACCTTTGCCTCTAATTTTTGGGGTGCAAGTTCATCATCACTATCCTCAGAAGTTTCTTCTTCACTGGAGCTTTCTTGTTTGGATACAGATTTAGCAATGGGTTTGGAACCATGTTTCTGACATTTGAAAAAAAATTAAAACACTTCCTGAACACAAGTATTTTCATCTATAATTCAAAAATATAGAAAATAAGTTGAACCAACCAATTGTCACATTGGGAAACTAACATTGTTTTCACATAAGAAGCATCTCATAGAAGTATATAGATATTAATCTATGAATAAGAAGGATCATTTAATCTATATGTAAGCATATATTAAGCTAAATGATATTAAGAAACTATAGAAATGTGAAAGCTATGAAAATATGAGCAAAATGAGCATATATTCCAGCATAAATTCGATGCACAAAACCTTCAACCTTTATAATGAGGAATTGAAGGCTCCTTAAATAGAATCCTAGGATTGATCAAAGGTTAAGATCAATTGGAATGAACAGTCAGGATTGAAGATGAGACTCAGTCAGAATGGAAACTTCCTTGTATAGATGTAGTTGACTATTTCAGATCTGAGTGTGATGGAAAGTTAACTAAGTTTCACCTAAGTGTGAGAATGAGTTAATTAAGTTAATTCCAATTCGAGAGATAGTTCACTCAAAGTTTCCATTTGAGAACTGAAGAGAAGATTTGGAGAGATTATTTAGTTTAATAAAATAAGATATGACCTCATAAATGCATAAACTTTAATTAATTGAATAATTAAATTCACTAATCAAAATGAGAACATTATTAAATTAAATACATTTAATTCCTTTGTATTATTAGCTAAAGAAGTAATTCAATTTAAGTATGAACAATTATAATTTAATTAAATTAAATCAATAGGTTTAACGTAGCTAATTTGAGTCAATACTTAGCATTTAAATAAAGAGTGTGATTAATGCAGATTAGGGTTTTCTACATCTGACACTTAGGGCAAGTAGTGAGTATCAAAGTCAAAATTACATAGTAAAATAGGACTTAGGAAAGATCGAATAAACTAGAATTGGTTAATATGGCAATGTGCCAATTTTGGGATATTATAGTCAACTTTCCCATTTTGACATTAACAAAAAGGGGTGCAATTTGCAACATGGCTATAACATAATAAAATGTAATAACTTGTATCATTTATGTTAATATATTAAATCTCTTATTCATACATGCTCATTAAACCTTGATCACCAACACTTGCAATACTCAATATTTTTACTAACTATTCCCCCTAAGGAGCAACCTCATTTCATCAATCCAGGAAGAATGAAATTTATTTTTAAGTTAATACATCTCATGACATATTGGGAGAAGTTATAACCCCTAGTAAGCCCCTTATGTAGGGTAAGTGCACCAAGTTGTGGTACCAAAAAGATGACACCTTTTTTTTTTTTCTAGTTTGACAAAGCGCATACGTGCTATAACATGTACACACTATAGCACACACGCACTATGGCTCAGGCTGCCCAAGCCATAACACGTACACACTTTGTAAAAGAATTTTTTAAATAAATCCTCTCCCTCTCTCCTCCCTCTCCCACTCCCTCTCCCACCACCTACTCTCTCTCTCTCTCTCCCATCTACTACTCTCTCTCTTTCACACACACACTCCCATCCCCCTCTCTCTTCTCTCCCATCCCCTACTCTCTAAATCTCTCACACACACTCCCATCCCCCCTCTCTCTCCCTCTCCCACTCCCTCTCCCACCACCTACTATCTCTCTTTCACTCTCTCTCTCTCTCTCCCCCTCTCTACTCTCTCTCTCTCCCATCCCCTACTCTCACTCTCTCTCCCATCCCATACTCTCACTCTCTCCCATCCCATACTCTCTTTCTACCACCCCTACTCTCTCTTACACTCTTACACTCTCTCCCATCCCCTTCTCTCTCTCTCTCTCTCTCTCTCTCTCTCTCTCTCTCTCTCTCTTCCACTCCCTATCCCACTACCTACTCTCTCTCTCTTGCATCCCCTACTCTCTCTCTCTTAGGCTACTCTCTCTCTCCCCTCTCTTTTCCCCTACTCTCTCTCTCTCTTTCACACACCCCCTCTCTCTCCTCTCCTACCCCCTACTCTCTAGATCTCTTACACACACTCCCATCCCCCCTCTCTCTCCCTCTCCCACTAACTCTCCCACTGCCTACTATCTCTCTCTCACTCTCCCCCTCTCTAGTCTCTCTCTCTCCCATCCCTTACTCTCACTCTCTCTCCCATCTCCTTCTCTCTCACACACTCTCTCCCATCCCCTATTCTCTCTCTTATACACACTCCCATCCCCCCTCTCTTCCTCTCTCACTCCCTCTCCCACTACCTACTCTCTCTCTCCCATCCCCTACTCTCTCTATCTCTCTCTCTCCCCTCTCTCATCCCCCACTCTCTCTTTCACACACACACACACCCATCCCCCCTCCTCTCTCTCTCTCTCTCTCTCTCTCTCTCTCTCTCTCTCTCTCTCTCTCTCTCTCACTCACTCTCCCTCTCCCACTGCCTACTCTCTCTCACACTCTCACTCTCTCTCTCTCTCACTCTCACTCTCTCCCTCTCTACTCTCTCTCTACCACCTCCTACTCTCTCTCTCACATTCTCACACTTTCTTCCATCCCCTACTCTCTCTTTGCCACCCCCTACTCTCTCTCTCTCACACACACACTTTCTCCCATCCCCTATTCTCACTCTTTCTCTCCCATATTGTACTCTCTCTCTCTACCACCCCCTACTCTCTCTCATCCCTTACTCTCTCTCTTACACACACTCCCATCCCCATTTCTCTCTCCCTCGCCCATTCCCTCTCCCACCACCTACTCTCTCTCTCACTCTCTCTCTTTCGTAGACACACACTCCCATTCCCCCTCCCTCCCTCTCTCTCTCTCCCCCATCCCCTACTCTCTAGATCTCTCACACACACTCTCATCCCCCCCCTCTCTCTCTCCCTCTCAAACTCCCTCTCCCACCACCTACTCTCTCTCTCTCACTCTCTCTCCCATCCCCTACACTCTCTCTGCCACCCCTATTCTCTCTCACTCTCTCTCATGCCCTACTCTCTCTCTTACACCTACTCCCATTCCCCCCCTCTCTCTCCCTCTCCCATTGCCTACTCTCTCTCTCTCTCTCTTAGGCTACTCTCTCTCCCCTCTCCCATCCCCTATTTTCTCTCTTTCACACATGCACACTCCTATCCCCCCTCTCTCTCTCTCTCTCATTGCCTACTCTCTCTCTCTCTCTCTTAGGCTACTCTCTCTCCCCTCTCCCATCCCCTATTTTCTCTCTTTCACACATGCACACTCCTATCCCCCCTCTCTCTCTCCCATCCCCTACTCTTTCTCTCTCACACACACACTCTCATCCTCCTCTCTCTCTCACTCTCCCTCTCCCACTCTATCTCCCACCACCTACTCTCTCTCTCTCCCCCATCCCCTACTCTCAATCTATCTCTCCCATCTCGTACTCTCTCTCTACCACCCCTACTCTCTCTCACACTTCCTCTCTCACTCCCATTCCCTACTCTCTCTCCCCTCTCCCATCTCCTACTTTCTCTCTCTGCCACCCCTACTCTCTCTCACACTCTCACACTCTCTCCCATGCCCTACTCTCTCTCTCTCTCACACACACACACACTCCCATCCTTCTCTCTCTCTCTCCCTCTCTTTCTCCCTCTCCCACTGCCTACTCTCTCTCTACCATCCCTTACTCTCAATCTCTCTCTCCTATCCCATACTCTCTCTCTGCCAACCCTACTCTCTCTCTCTCTCTCTCACTTCCTCTCTCTCCCATCCTGTACTCTCCCTACTAGCCCTACTCTCTCTCACTTCCTCTCTCTCATCCCCTACTCTCTCTCTCCCCTCTCCTATCCCCTTCTCTCTCACACACACACACACCCATCTCTCTCTCTCTCTCTCTCTCTCTCTCTCTCTCTCTCTCTCTCTCTCTCTCTCTCTCTCTCTCTCCTTCCCTCTCTATGCACTATTTAGGTCTCAATAGTACGTGTACACTAAAGCACGCACACACTATTAAGGCTCAAATTTAAAAGGCTTTAAATAGTGTGTGCATGCTATAGCGTGCACGCCATATAGGGTACACATGCTATTCAAAGCTTTGCATTCTACCAAGCCTAAGGCTTGGTTTTTCTTGGGGAATCCAACCTAAAGGTTTGGAGTCTATAAACTGGTCTAAGACATGTTTTGCTGCAAACATACAAAAAGTGATTATTTTTCTTGTGTGCTCTCCTTCAAGTTTCCTCGTCGTTGAGCATCAATAAAATTAGGTTACGTGACATTGTAGGTCTTTATGTTAGCTATATAACCATATTATTTTATTTTATTTTGAACTATTTCAAGCCTTTCATCTATAATTTCTTTTGAATGTATGTCCATTTTTTGTCAAAAACCAACATGTACTAATTTGGCTATAGATTTTAGCTTGTTCATCAAATTTTGCAAAAACTTAGCTTTTTAGAAAGTAGACTCCATTCTACATACTTTGAAAAAAATAACTTTTGATTTTAGATTAGTTTTCAATCATTTCTAGGGGGAGCACATAGATATTTCACATTTTTGGGATGTGTCTAATTAAAAAATTCATTAAAAAAATTACACATTATAAAATTACCCAAAAAATATGGAATAAACAACATAGTGTTAGGTAACTTTTTACCAAAGCAATTAAAGAATTTCAAAAAAAAAGTTAAAATTTTAGGGGGGCCACACTTTGTACTGTGTTATATTTTTTGGGAATAAATAGTGCCTCTTTCTATGGCTCCCTTTTTTGAGGACCTAAAACTAAACCATTTTGAAAAAAAATTAGTAGTTTAGAAACTAGATTCAAAGGAATACTACTTTTATTTTTGTCATATCTTAAAATTTTGAATGTAACTATCTTCAAATTCTTGTTGAAGTTCAGAAATTGCTGATTTTAGAAAAAAGGTGTCCACTTATACCACCCTTTTGGCACCACAACTTGGTGCACTTACCCGGTACTCAAATATTTCCTTGGGTAATTGTTTAGTAATGTCTACAATCTATTCTTTTATAGGAACATGTTCCAACTTGACTTCCTTCTCATTAACCTTGTCCTTCAAGAAATGATATTGGATATACATGCTCTTTGTCTTTGAATGTTATATTGGATTATTTAAATTATTGATAGAACTTGAGTTATCACAATAGATAGTAATGGGGGGCCACACTTTGTACTGTGTTATATTTTTTGGGAATAAATAGTGCCTCTTTCTGTGGCTCCCTTTTTTGAGGACCTAAAACTAAACCATTTTGAAAAAAAATTAGTAGTTTAGAAACTAGATTCAAAGGAATACTACTTTTATTTTTGTCATATCTTAAAATTTTGAATGTAACTATCTTCAAATTCTTGTTGAAGTTCAGAAATTGCTGATTTTAGAAAAAAGGTGTCCACTTATACCCCCCTTTTGGCACCACAACTTGGTGCACTTACCCGGTACTCAATTATTTCCTTGGGTAATTGTTTAGTAATGTCTACAATCTATTCTTTTATAGGAACATGTTCCAACTTGACTTCCTTCTCATTAACCTTGTCCTTCAAGAAATGATATTGGATATACATGCTCTTTGTCTTTGAATGTTATATTGGATTATTTAAATTATTGATAGAACTTGAGTTATCACAATAGATAGTAATGGGTTTGTTACAATATACTCTGATGTCTTGAAATAATTTCTTCATCCACACCACCTATGAACAATTTGTAACAATGACAAATATTTTTCCTTAGAAATGGATTGAGATACACAACATTATTTCTTACTTAATCATGTAACTAGTCTTTTAACCATGGGGAATATTCAACTACTTTTTTTAGTATCAAAATTGTCTTTCCAATTTGTATCTATGTAAGCACACAATTTAAAATCATCATCCTTTTCATGACATAAGAAATAACCAATTGTCCCTTTTTAATATTTAAATATCCTTCTTATAAAAAATTTGGCACATTCTTTCAGTTTGGGAACCAAGATCCATGTGTTATTTTTGTGAATCTAATATAGTTCCTCTTTTATGGTCTTTACCTAATTCTCATCTTTACATGCTTCATGTACATTTTAGGTTCAATCTTAGAAGTCAAAAAAATTTCCTCTCTAGTCTCTACTAACCTTCTAGCATAAAATCCTTGATTTTTATCAAAAAAATTCAAGCTTTCAATAAATGGAGACATTACTTATTTCTGAAAGAGTTTATATTGTATTGTAACCATAAAATATTTTAATACTTGAGTTGTCAAGTTAAGTTGTGTAATCACCCAAAAATGGTCATCTACACTATGAGCCCCCTTTCTAGCATTTTTGCTTAATTTATCTATTGCAAGTCCTTGATCAAATCATTACTTTGTTATTTATTCGATTATAACTTATGGTTTGACTACTATATCCTAAATTCCCAT
The DNA here is from genome assembly GCA_028749045.1 of Cupressus sempervirens. Taxonomy (NCBI): domain Eukaryota; kingdom Viridiplantae; phylum Streptophyta; class Pinopsida; order Cupressales; family Cupressaceae; genus Cupressus; species Cupressus sempervirens. The sequence goes on from CM053790.1 coordinate 746,824,693, forward strand.
TTAATTAAAAGAACTTGCTCCATTTTAATTAAATAAATTCCCCAAAATTTCCTTATCCTAAGTGTGCACATTAAATGGATTTTCTTATTTTTTTAAATAAAAGAAAAAAGATATTTTTGTCTACACATGGAATACACACTTTCCAGGGTGGGAGGAATTTCTTATTTTAAAAATATAATAAAAAGAAATTTTGTCTACACTTAAATGCACATTTTTCTATGCGAGAAGAATCTCTACTTTCAAAATAACTTTAATTCTCCTCCACACATCTTTTGTCTCTTAAAGTCAATTGTTTATCTTGCTTAAGTGAGATTCTTATGCACATGGATCACTAATGCCTCATTCTCCACCCTTGACTTTTCCCTTTAATCTCAACCATCCATTTTTCTTTAAAAGGAGGTCATATCAACATTCTCCATATCTTATTCTTTTGTGCTAACATTATGTTGTAGGTTTTCTTATATCTTTTGGAGCACTTAGAGCATTCTTGCATTCTTTCATTCTTAGCTAGTTTTCACTCTAGTTTTCTTTATGCTCTAGATTATATCACATAGTTTAATTAGGTAGTTTTCTAACTACTTGTTCTTTCATTTGCATTTTATTTATTGTAGCTTGCATTTGCAATGCACTTCATTGATTCTTAGATATTGGCACTCTTGCTTCTACTCTTTGAATCTTCCATACCATGGTGCACCTTACAAGGGTTTCTTAATCTAGGTCCATTTTAAATCCATAATCTTATAGCTCTTGCCCATCATAAATAGGAAGCTATGAGATGCCTATTTGGATGCTCTCTTTCATGGGTATTCTGAAGAATAAGGGTTTACAGAAGTGTACCCTATTTTTTGTATACATTTTTGGCACCCATCGTGGGGCTAGAACTAAGTTTTTAGCTCCATTTTCTTGGTTACATTTCACATTCATTCTTATTTCTATTTTTTAAAGCAACTTAGTGGATCTAATCAAGTGGTTTTGCAAGGTTCTCACTTTGGTTTTAAGGCTAACCCTTGTGCAAATTGAGTTGAAGGCCAAAACCTTAAGTTTTTGAAATTTGATCATATCTTCCAAACATCTTAGCATTCAAATCTTTAAAAAAAAATAGATTGGAGATGGATCAAAGATTACTCATTCCAAAATTCAATTTTTTTTTTAACTTGATTTGCATGAGTTATAATTTTCTCTTTATTTCTAATGAAAACTCAATTTTGGTCACAAATCAATGAATGTTTCAGAAAAGTCTACATTTTAAAAAATTTCTTTGAATTATAAAGGGGGTTGATTCTTTGTATTTTGAATTTAGATGTCATATTAGAGCTCAAAAACTTGATTTGAAAAAAAATGGTATGTTTTGAGAAAATGGGCCCCTAGGGCACAAATCTTGAGATATTCCTAAAATTATTGCATTTTTTGAAATCTCACTCAATTTTACTACAGGTTTCTTCTTTATATTTTCATTTTTAAGGCCAGACTCATGGCTTAAATATCCACTCTTGTTGACTAGGCCAAAAAGCAAAAAGATTAAAAAAAGCATTTGGTGATTAGCTTGCACTTTATTTGCAAATAGTTCAGTGCATGATATGAGTTGTCATTTTGAATGGAATCAACTAGTTCAATGTATTTAATTTGCATTTTCCTATTTCTCCATGATTTCATACACTTGACTAAAGCTTGCAAAGGAAACTTAGAGGTCAAAAAAGGAAAAGAAAAAAAAAGGAAAGTCTAAAATCATGGTGTGCCCCTTTGGAACCTTCTTATTTGAATTTTAAAAAGTGACCATTTTGTTCCTTTATATTGTACAACAATTTGTTTCTTTTGGTCAACTTGTTTTGCATGTCTTCCCAACATTGAAAAAAAGGCTTAAAATAAATTATTCACGTTTGGATTTGAGCTTAGAATAAAAAACTTACTTGGCTTATTTTCTTTGTGTGATGTCTACACTGATTTATTTTTCTGATTGTTTAATCTCTAATAGTCTCTCAAGGATGTCATGAACTAGAGGACTAGGGACATGGAGTATATTTTTCTCTTGATTTATGTTTGTGGGTATGCTTTGTATATCCTAGGTGTCTCAAGCTTCTTTCTTGTACCACTTGACATTTAGAATTTACAATGTATCATCCTTGTCTATTTTTGCAAGATTGCAATGGGGGGTTATCTTGGAACTTATGCCTTGATATAGGTGTAATCTTGCTACACCAACCTAGGAAATGCATTAGAGAGTCATATTGAATTCTATGTATTTGATGCTTATGCTAGGTTCCCAAATTTTGGCTTGATAATTTAAAAACTAGGACTTGTTTATATAACCATTGAAATTGCACCTTTGCATATTAGTTTACATTTCTAGGGTTCATTCTAGCTTAGCTTTGCATCTTGTGTATTGAGAGAGCCTTCTTTATCTTTCATGGACATTTCTCTCAATTGTGGTCATCTCCTCACTTCTTCTCAACCATATATTCATTCCTCTTTTAATATTGTCATCTTTTTCTTCCTTGTCATCAAAAGGAGTTAATCTTATCATCACATCTATCAATCCTTTTTGGATCCTTTATATAACATTTTAACCTAGGGCATGTGCAGGATCATGATGTACCAAACTATGGCCTTAAGTGGCAGTGAAAAATCAACAAATCAGGGTTATGTCAACTTGACACATAATTTTGAAGTGGTTATGGACTTTATATAAAAAAGTTGTAAGAAAATAATTTTTAGAAAATTGAATGTAGTTTCTATAGTACTAGGCCTTATCATGAGAAAAAAATAATTGATTGGTCAAAAGTTTGAATTTAATGCAGTACTACAAAACTTTTAGGGCAAAAATAAAAAGTAGGTGTATGTCTGACCACCTTAATCAAAATCAAATGATAATATTTTTTAAATATAATTATAGATATGAAAAGTAGACTCATGCCCAAATGCGACGCATATTTTTTGATATTTTTATTCCAAATAAATAATTAAATATGAATTTTCTAACAAAAATTTTTTGGAAAAAAAAAGTCTCGTGTCTGACCACCTTAACTAGTAGAAAATTTTACCAATTTTTTTTTTCTTATACTAGGCGAAGCATAGAATGTGACACAACTTTTAGATTTAAAAAATGTTATACCGTTTGAAAGTTATAGCTGTTTTTCAATCAGTATGTCAATTAGTACTTTACAATAATCTTCATTGATAATTAACTAATAAATACTTATTGAACTCAGAATTTGACAGAAATTATATTGATGGAATCTCGAGAGCGATATTAAAAAACCCTTTTCGTTTCATTCAATTTCAATCAAAATAACATTGTCATACAGCTACCCAAAGTCTGAGTATCACTAAAACCCTCTTCAAACACATCTTTTGGGTTGACCGGGTAGGCTTGGTAAATACCAAGCCTAATCAGATATTCGATTTCAAATCGGATATTCGATATGCTTCGGCAGAATTTGGATGAGAAATTTCAAATCCCAACCCATTTTGGAGGGAAAATTGCGTTTAAAAGTTATAGCTTATGATTTATAAATTATTTCACTTATATTACTATGTAAAGACGTATGTTAATATATATATATATATATATGTATGTATGTATTTATGTATGTATGTATGTATGTATGTATCTATATGTATATGTATATGTATATGTATATGTATATGTATATGTATATGTATATGTATATGTATATGTATAATGACATAATGTAAAGATATAAGATATAATCTATTAATATATAAAAGTATATTATGTTAATCTTATTACAATCTATAAATATAATTTATATTATTATTATTTTTACTAAATATAATAACGTAATATATATATATAATATGTATTATATATTATTATATTAATATGTATGTTAATAATATATATATATAATAACATAATATTTTAATTAAATATAATAACGTAATACATATATATATATATATATATATTATTAATATATATGAGTCAAAGGAGGTCATAGGTCAACTATTGACCCCCTTTGACACATTAAATGACGCCATATCTCCCTAGGGGTCCTAAGACCCCTAGCAACATATTACAATGGTTAATATGAGTCAAAGGGGGTCATAGGTCCCTTTTGACCCATTAAATGACGACATATGTCCCTAGGGGTCCTAGGACCCCTAGAGACATATTAGAATCATTCAGATTGGTCAAAGGGGATCATAGGGTGACCTATGTCCCCCTTTGCCCCATTAAATGATGACATATGTCTCTAGGGGTCCTAGGACCCCTAGGGACATATTAGAATTGTTCATATGGGTCAAAGGGGGTCATAGGGTGACCTATGACCCCCTTTGACCCATTAAATGATGACATATGTTCCTAGGGGTCCTAGGACCCCTAGGAACATATTAGAATTATTCATATAGGTCAAAGGGGGTCATAGGGTGACCTATGAACCCCTTTGACCCATTAAATGATGACATATATCCCTAGGAGTCCTAGGACCCCTAGCGATATATTAGAATGGTTAATATGGGTCAAAGCCTTTAACGCATTAAATGATGACATATGTCCCTAGGGGTCCTAAGATCCCTAGGGACGTATTAGAATGATTAATATGGGTCATAGGGGGTTATAGGTTGACCTATGACCCCCCACGAGCCATTAAATAACGAGATATGTCCCTAGGGGTCTTAGGACCCCTAGGGACATATTAGAATGGTTAATATGGGTCAAAGGGGGTCATAGGTTGACCTATGAACCCCTTTGACGCATTACATGATGACATATTTTTCTAGGGGTCTTAGGACCCCTAGGGACATATTAGAAAAGTTAATGTGTGAAAGCGGGTCATAGGTTGACCTATGACACCCCATGACCCATTAAATGATGAGATATGTCCCTAGGGGTCCTAGGACCCCTAAGGATATATAAGAATAGTTAATATGGGTCAAAGGGGGTCATAGGGTGACCTATAATACCCTTTGACCCATTAAATAAAGAGCTATGTCCCTAGGGGTCCTAGGACCCCTAGAGACATATTAGAATCGTTCATATGGGTCAAAGGGGGTCATAGCGTGACCTATGACCCCCTTTGACCCATGAAATGATGACATATGTCCCTAGGGGTCCTAGGACCCCTAGGGACATATTAGAATTGATAATATGGGTCAAAGGGGGTCATAGGGTGACCTATGACCCCCTTTGACCAATTAAATGACAACATATGTCTCTAGGGGTCCTAGGACCCATAGGGACATATTAGAATGGTTAATATGTGTAAAAAGGCCACAACCCATTAAATGACGAGATATGACCCTAGGGGTCCTAGGACACATAGGGACATATTAGAAAGGTTAATATGTGTGAAAGGGGGTCATAAGTTGACCTATAGCCCCCCACGACCCATTAAATGATGAGATATGTCCATATTAGAATAGTATATATGGGTCAAAGGAGGTCAAAGGGGGTCATAGGATGACCTATGACTCCCTTTGACCCATTAAATGATGACATATGTCCCTAGGGGTCCTAGCACCCCTAAGGACATATTGGAATCATTCATATGGGTCAAAGGGGGTCATAGGGTGACCTATGACCCCCTTTGAGCCATGAAATGATGACATATGTCCCTAAGAGTCCTAGGACCCCTAGGGACCTATTAGAATGGTTAATATCGGTCAAAGGGGGTCATAAGTTGACCTATGACCCCCCATGACCCATAAAATGACAAGATATGTCCCTAGGGGCCCTAAGACCCCTAGCGACATATTAGAATGGTTAATATGGGTCAAACGGAGTCATAGTTTGACCTATGACACCCTTTGATGCATTAAATGATGAGATATGTCCCTAAGGGTCGTAGGACACCTAGGGACATATTAGAATGGTTAATATGTGTGAAAAGGGGTCATAGGTCACTATGACACATTAAATGATGAAAAATGTCCCTAGGGGTCCTAGGACACCTAGGGACATATTAGAATGGTATATATGGGTCAAAGAAGGTCATAGGGTGACCTATGACACCCATTAAATAACGACATATGTCCCTAGGGGTCCTAGGACTCTTAGATACATATTAGAATGGTTAATATGTTTGAAAGGGGGTCATAGGTTGACCTATGACCCCCCACGACCCATTAAATGATGAGATATCTCCTTAGGGGTCCTAGGACACCTAGGGACATATTAGAATGGTTAATATGTGTGGAAGGGGGTCATACGTCAACCTATGACCCTCCAAGACCCATTAAATGATGAGATATGTCCTTAGGGGTCCTAGGACCCTTAGGGACATATCAGAATGGTATATATGGGTCAAAGGGAGTCATACATTGACTTATGACCCCCTTTGATCCATTAAATGATGAGATATGTCCCTAGGGGTCTTAGGACCCCTAGGGACATATTAAAATAGTATACATGCATCGAAGGGGGTCATATGGTGACCTATGACCCCCCACGACCCATTAAATGATGAGCTATGTCCCTAGGGGTCCCAAGACCCTTAGGGACATATTAGAATGGTTAATATGTGTTAAAGGGGGTCATAGGTTGATCTATGATCCCTTTTGATGCATTAAATGTCGACATATGTCCCTAGGGGTCCTAGGACACCTAAGGACATATTAGAATGGTTAATATCTGTGAAATGGGGACATAGGTTGACCTATGACCCCCCACGACCCATTAAATGATGAGAAGTGTCTCTAGGGGTCCTAGGATCCCTAGGGACATATTAGAATGGTATATGTGGATCAAAGGGGGTCATAAGGTGACCTATGACCCCCTTTGGCCCATTAAATGATGACATCTGTCCCTAGGGGTCGTAGGACCCTTAGGGACATATTAGAATGGTTAATATGTGTGAAAGGGGGTCATAGGTTGACCTATGAACCCCCAAGACCCATTAAATGGTGAGAAATGTCCCTAGGGGTCCTAGGACCCCTGGGGACATATTAGAATGGTATATATGGGTCAAAGGGCGTCATAGGGTGACTTATGACTCCCCACGACCCATTAAATGGTGACATATGTTCCTAGGGGTCTTTGGACTCCTAGAAACATATTAGAATGGTTAATATGTGTGAAAGGGTGTCATAGGTTGACTTATGACCCCTCAAGACCCATTAAATGACATTAGAATGGTATATATGGGTCAAAGGGGGTCATAAGGTGATCTATGACCCCCTTTGACCCATCAAATGATGAGATATGTCCCTAGGGTCCCTAAGACCCCTAAGGACATATTAGAATGGTATATATCGATCAAAGGGGGTCATAGGGTGACCTATGACCTCCTGTGACTCATTAAATAACGATATATGTCCCTATGGGTCCTAAAACCCTTAGAGATATATTAGAATGGTTAATATGGGTCAAAGAGGGTTATAGGTTAACCTATGACCCCCTTTGATGCATTAAATGACGACATATGTCCATAGGGGTCCTAGAACCCTTAGGGACATATTAGAATGGTTAATATGGGTGAAAAAGGGTCACCGGTTGACCTATGACCCCCCACGACCCATTAAATGATGAGATGTCTCTAGGGGTCCTAATATGTATGAAAGGGGGTCATAGGTTGACCTATGACCCCCCATGACCCATTAAATGTTAAGATATGTCCCTAGGGGTCCTAGGACCGTTAAGAATATATTAGAATGGTATATATGGGTCAAAGGGCATCATAGGGTGACTTATGACACCCCACGACCCATTAAATGATGACATATATCACTAGTAGTCTTCGGACCCCTGGGGATATATTAGAATAGTTAATATGTGTGAAAGGGGGTCATAGGTTGACCTATGACCCCTCACGACCCATAAATGACGAAAAATGTCCTTAGGGTTCCTAGGACCCCTAAGGACATATTAGAATGGTATATATGGGTCAAAGGGGTTCATAGGGTGACGTATGACCCCCTTTGACGCATTAAGTGATGACATATGTCCTTAGGGGTCCTAGGACCCTTAGGGACATATTAGAATAGTTAATTTTTGTGAAACGGGGTCATAGGTTGACCTATGACCCTCCATGACCCATTAAATAATGAGATTATTCTCTAGGGGTCCTAGGACCCCTACGGACATATTAGAATGGTATATATGGGTCAAAGGGGGTCATAAGTTGACCTATGACCCCCTTTGTCCCATTAAATGATGAGATATGTCCCTAGAGGTCCCAAGACCCTTAAGAAAATATTAGAATGGTATATATTTGTCAAAGGGGGTAATAGGGTGACCTATGACCCCCTTTGACCCACTAAATGACGAGATATGTCCCTAGGGGTCCTAGGACCCTAGGGAGATATTAGAATGGTATATAGGGGTCAAAGGGGGTCATAGGATGACTTATGACCCCCTCTGACCCATTAAATGATGACATACGTCCCTAGGGATCCTAGGACCCCTAGGGACATATTAGAATGGTTAATATATGTGAAAGGGGGTCATAGGTTGACCTATTACCCCCCACGACTCATTAAATGATGAGATATCTCCTGAGGGGTCTTAGGACCCTTTTGAACATATTAGAATGGTTAATATGTGTGAAAGGGGGCTATATGTTGACCTATGACCCTCCACGACCCATTAAATGACGAGATATGTCCGTAGAGGTCCTAAGATCCTTAGGGACATATTAAAATGGTATATATGGCTCAAAAGGGGTCACAGGGTGACCTATGACCCCTTTTGACCCTTTAAATGATGAGATATGTCCCTAGGGGTCCTAAGAACCCTAGGGACATATTAGAGTGGTATATATGGGTCAAAGGGGGTCATAGGGTGACCTATGACACTTCACGACCCATTAAATGATGAGATATGTCCCTAGGGGTCCAAGGACCCCTAAGGACATATTAGAATGGTTAATATGGGTCAAAAGGGGTCATAAGCTGACCTACGACCTCATTTGATGCATTAAATGATGATATATCTCCCTAGGGGTCCTAGGACTCTCAAGGACATATTAAAATGGTTAATATGTGTGAAAGGAGGTCATAAGTTGACCTATGACTCCCGACGACCCATTAAATGATGACATATGTCCCTAGCTGTCCTAGGACCCCTAAGGACATATTAGAATTGTTAATATGTTTAAAAGGAGGTCATAGGTTGACCTATGAGCCCCCACGACCCATTAAATGACGAGAAATGTCCCTAGGGGTCATAAGACCCTTAGAAACATATTAGAATGGTATACATGAGTCAAAGGGGGTCATAGGTCACCCTTTGACCCATTAAATGATGACATATATACCTAGGGGTCCCAGAACCCCTATAAAAATATTAGAATGGTTAATATGTGTGAAAGGTTGTCATAGGTTGACCTATGACCTCCCATGACCTATTAAATGATGAAATATCTTCCTAGGGCCTAGGGACATATTAGAATGGTTAATATGTGTGAAAGGGGGTCATAGGTTAACTTATGACGCCCCATGACCCATTAAATGAAGAGAAATGTCCCTAGGGGTCCTAGGACCCCTAGGGACATATTAGAATGGTATATATGGGTCAAAGGGGGTCATAGGGTGAGCTATGACCCCCTTTGACGCATGAAATGATTACATATGTCCCTAGGGGTTGTAAGACTCCTAGGGACATATTAGAATAGTTAATATGTGTGAAATGACCACCCACGACCCATTAAATGATGAGATATGTCCCTAGGGGTCCTACGACCCCTAGGGACATATTAGAATGGTATATATGGGTCAAAGGGCATCATAGGGTGACCTATGACCTCCCACAACCCATTAAATGATGACATATGTCCCTAGCGGTCCTAGGACCCATAAGGACATATTAGAATGGTTAATATGTGTGAAAGAGGGTCATAGGTTGACCTATGACCCCCCACGACCCATTAAATGATGAAAAATGTCCCTAGGGGTCCTAGGACCCCTTGGGACATATTAGAGTTATATATATGAGTCAAAGGGGGTCATAGGTCACCCTTTGACCCGTTAAATGATGACATATGTCACTAAGGGTCCTAGGACCCCTAGGGACATATTAGAATGGTTAATATGTGTGAAAGGGGGTTATAAGTTGACCTAGTACCCTCCATGACCCATTAAATGACAAGATATATCCTTAAGGGTCCTAATACCCCTAGCGAAATATTAGAATGGTATATATTGATCAAAAGGGTTTATAGGGTGACCTATGATGCCCTTTGACCCATTAAATGATGAGATCTATACCTGGGGGTCCTAAGACCCCTATGGACATAATAGAATGGTATATATGGGTCAAAGGGGGTGACCTATGACCCCCCACGACCCATTAAATGACGAGAAATGTTATATTAGAATGGTATATACAGGTCAAAGAGTGTCATAGGGTGACCTATGACCCCCTTTGACCCATTAAATGAAGACATATGTGAGAAAGGGGGTCATAGGTTGATCTATGACCCCCCACGACTCATTAAATGACGAGATATCTCCCTAGGACCCCTAGGGACATATTAGAATGGTTATAATGGGTCAAGGTGGGTCATAGGTTGACCTATGACCTCCTTTGATGCATTAAATAATGACATATGTCCATAGGGGTCTTAGGACCCTGAGGGACATATTAGAGTGGTCAATATGTGTGAACGGGGGTCATAGGTTGACTTATGACCCCCCACGACCCATTAAATGATGACATATGTTCCTAATGGTCCTAGGACCCTTAATAATATATTAGAATGGTATATGTGTCATGGGGCGTCATAGGGTGACCTATGATTGCCCACGACCCATTAAATGATGATATATGTCCCTAGGGGTCCTGTGACCCCTAGGGACATATTAGAATAGTTAATATGTGTGAAAGGGGGTCATAGGTTCACCTATGACCCCTCACGACCCATTAAATGACGAGAAATGTCCCTAGGGGTCCTAGATTAGAATGGTATATATGGGTCAAAGGGGGTCATAGGTCACCCTTTGTCCCATTAAATGATGACATATTTTGGGGACATATTAGAATGGTTAATATGTGTGAAAGACCTATGACCCCTCACGACTCATTAAATGAAGAGATATCTCACTGGGGGTCCTATGACCCCTAGGGACATATTAGAATAGTTAATATGTGTCCCCCATGACCCATTAAATAACTAGAAATGTTCCTAGGGGTTCTAGGACCCCTAAGAAAATATTAGAATGGTATATATGGGTCAATGGGGGTCATAGGGTGACTTATGACCCCCTTTGACCTATTACATGATGACATATGTCCCTAAGGATCATAGGACCCCTAGGGACATATTAGAATGGTTAATATATATGAAAAGGGGTCATAGGTTGACTTATGACCCCCCACGACTCATTGAATGATGAGATATCTCCCTAGGGGTCCTAGGACCTCTAGGGACATATTAGAATGATTAATATGTGTGAAAGGGAGTCATAGATTGACCTATGACCTCCCACGACCCATTAAATGATGAGATATGTTCCTTCGGGTCCTAGGACTCCTAGGGACATATTAGAATGGTATATATGGGTCAAAGGGGGTCATAGGGTGACCTATGACCCCCTTTGACCTTTTAAATGATAAAATATTTATCTAGGGGTCCTAGGACCCCTAGGGACATATTAGAATGGTATATTTTGGTCAAAAGGGGTCATAGGGTGACCTATGACCCCCTTTGACCCATTAAATGATGAGATATGTTCTTAGGGATCCTAAGACCCCTAGGGACATATTAGAATGGTATATATAGGTCAAAGGGTGTCATAGGGTGATCTATGATGCCCTACGACTCATTAAATGATGAGATATGTCCCTATGGGTCCTAGGACCTTTAGGGATATATTAAAATGGTTAATATGGGTCAAAGGGGGTCATAGGTTGACCTATGACCCCCTTTGACGCATTAAATGACAACATATGTCCCTAGGGGTCCTAGGACCCGTAAGGACATATCAGAATGGTTAATATGTGTGAAAGGGAGTCATAGGTTGACCTGTGACCCGCCACGACCCATTAAATGATGAGATATGTCCCTAAGGACATATTAGAATGGTATATATGGATCAAAGAGTGTCATAGGGTGACCTATGACCCCCCACGATATATTAAATGACGAAATCTGTCCCTAGGGGTCCTAGGACCCTATGAACATATTAGAATGGTTAATATGTGTGAAATGGGGTCATAGGTTGACCTATGACCCCTCACGACCCTTTAAATGACGAGAAATGTCCCTAAGGGTCCTAAGACCCCTAGGGACATATTAGAATGATATATATGGGTCAAAGGGGGTCATAGGTCACCTATGACCCCCTTTTACCCATTAAATGACAACATATGTCCCTAGGGGTGCTAGGACCTCTAGGGACATATTAGAATGGTTAATATGTGTGAAAGGGGGTCATAGGTTGACCTATGACCCCCCACGACCCATTAAATGACAAGATATCTCCCTAGGGGTCCTAGGACCCCTAAAGACATATTAGAATGGTTAATATGTGTGAAAGGGGTTCATAGGTTGACCTATGACCTCCCACGACCCATTAAATGATGAGATATGTCCCTAGGGGTCTTAGGACCCCTAGGGACATATTAGAATGGTATATATGGTTCAAAGGGGTTCATAGGGTGACATATGACCCCTTTTGACTCATTAAATGATGAGATATGTACCCCTAGGGATATATTAGAATAGTATATATGGGTCAAAGGGGTTCATAGGGTGACCTATGACCCTCCACGACCCATTAAATGACGAGATATGTCCCTTGGGGTCCTAGGACTCCTAGGGACATATTAGAATGGTATATATGGGTCAAAGGGGATCATAGGGTGACCTATGACCCCCTTTGACCCTTTAAATGATAAGATATGTACCTAGGGGTCCTAGGACCCCTAAGGACATATTAGAATGGTATATTTTGGTCAAAAGGGGTCATAGGTCACCCTATGACCCCCTTTGACCCATTAAATGATGAGATATGTTCCTAGGGGTCTTAGGACCCTTAGGGACATATTAGAATGGTATATATGGGTCATAGGGTGTCATAGGGTGATCTATGACGCCCCACGATCCATTAAATGACGAGGTATGTCCCTATGGGTCCTAGGACCCTTAGGGATATATTAGAATGGTTAATATGGGTCAAAGGGGGTCATAAGTTGACCTATGACCCCTTTTGACGAAGTAAACGACAACATATGTCCCTAGGGGTCCTAGGACCCGTAAGGACATATTAGAATGGTTAATATGTGTGAAAGGAGGTCATAGGTTGACCTGTGACCCCCACGACCCATTAAATGATGAGATATGTCCCTAGGGACATATTAGAATGGTATATATGGGTCAAAGGGCATCATAGGGTGACCTATGACCCCCCACGATCCATTAAATGATGACATCTGTCCCTAGGGATCCTAAGACCCCTACGAACATATTAGAATGGTTAATATCTGTGAAACCTCACGACCCCTTAAATGATGAGAAATGTCCCTAGGGGTCCTAGGACCCCTAGGGACATATTAGAATGGTATATATGGGTCAAAGGGGGTCATAGGTCACCTATGACCCCCTTTGACCCATTAAATGACAACATATGTCCCTAGAGGTCCTAGGACCCCTAGGGACATATTAGAATGGTTAATATGTGTGAAAGGGGGTCATAGGTTGACCTATGACCCCCCACAACCCATTAAATGATGAGATATCTCCCTAGGGGTCCTAGGACCCCTAAGGACATATTAGAATGGTTAGTATGTGTGAAAGGGGTTCATAGGTTGACCTATGACTCCCCACGACCCATTAAATGATGAGATATGTCCCTAGGGGTCCTAGGACCCCTAGGGACATATTAGAATGGTATATATGGTTCAAAGGGAGTCATAAGGTGACCTATGACCCCTTTTGACTCATTAAATGATGAGATATGTCCCTAGGGGTCCTAGGACCCCTAGGGATATATTAGAATGGTATATATGGGTCAAAGGGGTTCATAAGGTGACCTATGACCCCCCACGACCCATTAAATGATGAGATATGTCCCTAGGGGTCCCAGGACCCTAGGGACATATTAGAATGGATAATATGGGTCAAAGAGGGTCATTGGGTAACATATGACCCCTTTGACCCATTAAATGATGACATATGTCCCTAGGGGTCTTAGGACCCCTTGGGATATATTAGAATGGTTAATATGTGTGAAATGGGGTCATAGGTTGACTTATGACCCCCCACGACCCATTAAATGACGAGATATGTCCCTAGGGGTCCTAATACCCCTAGGGACATATTAGAATGGTATATATGGGTCAAAGGAGGTCATAGGGTGACCTATGACCCCCTTTGACCCATTAAATGATGACATATTTATATACTATTAATACTATTGTAGCATAATAATAATAATAATAATATAAATAAACACTAAATATTAATACTATTGTATCTATAGTAATAATAATAATACTATTATAGCTATAATAATAATTTTATATATATATATATTAGTACTATTATATCTATTGTAATAATAAGAATACTGTTATAGGTATAATAATAATATTGATACTATATATTAATACTAATAAACCAAAGTCGGTTTTCCTCCAATAATTATTCTAATATTAATACTAATATAGCAAAGATTGTTTTCCCTCCAAATCTCTTTGGAAAAGATCGGATATCCGTTCTAAAATCGGATATCTGATTTTTCCTAGCACCAGTTTCCAACATATTCCTGTCCCTACAGACCCGACAACATCACTTTTTTTTGTTCTTTTTTCACGGGTTTTGCAAAAAAGTGTGTTTTGGGGCCCAACCATTTGAAAAAAATTGAAAATATAACCTTAGGTGTTCGAATTTTTCATCTCAATGGGGAGCAGCAGTCGTCGAAAGGATAAACGCAAAAGGAAGATATCTAATGAAGACATTGCAGCATATAGGGAAAGAGACAAAATTGAACACCGAAGAAAAAGATAAGGTATGCTAAATATTAGTCAAGTTGACGATGAATTAGTCGAAGGTGAAATCACATACTCAGATAATGAGTATGTACAGTTGGAGAATGAAAATGTACCTATTGAAAATGATAATGCCGAAATTGAAAATTTAGAGAATGAAAATTTTGAAGATGAAATGTTACCAAGTCATAATCCAAATTGCATAATTGACCATGTCGACCATGACAATGCACAGGAACCTAATGCACAAGAACAATACATATCTCCTAATTATAATTGACATGAAGGTTCTAAAACACCAAAATGGATAATTGAAATTGATGAAATTATTATTACTAGTTTGGAAGGAAAAAAATTTGAAAGAACCATTCGGTTATGGGCTTCAAGACTATATCAGATGATTTTCGGCAACAAGACAGTGGTAGAGCAATGTCAGCTTTTCATGCACTTATTAAAGATGCAAAAGATGAGACCTATGCTTTCCAAATTGAAGATTTGTGTCAATAAAAAGTTGGAAAGAAATGTCATTATTGTGAAGAATCTTTTCAGTGCTTTCAATAGCATTGGAAAAAATAATAGGGAGAAGGATAACAAAGATGGTCGAAGGGTTATTACAACCTCTATGGTAAGTCATCATTTGAGAAAGGGTAGATATATGAGACAAACTTGTATTGATTTGAATCTAAATCGTACTACTTTGAGAAGAGCACTTAGTTGACGAGAGAAAATTGATAATCCTCTTCAAAATGAAACATGGGCATTTGGTGGGAGACTTCAACGTTTTGATAAGAAGCTATCCGATGATGTGAAGGAAGAAATTATACAATTTTGGCACTCTAACTTACGAGTATCACCCAATGCTAAAGACGTGTTAAAGTAGAATTGGCATCAAAGACCACATGCCACATCCTAAACACTATTTGGAGGTAACTCAAACTATGTTGTTCAAACAATTTAGAGAGAGTCATCCAAGTCTTCATATATCACAAAGGGCTTTTGAAACTTTGAAGCCATTTTATTGTGTACCACTCAAAATTTGAAATACATGTTGTCGCAAATATCATGTTGAGTTTTCTATGCACTATGAACTATTATGCTCCATCCGTTCTACTTTGCATAGTAAAGAAATGTTGGAGGATTGTGGTGCTAGTGAGCTTCCAAAATCATCAAGAGACTTGCTAGATCAACTTTTATGTCATAGAGTTGATGGTTGTTTCTTTTATAGAAATGCTTGCTTAAATGAAAAGTGTTTAGAATGTGGTGGCTTATCCAAGTTTGACACATGTTTCCATGAGGGGTGCGAACAAGATCTTGGAAAGACAATAGTGAAAAAAAAGTATATGAAACGGTGAAATACACATTGAAGAGTGGAGGTGAGATCTCTAGATGTGAATTGGTTGGAAAAGATATTAGTGTGGCTAGTTTTATTGAAGATTTTAAAGAAAATCTTTTTTACAAGTATGCAAGACATAGTCATAGGTCTCAGTGGTTGGATGAACAATTTAGAATGTGCAAGGAGACTTTTCCCATTGGCACTATTATATTAGTTGTTGATTTTGCTGAGAAATACACATTGCAACCTCAAAATGAGACACAATCTCAGTATTACAACTCTATTCATATTGCTATTGGGGAGAATTCCTAAGATTTATGATGTATTATGATATAAAATGTGAACTTTTTTTGTATATGGTTTTTGTAATAATGAAAAAGACAAGTTAAATTAGTTGCACATTCTAATTTGTATTTTGGTAGGTTCTTTATAAGGAATTATAAGAGGAAGATATTGAACAAGTTCTTGCAAATCATATTTGCATGTGATACAAGGCTATAAGGACAATTTTAAGAGCATTTATAACTATATGAAAGATGATTTCTTGCGGATATCTTATTACAAATTTGGTTTTTTCCTTATTTGACATAAAGCTGACATTATGATTATTAAAACTATTTTTATCAAACTAATCAAATAAGAAAAATCTAGAAAGTATGGATGAACAATTAGAATACTTGATTTCTTCCATTTTACAACCAATCATGGCATTTTAAAGCATAAAGAGTCATAATATTGTACAATTTTTTGAAAGACTTTCATATTGAAAAGTTGTATGAAGCACATTTGGGATAAGCCATGAAATTCATGAAAGAAGATAGCATGTAGGATAAGCAATTAAAGCCAATAAGCAAGATAGCATATGCATAATGACATGATATGAAGTTGGATATGAAGGCTATGAGTGAATGAGAAAGTAAAATAGAGAATCTCATGGATAAGATAGCCAATAAGTAAGATAGCTCAAAATTTTCAAGATCAAAGAGGAAGAGGGAATAGATGGATGATGGAAGAATTACACATGATGCATGTTTACCAGGTTTTCATCATGGTACTTATCCAAAGAGAAACAAGAAGTGGTTTTCACCATAGAATGAATTTATTTATCTTTACTTTTTCTACCAAGGTGCCACAAATAATGGTTTTCACCAAGGCACATTTTTAATCTTCTTTTCTATTTTTTATTTATTTTTTAGAAATAGGTCAACTCTTTTCAAGTTAGATAGTGTTCCTATAGGAAAGATAAGTTATGATAAGACAAGACCATAGATAAGTATGCTCAATGATGTTGATAGGGTGAAGGAAGTGAGATGATAGTATGATAAGAGTTCATTCCTTGGAAGGATTGTATGAGTATGGATAGTAGGTAAGTGTAGCTTTGAAAACATTGCATAAGGGTAGGTGACAAAGTGGGGAAGATCAACATTTACACACACCTTGGAGGGTTTCTGAATGATGGAGGAATCATGGAGGAAATAGATCAAGGTTTAGATGTATGAGCTGGTAGGAAAATGTTAGAAGAACATTGAGTGGAATATTTATAAGCTTTTGAGAAAGATGTTTGGAAGAAAATGGAATGGAAGCCTTTGGAATATTGAATGTCAACTTAGATTTATATTCAATATTAAAGTCTTTCAAGAGAGACTTTGGAATCCATATGGCTTTAGATTATCCTTTGGATACTTTATAACACATTTCTTCAATAATGGGTTTAGGAACCCATATTTTCTTTGATTTCACTTTTTGACTAGTGAACCTTTGTGGTATCTTCAATATATTTTTGTTATTTCCATTCACATGTTGATTAGATGAGACATAATGATCTCTATTTTTTAATGTATTATTGTATTTCTTGTATTGAACATCCAAATTGCTTCCAAAAGATTTGGGACTTATAGATGAATAAGGCTGATAAGACTGGTTTAGATGGTTGAGTGGATGGTTATTTTCTAGGATGAATGTCTTGATGATCTTGAGGTACATTAGGAGATCTAGAAGTAGAAAGTGGAGGAGAAGGTTTGAAGACTTTAGATTAGATGGATAAGGACCAGGGATAGAATTAGGAAATGCAAAGGGATAGTGACTAGGGATTTCAACATCTATAGAGTGAGTAGCATGACCAAAGTCATCAATAGACTCATGAGTACCTTTTATAGGAGAAAGACCTTTGATAGGAGTGTTTGAATCTTGAGCATAGTTTTGAAGTGGATATGGAGAAGTAGAACATGAGGGGACACTTTGATCTTGACATGTTTCTTTGTATAGCATAGAAAGATCACTTTTCCCATAAGTTTCAGTAAGCTCAATGGAGGTAGTGGAAATGGTATCCTCATCATATGTAGGAGATGGGTAACACACAGGATATAGAAAGGTGAAATTTTGGATGAGATGAAAAGGTGTTTGATCTTGATCTTTATTTATATATTTTTCTTTTTGAGAGTCATCTTGATATGGAGCACCTTCTAAGGACAAGGGAAAATGTGAGGTGTGCATGATAGAATCTTAAAGTAATAATGCAGGATTAGCTAAAGTGGGCATAGTAATCATAGTATTGCATGAATGTTGAGGATCTTTAGTCTTAGTAGCATGGAAAAGGTTTGCAAACAAGTGAAGGTTAGCTTGATTTTCTTTTAGTTGTAGCCCTTGAGGGTACACATGGTCTATATGGAAAGAATTAGGTTCTTTGTTTGGTGGAGGCATTTTGGAAAGCTTTGACACTTTAGGAGGTTCATTAGTGTTATAAGAAGTGAAGGTGTCAAGGAAATAATCACTTGACATAGGTTCATCAGCATGATCTTGTGACACATGAGACATTAGAGGTATCAACAATCCCATCATAAATGAGATCTTGGATTTCTTGTTTCAACAGTATGGAATCTTTAGTTTTATGAAAATTTCTTCCATGGAAGTGGCAATAATGATAATTTCTCCACCATGGATGTTTGATTTTGGGTTCATAAGGTCTAGAGTTGTCTAGTAATGTGATGGATTCATTATCAAGAAGTGTTTGCAAGATGTTATCATGAGAATCTTCCAATGGAGTAAAAGTTCTCTCAAAAATTTCTCCATGATAATTTTGTTGTTTCTTAAGTGAATAGAATGCATCCATGTCTTCATCACTATCTTGGTCAAAGATAGGTCCATAATGAAAGTTTGGCATAGGCTCAAAGGAGGTATCACTTGCTTGTTCTCTAAAGAGGTCTTTAAATCTAGAAGATGAAGATATTTGATGTCTTGGAATAGAATATGTAGACCTTGAAGAAGATGACCCATGTGTATGTAAAGGCCTTAAGGGAGATTAATTTAAGAATAAAATATTCTCCTCTAACCTTTTCTCAAGTTTAGAATTGATTTCTATCATGTGCTTAGAGAGATGAAGGTAAGAAAGATTACTTGTCTCTTCTAGCTCTTTGTATTGAACATATAGATCTTGAAACTCTTTAGTGGCATGGAGGATATCATGATCATCTAGATTTGGTTGAGGTTTGATAGCACAAGGTTTAAATACCATAGTGGTAGATAGATAATAAAGCATGAAGGAGACTAGAGGAAGCTAATAAAGTGACACAAGATAACTTGATGTCCAAACTACAGAGGTAGAGTGTTCACATGTCAAACAAAGGTAGAAATGAATGAGTGACTTGTCAAACAAATTTTCCAAGCAGGTTACAACACTAGTGACTCAAGTCAAGAGCTACGAAAAAATCCTAAATAGCAATGTAGATAAAGAAAGAGAGATGACAAGTGAACAAATTTAAGTGTAGTCAATAGATCAAGGAAACCATTTAGTGAAAGAAATTATTAGTATGCATATCATAGACCATGAAGTTAGAAAATACCAATAGCTCTAAGACCAAAGAGCCATTTTAAGCATGTTCAAGCACTAGAGACATAGAAAATCAAAGTCAATTTATGAAACTCCCCTTAGTAAAAAATGCAAACAAATATTTGCACTTGATTTTTTGACTTGGTTGAAAAAGTTTGACAATAATTGATAATATTGCAAGCTTGATTTTCAAAAGCAATTTTTTTTCCAAGAGAGATAGTGACACATGGAGTAGTCTTCAAACAATCAAGCAAGGCACAAAGAAACCTTTCATGATACAAGTCAAAGGGGTCAACCTTTCTTGATAACTTTTCAAAATCTAACTCCTAATCACTACACGTTAGTGCCATTAGCTTCGAGTGGGTGGGTGAACCCTAGTGACACCCTTGTTCCAACCACGGAGACCCTCTATCGTCTGTGGCCACCCCGTACCGAGGAGTCCCCAAGGTTCTTTAAGTGCATTTTGAGGTCAATCTTTTGAGGGTCATAACTCAGAGCTCGTGAGGGCTATTGATAAACTATCAAATGCTACAGGACACTGATGTTGAGGCCTAAAATAACGTATCTCATTTTTGAGAGATCACATTCTATTTGGATTTGGCACATCAATCTCGCTCGATGCCAAAACTCGCAGTGTGCCTCAGTTCATAGGTGCACCACAGCGTAACTTTGAAACTGCTGATCTTGGCATCGAATCATCAGTGCCATTAGCTCCAAATGCATGGGTGAACCCTAGTCACACCTTTGTTCCAACCACAGAGACCATCCATCATTTGTGGCCACCCCGTACCGAGGAGTCTCCAAGGTGCTCTAAGTGCATTTTGAGGTCGATCTTTCGAGGGTCATAACTTAGAGCTTGTGAGGGCTATCGATGAACTATCAAATACTATAGGATAGTGATGCTAAGGCCTAAAATAACTTATCTCATTTTCAAGAGATCACATTCTGTTTGGATTCGGCACAACAATCTCGCTCGATGCCAAAACTCGTAGTGTGTCTCAATTCATAGGTGCACCACAGTGTAACTTTGAAACCACTAATCTTGGCATCGAATCATCAGTTCCATTAGCTCTGGATGGGCGATTGAACCCTAGTCACACCCTTGTTCTAGCCACAAAGACCATCCATCATTTGCGGCCACCCCGTACTACGGAGTCTCCAAGGTGCTCTAAGTGCATTTTGAGGTCGATATTTCGAGGGTCATAACTCAAAGCTCGTGAGGGCTATTGATGAACTATCAAATGCTATAGGATGGTTATACTAAGGCTTAAAATAACCTATCTCATTTTTGAGAGATCACATTTCATTTGGATTCGGCACAACAATCTCGCTCGATGCCAAAACTCGTAGTGTGCCTCAATTCATAGGTGCACCACATTGTAACTTTGAAACTGTTGATCTTGGCATCGAATCATCAGTTCCATTAGCTTCAGATGAGCAGGTGAACCCTAGTCACACCCTTGTTCTGGCCACAGAGACCATCCATCATTTGTGGCCACCCCATACCGAGGAGTCTCCAAGGTACTCTAAGTGCACTTTGAGGTCGATCTTTTAAGGGTCATAACTTAGAGCTCATGAGGGCTATCAATGAACTGTTAGAGGAGACAAGTTTGTAAGAAGTGGTGGCTTAGTGTTTTTGCTAAAATAAGTTAGTGGGAAGGCTTTATTAGAGGATCTTGGCCAAACTAGTGGGGTGTCTGCCCACTCTCTAATTTTAGAGACAGTTAGGTTTTGGAGGGAGATTAGGGGAGCTCTACTAAAACTATCCTTACCCTAGTTTGGACCAAGGTTGGCATCTCAAACTTGCTTCTTTTCCATTTCTTTCTTTTAGCATGGTTAAGAAAATATGCAAGTGTGGAGTTTATCAATGGAGTATGCATTGCATTGCATTGTGGAGTAGCATTCATGTGAGTGCTTGAATGGTGTTCATTCCATGTAGATTAGTGTGACACCATTGTGCATCTTGGTGTATTGTGTGGAGTATTGTGAGTATGAGGTTTGGATTTTCTCTATTTCCTTGTTGTATTATGGGTGTTGATATTGTGTTGTGAAAATGTGATGTGCTCTTGAAAATTTCTTGTTTTATTTCTACTTGGTTTTTTTTTCTTGTTTTGTGCTTGAGTGTTGTTATGGGTGTGGGACTTACACTCACCCTTGTGGGAGGGGAAGAGAAGTCCAGGGTGAAGGGCTTAAGTTGGGTTCGAAAAATGTATTGAGAACCTTGGAGTATGGGCTCCATTGTATGCCATAACCATTCATATCTTACTGGGGGTGATAAGGAAAGTATGGTGTAGAAAGGAAGTTTGAGGAGTTCCAACTGATGGTAGTGGGTTTGGAGGAGGAAATGTGGAGGCCTTGAGAGGGTATTAAATTGTTGATTTATGATAGCCCCGAGAGGGCATGAAATTTTCTGAATTATGATAGCCCCGAGAGGGCATGAAAATTGTTTATTGCAGATATGGTTTGGTATGGCAAGTCTCCATTTTAGAACACACCTTCACCCTATGTTCATGGTTCCATCTGTGAAGCCATTGTGAAATAGCCTTGGGGGGAAATTGTTCAAGTTTGAAATGTAATGTTTATGCATTGAAAGATTGCATGTGTATCCCAGTTTGAGCCTTATTCCCTAGCGCGGGGGTGGTCTCTTTGAGGCCTATGGTTGGGTGGAAAGCACCCATGGTCCTTGTTATTTTGTTGTGTTGCATATGCAGATTTTTGTCCAAGGGAGCAATGGAAATGGCTTGGAATGATCATCTTGCAGATTGATGTTGGATGAGAAAACTTGACATTGTGCCCTCATTTGTGAAGGAGGATTCACCAGCTTGTTCATGTTCTCAACGATCATGTTGGAAAATTTTCATGCTACTCATTGTCCATATCTTTCAATGTTCATGTTCCTTATGATTTTGAAAAGTCCCTTATGTTGCCCCATTATGATGGAAGGATATTGTATCATTGTTACCTTATGTACGTGTAGATAAAATAATTGATAAGGTTGTATATGCATGTTTCATTTCGAGTTGCAATTGATATTGTTATGAAAGCATTGGTATGAGTCGCAGATTTACTTTGACATCATTATTATCATTTGAAAATGTGAAAGAAATTTTTCTCCTTGTGGTATTGTAAATGACTAGTTGATAATAACAATCCATAGATGTTATGTGATACCATTGATTTTATAAATTTAAAACTTAGTAGATTGCTTACAATCTTGTTGTGCACTCAATAATTTGGAAAGAAAATTTTATGTTCATATCACATGCATGGATAACATTGATTTTAATTACCAAGCTTAATGCAATTCTGAGCAAGGAAATCATCAAATTAATTTCATGATATAACAAAATGAAGTTTGTTGTAAGAGAAGACATAATAAAATCTATGAGATACATTGCTGTAGGCATGCATTTTCCTCTCTGGAAAATGTATGGTAAAGGCAAATAAATCCCTTCCTTAATACAAAGCAATAAAATATTAAAGAATATTCCCAGATTCTAGACTGCTATCCAATAAAAATAAAAATAATAATAGCATATAAAGACTAATGAGTGTCCTAGACTAATATATTTCCTAAGTGATAGAATGGTACACATTACAATCTTGTGACCTCTAAGTCACATCCAACACTAAAATAATAAATTAGTAATTAAATAAATAAAGGCATATTAGTGTGCATGTTAGAGAATATGACAAATTTAAATATTTAACTCAAAAATAAAATAAAAGCCAAGATTGATCTTGACCTCCCTTCTAGAGTAGCCCCCAACATTTCCTAAGCCATCATAATGCAAAAAGTTTTCTCCACTCCCCAAGGCGTATTGTTAAATCTGACATTCATTCTGACATGTCATGTTAAAACTTTTATCCTTGAGCTTGCCTCCTTGAAAAGGGGTTCCATCCCCATTAATATACTTGAGTGCATAGGAGAAAGGGTTTATGTCACATCCTTGTCTTATGCACTAGTCATCCCCTCCTTGCAGCAGTGGTCACGTGTTCCCAAGCATAGGTAGTCAACTTGAAATTAAGGGGGAGTGGGATAGAAATCCCAAGGGATTTGTACTTAGGAGAATGTCAAGTTGACATTTAATATGACTTGTTCACATTAGGATTGTTAATTGGACGGATGAGAAAAAGATGTCCTAAGGCTTGGATTAGTCAAAATTCTGCACATGACCCACGTGGGACCTTGTGGGGACCACATGTAGGAAGAAATGTGGCCTTGGTAAGAGTTAGGGAATGATGAGGATTTAAGATAGATAGGAGATTCACCCTTTAGATTTGTTTTTATTTTTATCAGATAATTATTTAATTGTTTCAAGTCTTGAATAGAGGATAATGACACTTAGTGTATTTGAGCTTAGTTTAAGGGTAATGTTTATATCAAGGGGCTCATTTAGAAACATGTAACAATTAAACCATATGGTAATGGAAAAGCTCAATATAGGAAAATAAATTAAATGAAATAAATAAGTTTATGAGAATGCATATATGATTGAACATGATGTTAAGTATGGAGGGTTTAATTAAATTAGTGTTAAGACTGTAAATTAGGATAGTTGGATGTAGATATAATGGGGTTAATATGAAGTAAGTTGTTGGGATGATAGGATTGGAGAATCAAGGGTAAGGATGGATGGTGGATTAAAATAATAACTCAAATCTAGTTTTATCTAGTCAATAAAGCACATTGATAGATAAGAGTTACTAGATAGAATTGAATGCATGACAAACCTGTGTAGATGTTGGATTTAATGTCAAGTGAATTTTATATTTGGCTTGAGGGAATGTTAGTTAGATAATGAATGTTGTGGATTCGATTGAAGATATTAGTAGAATATCAAAGTCGATAGAATATATATACCAATTTGAAAATGTAGTGTAGGAATAAAGCATTAGTTAGCTAGTATGTAATAAGGGTCAACAGACATGTCATTAGAGGTAGCTCGTCAGCTCATGTACCCTATGTATAATTAATGATAATATGATTCATGTACACCACATTTTACTATGTTAGTTGCATCAAATGATGAATACATATATGTCAGAATGACAAGGTATGTTATATACAAACCTTATTTATACGCTTGCACCTAATCCTTACATAACCAATTCATCTAACAAATTTAAATTGACACACTCAATACAATGGTGTAGTAGGATGTGTTTAAATACTGATCATGAATTATTATTGAGTTAAGTACTTTGAATTGGCCCTTAGACTTACTAAGAGTTCCTCATTTTATGTGCTTACTAATTCGTACTATGAAACTACTCTGAATCTTAACATGCTTTGATAATAATAATATTGATAGTGAGAAAGTGAGCTTATGGTGAATAATTAAATGTAATAATGTAAAAAGTAAATGTAATAGTATAGTAATTATAGTAATTAAAATAGTAAATGTAAAAGCATGGCAATGTAGCTAGATTAGTTAGTAGTTGATGAGCTAGATAGTTAGTAATTGTCTTTTGTTAGAGTGAGTTTAATATATGTATTGAAATAGTAATTTTTGTGTTTAGGAAACTATAGTGAGTGCTAGTTTGGTGAGGAAGCAATGTTGATAGAATGCATAAGGATGACTAAATAGAGTAAAGAGGGAGAAAATGACTCAGTATTGGTCCAATATTTGAGAGGACCTGTAACCAGTAAGATATGGATGCAAGCACATGATACACGTTTGGCACATAAAACAAATTGTTTATTCCATAAGTTTTGTATAGTATGTGTTGAATGATGGATACTATCAATACAAGTGGCCCCTTCTCCATCATGTAGACTTCAAAGCTACCTTTGGGGCATATCTTTTCTAATTTCCAATGGTTAGATCCGATATAGTGTGGTAGATAAGTGCACATTTTCTTATTTGACTAAGGGTGCTCATGTGATGAGTACTAAATCTAAATTCTCTAGATATGTGTGTTTAATTGATTAAGATATAATACACTTCCACACCATATATTAATTGTCACATTAATATATATTGTAATGATTAATGAATGTGTGTACTTTGGTAATGAGGATAATAAGTAATTCTAATCCCCTTCCCTTACATGCTAGAATCACGACCTAGTCCATATGATACAACCGACAGACCCTAATAGAATATTAGTATCATAGGCTTGTTAGGATAGGAATTACCTCACTAATTTATGAGTGTTGTATCTTGAACTTGCTCTTTTGACTCGTGACGCTAACTTGAACTAGACTGTCATCCAATCTATTTGAAAACTACCTATGACTAAAATGTTACAACCGGATGACACTATCCACATGAGTCTTGAACTCCTATTCAATGATAACCTTGTTTTACAATATGTAATTTCTTATGCAACTTCATAAGCTACAAAAAAAAATTTAAAAATTAAAAAATTGTTGCATTTTTACTAGTAAAATTTAGGGCATGACACATGATCCACGATAAATTGAACAATACTAGATACTAAATTAATATGTATATCATTGTGCACATAAATGACAAAAATATATATACAAATACATGTATCCATAGAAAAAAATTTACACAAATATATATCAAAGATCATGTATCCATAGACAAAGTACTCAAATATATATCAAAATACATAGATCCATATACAAAATGTGGCTAATCATGCCATCAGAATGTGTATAATATCAATGTTTCTATATATAATGTGGCATATGCCATCTCAAAATGTCTCATGATGCATCCTACGAAAACTATACTATCCTAGGGTGCTGGTGGATGATCAAAATGCAACCTCTTCACTGCATTAGGTGGATCAGATGCCTCCTACATAAACAAAAAAGGAAAACCCAAAGTTAGACTACTAAATTTATATGATTCTATGTATCTAACATTGAATTACTCAAATGCATAATGATATTTTTTGTAATGGAGATTAATACTATCAAAATTTCATAATAAATACCTCTCTCGTCGACCTCCTGCACCGGTCAGGAGTCCTCTCATAAGCCCTCGACAATGCTGGTACCTCTCTGATTGTGGGTTGTATATGTTCACATACCTTTGTCAGATGAATCTAAAATTTAAACTATAACATTATAATTCATAGCATGCTAAATTTATAACATATTTAATCATGAATTCAAACTACAACTTACTATTGTAGGCTCCTCCTTAGGAGTGAGTGGTCATGTCACCAAATCTACATAATTGTCTCGTCAAACCTCATGTGCACTAGGAGTCTCCTATTAGATACAAAATAGTAGTTGTTAATATCACAAAAATCAGTTTTGAATTTATTTATGAAGATGAGGATAATAAAAAATAAATGATACTTATACATACAATGGGGCTCTCAATGCGAATGTAAATCCCTGATGGTCTACGATGCAAAATCTGTATAGGCTCATCACCAGTAGCGATGCCCTATATACAATAAAGAATGTAATTAAATGGGATAACCACAAACATTTTACAAGAATGCATCGATATTTAATCAAATAGAAAGCGCCTAATTACCTTTCCTTTATCAGTGCATGCTGGCTCACCCTCCGCACTTTGTCCCTCCGGGACAGGTGTTACCTGCAAGATAAAAGAAAGATTAGCAACCATATATGTTACAATATCAAATAGAAAAAAAAATGCAAACACAACATAATGTACCGTAGATGTCTCAAGGCCAAATGAAATGGCTGAGAGTGTGGCATCATCAATCTATCTAAGCTCCTCCTTGGTCATCAACTAAACGTGAATGAAGATCACATACATATAAAAGTCAATATGGCTTAAAAATTAAAATTACTCTATTATAAAAATTAACTTTAAATCACATATGTCATAACAAAAATATATATACACGTACCGACCCCGAAGGAGTCCATGCCTCTGCATTCCCCTCCTCTCTCACATCAAGGTCTGTAGCCTCTGCATGTGTGTCTGGTGTATCCTTGTCTAATACAAAATGATACTCAGGAAGATTACCTATGGGACCCAGGCAAATATTCTTGCACATAATGCAAGTGTGAGGCACACAAACATGTGATGAGCTAGCCGATGATGAACTGGCACCAGCATCATCAACACGAGGAGGTAGGATTGACCTAGTGTAATGTCCCCTTTCTAGCATTCATAGCATGATGTTGTCGTTAGCCTATTTTCCCACAGTCCCGTAGGCTAACTAGGACATTAAAGGGGCTTAGAGGCCATTTGGCCTAGACAGTTTCAGTTGCAGATCTTTCTGAGGGGTTCTGAGACAACTTTGGGCATACTACTATTTATAATAAGTCATCTTGGACATGGCCGGACATTCAGTCACAGTGCTATGTCAATGGTAATTGTTTAAAATCAACAGGAAGACTTATTTCTCATTGATAAGATTTGTTATGCATTGATAAAGCCATTTTATAAAGTTAAATTTAAATATTTAACTTTATTAATGCATAGACTATAGTTTGTGGGAAATATTTAAATTAAAAGAGTTCCCTTTATTTTTATAACACATTGGAGACATAAGGTACATAAAAGGAGTTATGTTTTATCCCACATTGAGTAAACGAAGGATTGAGCTCTTGTGAGAACACTATAAAAGAAATGGAAGAGCTTTTTTTTGTATGCTTGGATGAAGATTAATGTTATCTTGCTGGATATCTGATTATCGGGCTTGGAGGATGGAATCCCTCTTTGCTAGCATTCTCTTCACTGTTGGAAGACACAGTCAAGAGGATCAAGGGTGTTTTCACTTCAGGAAACACACTGGGTTTCATTTGGGGCGTTTGCATAAAGAAATTTACAAGGGTTTGAGGTGCAGATTTGAAGTTAGTTATTGCTATAGTGCCGCATGAACAATATTTTGCTACAGTCAACATGAACAGTATTTTTCTACAGTACGACGTGAACAGTGTTGGTATCAAGTTTACTTGTTTTTTCGGTTGATTAGAAGTTTGGAGGGCTGGCTGACTACATCTGCAAAATACTACAGCAACTAATTCCAGGTTTCTTCTAGAAAATTTTGATATTTTGCATAATAATTGTTGAATACAAGTTTGAATAGTTGTTGCAGCCTTTAAGGTAGCTGTAAGTGCACATCTACATTTAAAAATCACCCTTTATTAGCAGATTGAAAGAGTTTCCAGATTTTTCATATACTATTGAGTGTGTGCCAAGTGTTTGTGAAAATGTTATGATGTGTATTATGCATTTTAATGTCACTTCATAGTTGTTCGTAAATCTACTCATTGGAAAGCAATTTATTGAGGAAATCAGCTTTATGAGTTTGCATACAAAGTGTTTGACAATATTCCTTAAGTTAAATTTCTGCAAGTCAAAGTTCAAATCAGGGGAGGATAGTGTAATCACCTAAAAATGGTCATCTAGACTATTAGCCCCCTTTTCAACATTTTGGCTAATTTAATTTAATCACTTACCTAAGCCAAATTGCTAATAATCAATTTATTTGATTATAACTTATAGTTTGACTATGCTATCCTAAGTTCATTATTTGATTAAAAGAACATGTCCCCTTTTAATTAAATAAAAGACCCCATTCTTCTAACCCACTTAAAGTGCACACATAAAGTCCTTTTTCTATTTTGCAATTAAAAGAAAAGGCTTTGTGACTTTTTTCTTATATGACAAGTCAACTTATATTCTATTGGTTGACTTGTGTGTGCACATGGATCACTCCTCTTTTTGAATTCCATCATTGATCATCCACCATCTTCATCTTGATCTCTATCGTCCATACATCTTTAAAAGGGAGAGAGCTTTCTCCCTCAATCCATCATCATTTGAATATTGTTATGCTGCAGGTTTTCTAACATGTTTCTTTGAAGCTTTGTGGAGAACTTCTCATTTCTTGTCTCATTCTCTCATTCCATCACATTAGCATAAGATCATATGGCATTCTTAGCATAGTTGCATTTTAGTTTAACTTTGATTCCTTTGCAAATAATTAGATCACATAGATTAATAGTTGGATTTTTAACATTCCCATCTCATTGTCGGCATAGCTTGCATTGTGCATCTCATCCTAATCTAGTTTCATTTTTGCATTGCATGATCTAAGAGTTCTTTGACACTAGCACTCTTGCTCTTGTCTAAAGAATCTCCCATTTTGTGGTTTACTAGCAAGGGCTGTATTTCTAAGGCTTAGCTGAGAGCTCCTATATACTCATTTGTATGCCCCTTGCACTCCATGACTAGGGAGCTCTAAGTCGGCATTCGAGCTTTCCAATCTATGGAGAATTTCGGATAGAATGATTTAGAGAAGTGCACCTTTTCTAGTGTACATTTTTGGCGCCCACCGTGGGGCTTGAATCAAATTTTCAGCTCCATTTGCTTTCATTTCTTATCTCTAATTTTTTATAGCAGCATATTGGATCTAATCAAGTGCTTTTGTAGAATTATCACTTTGGTTTTAAGGCCAACCCATAAGTAGATTGGTTTGAAGGCCAAAAATCTAGTTGGTTTAAAGATTTAATCATATCTTTTAAACCGCTTAGAGTTTGGTTCTGAAATTTTTTTTGCAGGTTGGGTATGTGCACAAAATTTCTTAGTTCAATTTTAAAAGAATTTTGACGTGATTTGCAGGAGTTATAATTTTTTCTTTGTTTTTAATAAAAAGCCATTTTTGATCGCAAATCAGTGCATTTTTTAGAAAAACTTACATTTTCAGAAAGCTTTTTGAATTCTAATGGGGTTTATTTCTTTGTGTTTTGACTTTTGAGGTCGTATTAGGGATCAAAAACTCAATTTGATAAATTTGGCCTGTTTTGACAAAATCAATCTCTAGGGCACAAATGAAGAGTTTTTTTTAATTTCTTACATTTTTGGAAAGCTCTCTGATTTTTAGTAGAGGTTTATTCTTTGAATTTCTCTTTTTGGATCCAAAATCATAGCAAACAAGTCCAATCTTGTTGACTAGGTCAAAATCAAAGAGTAAAAATGAGAGTATTTGTGATTAACTTGCACTTTCTTTGCATGCACTTGGTTGGAAGATAAATTGGATTTTTGAGGCAACTCACCACTTTTTATTGCAGATTTTTATGTTATTTCATACTAAATTTTGGTGCTAACAAGTTGTGATTATAGGTTGCCATCCTTTTGAAAAAAATTGAAATATTGCATAAAAAGAACGCATATCAAAGCTTCAAATGCGCAAGGGCTACTAACATTGTTTGCAGGGCTGCCCAAAGCACAAAAACTCAAAATTTCTTGCTTTTTTGTTTTCATGTGTGGCATATACTAGTTGTTTATTTTTAGGCACATTAAAACTTACAATTGAGATCTTTTGGTGATAGGAGAGTATGCTCTTCACCCTTGTGGTGAATCAAAAATCTTGACTTACCATTTGGTTTCAAAAGTAAGAGGCAACTGAATCTTCTTGGCGTGTTTGGGAGAAAATGATTGGAATAGGAGAGTATGCTCTTCACCCTTGTGGTGAATCAAAAATCTTGACTTCCAAAAGTTGATCCACTTTGTGTAGTTAGAATCCTTTAGAGGGCCTGCTCTCGAACAACCTAAGAGGAACGACCCAAGTGGGGACAAGCCGATTACCTGGCTCTTCCAACCCACTATAAACTCAAGGCTACCAAGGACACAAAACTTTGGTAGACATAGTGTTTGTCTTCACCTAGTGTGATCGCTTATGGGATTTTGATCATAGGGAGATCACTAGGCAAGAATGCTTAAGGTACTCTTGTGATCGCGAGATCGGTTACTCATCACAAGGTGAGGTGTCCCGTAATTGGGAGAAAGAGAAACACTATGAACGGAAGCCCTATCTAAACACCCTAAGTTAGTAACTACCTTTTTTAGCCGCTCAACTTCTTGGTGCAAGGATCGATCCTAGTGGACTACTCGGATCACCCCAAGATTTACACTCACCATATGTGTTCCCTTGGTTATGCTTATGGCATTTCCATGACAAAGCCAATAACTCTTGTGGGAAACCACTTGGTGTGAGGCGAAGGAGCATCAAGCGTGGGCCAAATTGTTGAGTAATGAACCATGTCCTTTAGGTAGATATTGCTTGATGTGTTCTCGAATGTGCTAGACCTGTGGAAATCTTTGGAACATACACATGATGATAGTTATACGACTTTCTTTTAAGACCTCACATATGCTTGTATCATACAAGGTTGCTTTGTCCCTTGCTTGATTGTTTGAAGACTACTCCATGTGTCACTGTCTTGCTTGGAAAGAAATTGCTTTTGAACATCAAACTTGCTATGCTATCAATTATTGTCAAACTTTGTCAACCAAGTCAAAGAATCATGTCTTAACATTTTTCTTGTGTTGCTTGCTAAGGGGAGTCTCATCATTTGACTTTGATTTGCTATGTCTCTTGTTTTTGAACATGCTTAAAGTGGCTCTTTGGTCTTAGCGCTCTTGGTCTTTCTATCTTCATGGTCTATGTCCACTTGCTAGTTATCTTTTTTGCTGAAATGGTTGCCTTGATTTCTTGACTACACTCTTGGGTTGGAGAGTTGTTCACTTGTCACCCCGCTTGCTCTATCTATTTGGCTATTTGGGCATCTTGCCTAGCTATTGACTTGAGTCATTCATGTCGTAAGTTTCTTGGACATATTGTTTGAAAAGTCACTTTAATCTCTCTCTACTATCTTGGCAAGTGAACACTCTACCTCCTATAGTTTCAACATCAAGTTATCTTCTAGGCTCTTTTATGCTTGGCTTTGCATCTAAAACTATCACATTCAAAGCTTGTGCTATCAAACCTCAGCCAAATCTATATTGTCATGATATCCTCCATGTCACTAAAGAGTTTCAAGATCTATATGCGCAATACAAAGAACTAGAAGAGACAAATGATCTTTCTTACCTTCATCTCTCTAAGCGCATGATAGAAATGAAGTCTAAACTTGAGAAAAGGTTAGAGGAGAAGATTACATCATTACATGAATCTTCTTTAAGGTCTTTACATGCATGTGAGTCACCTTCTTTGAGGTCATCCTCTTCTTCTAGGTCTACATGCTCTACTTCAAGACATCAAATGTCTTCATCTTCTAGATCTAAAGACCTCTTTAGAGAACAAGCAAGTGATACCTCCTTTGAGCCTATGCTAAAATTTCATGATGGACCTATCTTTGACCAAGCTAATGATGAAGACATGGATGCATACCATTCACTTGAGAAATAACAAAAAGACTCTAGACATACTTCTAATAGAACTTTTGCTCCCTTGGAAGATTCTTATGATGACACTTTGCAAAAACTTCTTGGCAATAAGATCATCATGTTACCTAAGTCTAGCTCATATGGAAACCCATTCTTGGATATCTATTGTGCTTATCATCAACATAATGAACATGCTACTTCTGTTTGTATAGAGCTTAAACATAAAATCCAAGATCTCATTGATGATGAGATTGTTGATCTTGGAACCTCTAGTGACTCATGTATTGAGGATACTTCTCTTGAGCAAGATTACATTGATGAACCTATGTCTAGTAGTGGCTCCATTACATCTTCCACTTCTTCCAACACTCATGCATCTCCTAGCACTTCAAATCTTTCTAGCATGCCTCCATCAAATAAAGAACCTAATGCTTTCCACATAGACTACGTGTATCCTCAAGGGCTACCTCTAAAAGAAACTCAAGCTAACCTTCACTTGGTTGCAAACCTTTTCCATGCTACTAATCCTAAACATCCTCAACCTTCATGCACTACTATGCCTATTCCAAGCACTACTCCATTCACTCTTCATTCTCCCTTGTCCTTAGAAGGAGCTCCATGTCAAGAGGACCCTCGAAAAGAAAAAGTTATATATGTCAAGAAAGATCAAGATCAAGCACCCTTTCATCTTCAAAATTTCACCCCTCCATATCCTATATCTTGTCCACCCCCAAAGTATGATGAAGATACCACTTCCATTATCTCCCTTGAGCTTACTGAAAATTATGAGAAAAGTTCTCCTCCTATGCTATCCAAAACTACTTGTCAAGATCAAAGCATCCCCTCATGTTCTACTTCTCCACATCTACTTCAAAATTGTGCTCAAGCTTCAAATGCTTCTATTAAAAATGTTGTTCCTATCAAAGGTACTCATGAGTCTATTGATGGCTTTGAGCATGTTTCTCACTCTAAAGATGTTGATATCCCTTCCCACTATCCCTTTGCATCTTCTAAATCTATCCTTGGTCCTTATACATCTAAGCTAAAGCATTCAAACCTTCCATCCATATTGGGGCCTTATGTTCCTCCATCTCCTACATTCACTCCTAGCTCATTCCCTAGCTCTCCTATAATACTTCAAGATCAACAAAGACACTCATCCTTGATGACTTTTCACCCATCTATACATCTAAACTAGTCATATCATCCTTATTCATCCACAAATCCCAAGTCCTTTGGAAGTGAGAATAAACATAAGAATCCATTGAAAAAGAAAGATCACTATGTCCCATCTAATCGACATGTGAATGCTAAGAAGGAGAATGCACAAAAGAGACCGCAAAGGTCCACTATTAAGAGAGCTAAATCAAACCAAATGTGGGTTCCTAAATCCATCATTGAAGAAATGCAATCTCAAGCACCCAAAGAACAAGGAAAATCTAAAGCTATGTGGATTCCCAAGTCTCTTTTAAAAAACTTGATTATTGAAAATATTTCAAAGTTGACATTCAAGCTTCCAAAGGCTTCCATTCCATCTTCTTCCAAAAATCTTTCTAAAAATATTCCAAAGCCTTCCAATCCACTTTTTTTCAAATCTTTTCTACTACCTCATACATCTAAACCTCAAGCTACTTCATCCATGATTCCTCCATTGTTCCAATACCCTTCAAAGTGTGTGTCAATGTTGATCTTGTACAATATTTTAGCTACCCACATGAAATCCTCTAAAGCTTACACCTCCTTTCTATACATGAACTCTTATCCTCCATATATTCTTCCTACTACCATTTCCCTTTCATCACCCTATCAACATATTTGAGCATACCTTTCTATGGTCTTGGCTTATCATGGCTTATCTTTCCTATAGGAGCACTATCTAAATTCAAAAAGCTTGAGCTCTTTCTAAAAATTCAAAAAATGAAAAAAAATAAAAATGAAAATGTGCCTTGGTGAAAACCACTTCTTGTGGCACCTTGGTAGCAAAAGTAAAGAGAAATAAATTTATCCTATGGTGAAAACTACTTCTTGTGGCAACTTGGATAAGTACCATGATGAAAACTTGGCAAACAGGCATCATGCGTAATTCTTCCATCATCCATCTATCCCCTCTTCTCTCTTTGATCTTGACAATGTTGAGCTATCTTTGCATATTGGCTATCTTATCCATGAGATTCTCTATTTTTGCTTTCTCATTCCCTCATAGTCTCCATCTTGAGCTTTATTTTGATTGCTCTATCCCATTGCTATCCTATCTAGTTGACCCCTTGGTCTTGATCATAATAAATGAAAAATGGTTCCTAGGTCTCTTGACATGTCTACTCTTTTGGACTACACACTTCATGCTATCTCATTTGTTGGCTTCATTGCTTATCCTACATGTTATCTTTCTCATTACTTCCATTGCTTATCCAAAACATGCTTCATATGACCATTTCACCTCTTTCCCTAGCTTGGGTACTCTTGAGGAGTCAGTTCTTGAGGATCACTTCCACTTGCTTCACATTCCTTTCTTATGCATCTTTGCTTATCCATCGGCTTGTTTCTCCATCATGTCCTATACCTTGCTAGACATTGGGAGAAAATGATGTGCTCTTGCTTGAGAACTGGTGATCTCTAAATTATTCTAAAAAATCCAAAAAATCATATATGATGCTCAAAAAAAATCCTAAAAATCAAAAAATGTCCTGAAAAAATGATCATCTTAGTGAAAACCTAGCAATAGGCACTTTGATGTATCACCAAAAAAAATCAAAAATACAAAAATACAAAAAAATTGAAAAATTCCTAACAAAAATCTGTCAAGTGGTGAAAACTTGGAAACAGGTGCTACTTGAGACCCTTGCACCTCTGTTTATCAATCTCAATCACCTATTTTGCTACACATTTCCTAACTTGGAATTGTTTCCTGTCCTCATCTTGGGGGCACAACTTCTAAGCCTATTGAGGTATTCTTGTGCATTAAGGTTTCTTTGACAACTCACAAAATAGTGTTTCTCAACACTTCCCCCACCTTGACATCAAGTGTTTTTCAACACTTTTCAGATAGTTTACCCACGGTCTCCGATGTCATGATATTTCTCACTATCAGAATCAAGTCTTGAAGAAATGGCCAAGTGACTTGCACACACGCACTTTAACACTTAAACGACTAAGCTATGCTGATCTTTATCTACTTTGTGTGATGTCCATGATGATTTCTTTGCCATGTGTTCCCTCCCTAATAGTCTTTCAAGGATGTCATTGACTAGAAGACTGGGGGCATGGGACATATTTTCTTGATTTCTGCTTGTGGGTATACTTTTGTTTTTCTATAGTGTTGTAAGCATTTATGCTGGTCCTATTCAACACGTTGACTTACAAATGTATCATCCTTGACTGTTGTGCAAGACCTCACTTAGGGTTATCTTGGTGCTTATGCCTTAGTACAAGTATGATCTTGCTAAATTAAACTTAAGGAATCTAATCATGTAGTTATCTTGACTTACGTGTCTCTGATGCTTAGATTGGATTTCCACATACCTATCTGATATCAATCATATTCATATCCTCATAGTTATACTAGTGATGGTTGTATGATATCATGATGTCCCTAATAAATGCTCAATGATGAAATTAAGAGTCTAAATGTTATGCACTTCTTGCTGGTAAACCACTTTGCATAATAGCTTGCATTTTAGGTTCATGTCATTTTTCTAGTTGCACATTCCTACATGTGGGAAGAGCTCTCTCTCTTCATCTTTTTGATGGATATATCAGCTAGCTGCTTTTATCTTTCTTCTTGTTCATGTCTTTTCACCTTCTTAATCTTTCGCTTCATCTTTTTTTCTATCTTATCATCACATTATATAAAGTTTTGACCTCTTAAATAATTTCAACATCCTAGATTCATTTTCGGGATCGAAATCCAAATTCAAGTTCATCTTGATGGTCAAAATTGTCTTTTAAAATTCTACTTTCTTCTGAACAGTTAGCTAACCTTTTGAGGTCTAATCTCTGAATCATCACTGAGGCATCTTCATTTCTTCATGTCTTCATCATTTTCATACTTCATATCTACTTCAATTCACCATTTCATGTCTAAAATCACCTTTCTACTCATTTCGACCTAATTTTTATGCTATATCCTTCAAGGTCAACTCTAGTCAAACTAGGGCATTTTATCAGTTTCATATAGTCATTCTTGGCTTCTAATAATCTATCTGTCATCTTGGACATTTTTCTATTCTAATTTTCTCATGTCTAGCCAATTTTTGCATCCCCTCACCTCATTTCAATTTCGATCTCGAGGGGGCAGAAATACTCTATTGCTGATTGTTACAGCTATCTATTTCTTAGGAGCATTTGTTTGACCTTATCACTTGCTCTCGATCTATTCTCTTTGCTAGATGTTAGAATTCTTTTCAGATCCTAACATCATCTTCCTAGTGTTCAGTACTACTGCTATCAGGTTGTGCATTCAAGACTTGCTATCTATTTCTGCATTTCATTCTTTGAAATCAGATATCTATATCTATCACTGCCTACATGGCTTTCTATTTTCTTTGACATAATGTGTTTCCAGATTGATCAGGCATTAGTCAAAGAGGGGCAAATGTAATCACCTAAAAATGGTCATCTAGACTATTAGCCCCCTTTTCAACATTTTGGCTAATTTAATTTAATCACTTACCTAAGCCAAATTGCTAATAATCAATTTATTTGATTATAACCTATAGTTTGACTATGCTATCCTAAGTTCATTATTTGATTAAAAGAACATGTCCCCTTTTAATTAAATAAAAGACCCCATTCTTCTAACCCACTTAAAGTACACACATAAAATCCTTTTTCTATTTTGCAATTAAAAGAAAAGGCTTTGTGACTTTTGTCTTATATGACAAGTCAACTTATATTCTATTGGTTGACTTGTGTGTGCACATGGATCACTCCTCTTTTTGAATTCCACCATTGATCATCCACCATCTTCATCTTGATCTCTACCGTCCATACATCTTTAAAAGGGAGAGAGATTTCCCCCTCAATCCATCCTCATTTGAATATTGTTATGCTGCAGGTTTTCTAACAGGTTTCTTTGGAGCTTTGTGGAGAACTTCTCATTTCTTGTCTCATTCTCTCATTCCATCACATTAGCATAAGATCATATGGCATTCTTAGCATAGTTGCATTTTAGTTTAACTTTGATTCCTTTGCAAATAATTAGATCACATAGATTAATAGTTGGATTTGTAACATTCCCATCTCATTGTTAGCATAGCTTGCATTGTGCATCTCATCCTAATCTAGTTTCATTTTTGCATTGCATGATCTAAGAGTTCTTTGGCACTAGCACTCTTGCTCTTGTCTAAAGAATCTCCCATTTTGTGGTTTACTAGCAAGGGTTGTATTTCTAATGCTCAGCTGAGAGCTCCTATATACTCATTTGTATGCCCCTTACACTCCATGACTAGGGAGCTCTAAGTCGGCATTCGAGCTTTCCAATCTATGGAGAATTTTGGATAGAATGATTTAGAGAAGTGCACCTTTTCTAGTGTACAGATAGTACAGTGGTATCAGAGCTATAAGTCTTGCCATCCTATGGAGGTCTTATAGGAAATTTGGAACTGGCGGATAGAGGGGAAAGTGTTTGATGAAATGTCAAAACACTAAAATCAGAGCATTTATACCTGCAAAGCAAACAATCTAGTTCATTCGTACAGGGGGGTATAGAATCCAGTCATACAGACACAACGAAGGTATTCTTTGATCAAGACAGCAATATGGGTGACCGAGATGACAGGAATACAAGATTAGGTGGAGGCGGGAATGTCGGTCCAGAGCCTAGAGAGGAAAGATTCTTACAGTTATTAGAGACCTTGGTATAGGGACAGCGAGTAGCAGAACAAAGGGCACAAGAACAAAATCAGAGATTGGATCTTATGATGCAGATGATGGCTCGTCAAATGGGGTTGAATGCTAACATAGGTGGAGGAAATAATCATAATGGTAACAATCAGAATAGAAATGATCAGGATGGGACACATAATGGAGATGAACAAGTTGGGAACAATTTCGTTCATGCACCCTAGCGAGCTAGGACAGTGAGTTCCCAGCGAGCTAGGATAGTGAGTTCAAGGCCCATGATTCCTACATTTCCTCCTAGAGCTCCAGAGCAGTTCATACCAGAGCCCCAGATTACTAATATACAGGACCAGTTGAGGAGAGATTGGGAAGTTGGAGGGCCAGATTTTACTGCTGCAATTACCTTTAGGGAGTATATGGATGTGCGGATGAAACATATGCCACGTGGACATGACAGGAACCAGAGCTATGAGCTACGGAAGAAAGTAGGGAGACTTGAGTTACCATATTATGATGGCTCAGGAAAGTCTACAGCAAGCGCTTGGGTTCAAAAGCTTGACATATACTTTCAATTGAACCCTGTGCCCAAGGAAGAAGCTATTAAGTATGCAGCAATTCATCTAGATGGGTTAGCACACGAGTGGTGGCATCATGGTATGGTCACTATGGGACATGCACACATTACCTCATATGTGGAGTTTACAGAGAGGCTGATTGAACATTTTGATAGGAAGGATCCAGAACTCCATTTCAAGGAGTTAGCTCAGCTTAAACAGTGGGGATCATTGGAAACATACATTTCAGAGTTTCAGAAACTTGCAGTGTTAGTAACAGATGTATCTGAATGGAGGATACTAGTTCTATTTATGGATGGGTTAGCTGATCCGTTGAGAGGGTGGATTAAAGCTCTCAACCCTCCCACTTTGCAGGAAGCCATTAAGAAAGCTCGTGACATGGATTCCTCTTCATCTTCAAAAAGTAAATTCCAGGCAAAGAGTTTCCCTTCAAGGAAAGATAAGGATAGGAAACCTTTTCATAAAGAGGTTCAGCCAACTAAGGAGGAAAGTAAGAGGTTGGACAATGAGACACTTAATGATCTCAGGAAGAAGAAGCTTTGTTTTCATTGCAGGGAGCCTTGGGATTTTTCACATAAGTGTCCATTGAAAGAAAAAGCTAAGCAGATGGAGTACTTTTCAGCCGAAGAGTTAGTAGATGGAGATTCAAAGCAGTCATCCGAATCAGATGGAGATGATGATAGTTCTTCATAGGAGGAAGCACACGGTGATAGCACGATAGCTCAGTTGTCAAGTATACAGGAGGTCGTCACTTTCAGAGTTAGGGGAACCTTGGATGGACAGAGAGTTGTGGCACTCATTGATATAGGGGCAACACATAACTTCATTGATGAGAAGTTTGTGATACGCAGAGGGCTACAGACAGGGGAGCATAGGGGATTTAAG
Organism: Cupressus sempervirens; assembly: GCA_028749045.1. Classification (NCBI taxonomy): domain Eukaryota; kingdom Viridiplantae; phylum Streptophyta; class Pinopsida; order Cupressales; family Cupressaceae; genus Cupressus; species Cupressus sempervirens. The sequence continues at coordinate 746,865,122 of CM053790.1, forward strand.
GTGATGGTTGCCGATGGCTTCAAAACTAAATGTACCAAGAAAATCTCCAACTTGCAGCTTCGTTTGGGAGATTATGACATGACAGGAGATTTCTTTGTGGTCAACATTGGTGATCAGGATATGGTGCTTGGGATGAACTGGATGAAGTCTTTGGTAGAGTTTACATTTAACCTTGAGAAAATGGAAATGAGGTTTGAGGCAAATGGTAAGAAGATAGTGCTCAGAGGTTTGTCAGATGGGAGACTTCGAGTGGTGTCACTCAAGCGGATGCAGAGTTTCTTTAGACATGATCAAGTGTAGTGGGCAATAGAGTTTAGAGTAATGCCTGAGATGACAGAGCAGCATAAACTAGAGTATCCACCTGATGTACAAAAAATAATAACCAAACATACTAAGGTGTTTGGTCAGATACCTCTAGGGAGACCCCCGGATAGGGGAATCGAGCATGTTATTGAATTAGAGGAAGGGGCTAAGCCAGTTATCATCACACCTTACCGCCATCCGAAGAGATATAAGGATGAAATAGAAAAGGCAATTAAGGAGTTGATTGACATGGGGCACATACGGCCAAGAAAAAGTCCTTTCGCTTCTTCAGCAGTATTGGTGAAGAAGAAGGATGGTACAATGAGGATGTGCATTGATTATAGGGAGCTAAACAAGAAGACAATCAAGAATCGATACCCTATCCCGTGCATCGATGAGCTTATTGATGAATTGCATGGTGCATGCTACTTCTCCAAGATTGATTTGAGATCTGGCTACCATCAAATACGGGTTAGAGAGGTGGATGTGGAGAAGACAGCTTTTAGATGCCACTATGGAGATTTTGAGTTCTTAGTCATGCCCTTTGGGTTGACAAATGCCCCTGCCACTTTCCAGTCCTGTATGAATAGAGTGTTTAGAGATCAGTTGAGGAAGTTTGTGTTGATATTTTTTGATGATATACTGATATACAGCCATACTTGGGAGGAACATTTGAAGCATATTGATACAGTGCTCAGTATTCTAGAGAGGGAGTCATTATATGCCAAGATGAGTAAATGTGAGTTTGGGATGATAGAGTTGCTCTATCTAGGGCATATTATTAGTGCAGGAAGTGTTTGGGTTGACCCAGACAAGATCAGGGCCATTCTAGATTGGCCACCACTGAGGAACACTTCACAACTCAAGGGATTTCTCAGGCTTTGTGGGTTCTACTACAGATTTGTGATGGGATTTTCACAAATAGCAGCACCACTTATAGATTTGACATGAAAAGATAGTTTCAAGTGGTCAGAGAGGGCTCAGGATTGTTTTGACAAGTTTAAGAAGCTGATGAGTACATGTCCTGTTTTAGCCATTCCAGATTTCTCCAGGCCTTTTGAGCTGCAGTGTGATGCCTCGGGAGAGGGCATAGGAGTTTTTCTCATGCAAGACAAACATCCCATCGCATATGAGAGTAGAAAATTACGAGGTGTGGAAAGAACCTACAGCATCTATGACAAAGAGATGCTAGCAATCATGCACGCGCTAGCTAAGTTTAGGCAGTACTTAGTGGGAAGCCGATTCACAGTAAAAATAGATCATAATAGCTTGAAATATTTCCTTGGACAGAAGGACCTTAATGACAGGCAACAGAAATGGGTGAGTAAATTATAGGCCTATGATTTTGACATAGCCTATGTCAAAGGGAAGAAAAATATTGTTGCAGATGCTTTATCTAGAAGGCCTCATTTGCTTGCTGTTGGGATAGTCATGGATGATTGGAGAGAGATGATCTTGGTAGAATATGCTAAGGATAGTTGGGCATCTAGCATTATTGAGGGAGCTATTCAAGATAGTTGATACACTGTCGTAAATGATCTGATCATCTACAAGGAAAGGATTTATTTAGTACCCGGGTTTGCTATGAAGCAGAAGATTTTGAGGATATTTCATGATTCACCAATGGTAGGACATCTCGAATTCTTTAAGACATATCGGCAGGTGAGAGAGCGCTTCACTTGGAAAGGACTCAAATCAGAGGTGCTTTAGTTTGTTAGGGAATGCCCTGTGTGTCAACAGAACAAATAGGAACATTCTTTTTCGGGTGGTTTACTACAGCCCCTACCCATACCAGAGAAGAAGTGGGATAGCATTTCCATGGATTTTATCACAGGCCTCCCCAAGGCATAGGGTCGGGATTGTATCTTTGTTGTGGTAGACAGATTGACAAAATTTGCACATTTCTTTGCAATTTCGTCTACATATTCAGCAGCACAAACAGCAGAACTATTTTTTTGAGAGGTATTCAGACTACATGGGATACCACGGAGCATAGTCAGTGACAAAGACAGAAGATTTATGAGCCACTTTTGGTAGGAGTTGTTCAGGTTATGTGGAACAGAGCTCACTTCGAGTACCAGCTACCACCCCCAAACTGATGGGCAGACAAAGATAGTGAACCAATGGGTTGAGGGGTACCTTCGAAACTACATTGGAGGAGAGCAGAAGGCTTGGGTGAAGTGGCTACATCTAGGGGAGTACTGCTATAATACCTCTTTCCATATGTCTATTCAAATGTCCCCTTTTATGGCATTGTATGGGTATGATGCTCCTAATTTTTTGGATTTGTTATTTGGGGACAGCAGGGTGCCTAAGGCCAAGGATACTTTGCAGGAGTGTCAAGACATTATGTGATCCTTGAAGGAAAATTTGCAAAAGGAACAAAATCAGTAGAAGCAATATGTTGATCAGCACAGGGTTGAGAGGTCTTTTGAGGTGGGAGATATGGTGTACCTCATGTTACAGTCATATAGACAGTCCTCTCTCAAGAAGAGTGGAGCAGAGAAATTGAAACCACGCTACTATGGACCGTTCAAAGTAATAAGGAGAGTAGGCGAAGTAGCTTATGAGTTGGATTTGCCTGCAGATAGTAAAGTGCATAATGTGTTCCATGTGTCACGCCTTAAGAAGGCATTGGGTCACAATGTGGTGCCTTCAGTAGTATTGCCACCTCTTGATGATGAGGGAAAGCTTATCTTAGTTCCCGAGGCCATACTTGACTCCAGGGAGAGGGTGCTTCGCAGGAGGACTATCAGGGAGTATCTAGTGAAGTGGAGGAACCTACCTGTCGAGGATGCTACTTGGAAAAATGAGCAGATATTGCAGCATCCAGAGCTGAAATTGCTTGAGGACAAGCAATTTTGGGAAGGGCGGACTATAATGTCCCCTTTCTAGCATTCATAGCATGATGTTGTTGTAGACACCTAAAAACCTTTAGAAAATAAAGTATTTTTATTTTCTTAAAAAAATTTGATGACATCATCATTTATTAATTAATTAATTATTTAATTAATTAATTAATTTTTATGCCATTAAATCCCTTTATCTTAATTAAAAATATTTAATTAAGGAATCCCTCCCAAAAATGTTTAAATCTTATTTAAACATTATTTCCTTATTTATTAATTATTTAATTAATAAATTGACCAAAAAACCCAAAATAAATAAAAAATTTATTTTTTGCCTAAAACTTGGCCAATTTCCTTAAGACCACTAACCTCTTCCAAAATATTCTAATCCTTCTTTAATTTTGATTAAAAGCTAATCCCATCATTTCCTACCCCTAATCCCAACTCAAAATATTTAATTAAGATTAAATATTAATCCTCATGTTTATTAAAAAAGTTTTAATAAATATCTCCTCAACCCAAACCCTTGAAATAAATAAAATTTTATTTATTTCCTAAAAATCTAATTTATCCTCATCCTAAGAATTTCTAGACTCTTCTAGAAAGTCTTCATCCTCATCCTAGGAAATTCTAGACTATTCTAGAAAGTCTTTATCCTCATCCAAAGTCTAGACTCTTCTAGAAGATGTCTTTAAACCTAATCCTAATCCCCTCCTAACCTTGTCACATTCCCTAAAAATGGGTTAAAACTTACTAACCCAAGCCAAAGTTAACAAATATCTCCTCCTTCACCCACCCTCATTAAATGCCATCCACTTGCCTATCCCTAAGCTAATCCTAAACCATCCTAATCCATCCTCTAATCATTTGCACAATCCTAAGCAAGCTTAAAACCCTCCTAATCAAGCCCAAGTCAAACTTTCTCTCATCTCCCTCAAAATATCTCAACCATAAAACTTTATGAAGCCCACTAGGCCATAAATGACTCTTCCAAGCCCTTTTATTGCTCTTACAAGCCATTATGAGGGTCTTTATGAAGATTTTATCCCTTGAGCCTCGTTTGTTGACTCATCCTTCCCCTTTCCTCCATCCTCTCACCCTGTGACATGTGTCACTCCCTAATTGGCTGTAAGGGAGCACAATCCATATGCTCTCCTCTCATGCAATCTAAGCCCTCCATAAGTTTTTTCTCATCCTTGCATCTTAGCCCTCCATCCCTCAAGCCTTTTGCCTATTTAAGGAATCCTCTCCCAAGCCATTTTAACACAATCCATGAAGTAAAGTCATAATGCCATTTTAAGAAGTCATTTTACATCAAAACCATACACTCACACCCAAATTCCAACTCCATTTGAAGCCCTTTTTGAAGCATAAGCTTGAGCATACATCCTATCTATTTAGACAAAGCCACTCAACAAGAGAGCTTCTCATTGAGAGAGCCCATTAATGGCTCATATTCTCAATTGAGAGCTCATCTTAGTCTATCTTGAAGTTTATGGATTTTGTTTAGTTTGTAGAAGCTTTATTTAAATTTGGTTTCTATTAGCATACTAACATTGCTCATATACAGTTGTCGTTAGCCTATTTTCCCACAGTCCCGTAGGCTAACTAGGACATTAAAGGGGCTTAGAGGCCATTTGGCCTAGACAATTTCAGTTGCAGGTCTTTCTAAGGGGTTCTGAGACAACTTTGGGCATACTACTATTTATAGTAAGTCATCTTGGACATGGCCGGACATTCAGTCACAATGGTATGTCAATGGTAATTGTTTAAAATCGACAAGAAGACTTATTTATCATTGATAAGATTTGTTATGCATTGATAAAGCCATTTTATAAAGGTAAATTTAAATATTTAACTTTATTAATGCATAGACTATAGTTTGTGAGAAATATTTAAATTAAAAGAGTTCCCTTTATTTTTATAACACATTGGAGACATAAGGTACATAAAAGGAGTTATGTTTTATCCCACGTTGAGTAAACGAAGGATTGAGCTCTTGTGAGAACACTATAAAAGAAATGGAAGAGCTTTTTTTTGTATGCTTGGATGAAGATTAATGTTATGTTGCTGGATATCTGATTATTGGGCTTGGAGGACGGAATCCCTCTTTGCTAGCATTCTCTTCACTGTTGGAAGACACAGTCAGGAGGATCAAGGGTGTTTTCACTTCAGGAAACACACTGGGTTTCATTTGGGGCGTTTGCATAAAGAAATTTACAAGGGTTTGAGGTGCAGATCTGAAGTTAGTTATTGCTATAGTGCCGCATGAACAATATTTTGCTACAGTCGGCATGAACAGTATTTTGCTATAGTACGACGTGAATAGTGTTGGTATCAAGTTTACTTGTTTTTTCGGCTGATTAGAAGTTTGGAGGGCTGGCCAACTACATCTGCAAAATACTACGGCAACTAATTCCAGGTTTCTTCTGTCAAATTTTGATATTTTGCATAATAATTGTTGAATACAAGTCTGAATAGTTGTTGCAGCCTTTAAGGTAGCTGTAAGTGCACATCTACATTTAAAAATCACCCTTTATTAGCAGATTGAAAGAGTTTCTAGATTTTCCATATACTATTGAATGTGTGCCAAGTGTTTGTGAAATGTTATGATGTGTATTATGCATTTTAATGTCACTTCATAGTTGTTCGTAAATCTACTCATTAGAAAGCAATTTATTGAGGAAATCAACTTTATGAGTTTGCATACAAAGTGTTTGACAATATTCCTTAAGTTAAATTTTTGCAAGTCAAAGTTCAAATCAGGGGAGGATATTACACCTAGCCTGAGATATCATTAGGCTACTCAGCCTATGAATGGCTCTAATAGTTTGAGAGCTAGCCTCTATCATAATATCTAGATGCTGCACTCGAGGAGGAGGGGAGATATCAGGTGGGGGGACAAAAGTGCCAGCTTTCTTCCACTGGGAACAGGGTCTATCCTGAGGAGCTCCTAGTCCTAAGCCCATGTTGGGCTTCATGCTCCAATGGTTCACTTTAAGTTTCAACACAAATTCAGCATATAATTTTCTAAGGAAATAAAATGGTATGTCTAAATTGCCATGTGGAGGGATATCAAAGACCATCCACCAATGATCCCAAAAGTTTGCACGTATGGCATCATTTGTGCAGCATTTAATCGATAGTTTGGATTTTTTTGGGTCAACTGGTAAACCCATTTTCAAGTTCGCAAAAAGGGTGGCCAAATTGTCTTTGCTTATGTTGAGGGCTGCAACCTCATCATAATCCAAACCATCATCAAACATCTCGTGCATTTGATCACGCCAACGAAGAGTGGCATTTTGTTGGTTTGTAGGGGTTTCAATGTTATCCACTATGGTGTTTAACATGGATAACATAGGAGCCAATGCGGGTACATTATTATATGTTCTATGCAAACCTCTCAACTCGGTCAGATTTTCATTTATCAAATCCTTGATTCGAGGAGGGTTTTGAGGGGGTAGAGGATCATTTGGTGGACGGCTTTGTGGGGGTACTAGATTGTTTGGTGGGGGGTTAAGAGGAATATTATTCCCTGCCTCAGTGTCATCATTCTGATCAGCCATTCCTATTGAATTGCAAAATGTAATACATATTAAAAAAAAACCTTAATTTTAACCTTTTTTTTCAAAAAAACCCTAGATTCAACTAAAACAAATGAAATCATGCTAAAATCTATCAAATTTAGATTAAAAATTAGTTTAAAAAACAAAAAAAATTACCTTAATATCCGATATCCGATTTTGTATCTGATATCTGGTCGCGCGCTAATACTAGTCCCTGAAATGTGAGAAATAAGGGCCTACGGGTCTGTTCTTTTTTTTAATGTATGCTACAGGTATCAGATATCCGATATTGGATCTGATATCCGATCGCACCCATATCTTATATTTTATATATAATATATATAACATATTTTATATTTTATATATAGCTTTGAAATATTATATTTTATATATATTATAATATAAAATATTATATTATTATAATATAATATTATTATAATATTATATTATTATAATGTATTATATTATATTATTATAGTTTATAATATATTATACTTTGTTATTATTATATTATATTATAATATTAAATATTATATTATATTATTATAATATAATACATTATAATATAATATTATTATATTATTATATTATTATTATAGTATAATATTATACGATTATAATATAATTATATTATTATTATATTATAGTATAATAATTATTATAATAATAATATTATATTATATATTTAATAATTATTATATTATGGTATAATTATTATAATAATATTATTATTATATTATACATTTAATAACAATATTATATAATAATATTATTATATTATTATATTATTATATTATAATGTATTATACTATTATAATATAATGTTTTTATATTATTATAATATTACAATAATAATGTAATATAATTATCGGATATCCAATATGGCTCAGCCTTTCCTTCTAGGCTTGGTACCTAGATAGGTGAAAAAAAGTTAGAGCAAATTTTGAAGCGCTTTTAGACGTGTTCAAACTCTATTTTTTCAACATCGCCACTTTTTGGCACACCATGATCCTACACATACCCCCTAATTTTTGAACTTCTTAGATTTGTGTCTAAATTGGATCCTTGCCTAATTTTTACATCCTGGACCCATTTTTGGGATCAAAATCAAAATCTAGGTTCATCTTGATGGTCAAATTTGTGTTTTAAAAATCTTCTTTCTTCTACACAGTTGGCTAACCTTTTAAGGCTTAATCTTTGAATCTTTCTAAGATATTCATCCTTTCTTCATTTCTTCATCATTTCTACTTCCTTCCATTCTTCATTTTTCATTGTATTTTATTTCATTTCATCTTTCTTCTCACTTTGACCTATTTCTCATGTTTTATCTTATTGGTTAAAACTAGTCAAACTGGGGTATATCTTCCTTGCTTAGTGGTCAACCATATTTCTAATCACTTATTTGTCATCATGGACTTTTCATCCTTTTTATTTGATCTTTTCTTTCTTATATGTACATCATTTTGATTTTAATCCTAAGGAGGCAGGAATAATCTATCATTGCTACAAATTACTTTTTTTGCCATTGATTTCTATCTTCTTTCTTTGGATACTTGGATTGACACATCAATACTTGTCTCGGGTATTGATATTGTTCATTTCTCTCTCCTAGTGTTCATTTTTTTTCTATCTGATTATTCATTTAGGATTTTCTATTTCTTTGTACTTCATTCTTTAGAGTTAGATTTATCTTTGACCTACTTGCTTGGCTTCTTCATTCTTTGACGTAATGGGTTCTTAGATTGATCACACATTAGTCAAAGATGGGAAATATAATTACCCAAAAATGGTCATATACACTATGAGTCCCCTTTCTAGCATTTTGGCTTAATTTATCTATTACTTATCCTTGATCAAATCATCACTTTGCTATTTATTCGATTATAACTTATGGTTTTACCACTGTATCCTAAGTTCCTATTTAATTAGAAGAAATTTCTCCCTTTTAATTAAATAAAGTCCCCAAATTTTCCTTATCCAAAGTGTGCACATGAAAAGGCACTTTCTTATTTTGAGAATAAAAGAAAATGATATTTTTGTCTACACATGGAATGCACACTTTCCAAGGTGAGAGGAATTTTCTATTTTAAAAGTAAAATAAAAAGGAATTTTTTCTACACTTGAATGTAGACTTTTCTATGTGAGAGGAATCTCTATTTTCAAATTAACTTTAATTGTCCTCCACATGCCTTTTATCTCTTGAAGTCAATCATTGATCTTGCTTAGGTAAGATTCATGTGTGCATGGATCACTAAAGGCTCATTCTCCACCCTTGATTTTTCCACTTAATCTCAACCATCCAATTTTATTTAAAAGGAGGCTCTCTCCTCATTCTCCATATCTTATGCTTTTATGCTAACATTATGTTGTAGGTTTTATTATAGCTATTGGAGCACTTGGAGCATTCTTTCATTCTTGCATTCTTAGCTAATTTTCCCTCTACTTTCCTTATGGCATACTCTTTAGCTTAGTTTTCTTTATGTTCTAGATTAGATCACATAGCTTAACTAGATGGTTAGGCAGCTTATTTTTAGCTTACTCTTGCATTTGCATCTCATTTAGCTTAGATTTTATTTGCATTGCACTTCATTGATTCTTGGATATTGGCACCCTTGCCTCTATTCTTTGAATCTTCCATTCTATAGTGCACCTTGCAAGGGTTCCTTAATCTAGGTTCATTTGATAGCCAAAATATCATAGCTCTTACACATCATAGATAGGAAGCTATAAGCCACCTCTTGAGATTCTCTCTTTCATGGGTATTCTCAAGAATAAGGGTTTATAGAAGTGTACCCTATTTTTGGAATACAAGTTTAGCCAAAGATATGAAATGAGTTGAATTATTGTAGATATATGATTTTGTGTTGAAACGTAGAAGTGGCCAATCAAACAAGGTATTTAATGTGTTGAATAGGAGAAGGGATTTTTTGATAGAGGTGTGGGTGAAAATGCTAGGTTTTGATGGATTGAAATATTTGTATGAAGTTGATCATGATTTTACAAAACTATGGAACGCTTTTAAGGAACCTTTTTCCATTTATTGAAGTAAATAGTAAGATTATTTTATATGGGATGACATTTTTAAAGTTATTAGAATAACTGGGGGGGCAATGAATCAGTTATTTTCAATTTGACAAGCCCATTCAATATTTAACAATCTTGGTATCTTTTCTATTTAAATCCTCTTCATCAATCAAATAATATGGCACTCTACATTGTTAGAAAATATATTACTAGTAAGGTTTGACATCATTCACAACACAACAACTATTCCAGTTAAAGTTACAACAATCTCCCTCTTTGACATTGATGGCAATATCTCTAGTTTCCACACAATCCAAAAGTAAACTCTTGATTTTAACTATAATCTCTCTTTGTGTTATGTCTTAGATCTATACTAATATTCATAGTTTCATTATGATTCTCATCCATGCAAAATCTTATATGCTTTTATTCTCATCCATGCAATCTATGATATTCTCCTTCTTGGTTATATCTTCCATTACTCTAGAAACACCTCTTGTTCCATCTTCAATTGTGAATTGGAATACTTCTTCCCTTGACATACTTCTCCTTCTTTAGGTATATAATTGTAAAAATACATGTGTCCCTCTTTGTGCTAACATACTTTGTACATATCTCCCTTTGCTATGGTAACTTGGAAATATCTCCCTCTTTGAGAATAATTTCAAAGACATAATTTCACTATATGGTATACATATTCAATTCCATTCACTTTGAACTTTCTAATCTTTGAATAATCTCTCCTTACATCACCATCCTTGTTGCTTCATCAACCCATAGTTATTGTACTTATTTTCACATATATAGTCAGCTCCTAAAGTGTGACCTCTTGCATCAATCTATAGGATGTTTGATCATAACAATAGATACAATGTTGCATAGATTCTTAATTAGCTTTGGCTAGGGAATTGAACCCTAACTTACCTCTTACATATACAAATGAATCCTTAGGTAGTGCCTTAGTGAATATGCCATCTATTTATTCCTTTCGATTCACATATTTTAGTCTCACTTCTTTGTCTTTCACTAATTTCCCTAAGTAATTATTTTCAATATTCTTTGTCCTTGTGTGCATCATACGATTCTTAGATATGTTTATAACACTTGTGTTATCACAATATATCACCACAAGCTCAATAATTTCTTCCTTCATACCTTTCAACAATTGCTTGATCCAAACTATGTTTGAAAAATTCACTATTACTACAAAATTCAAGTTCTATTGTAGATTGTGAAATACAATTTTTCTTCTTGCTTTTTCATGAAATCAATCTCTTCTAACATATTTAGCTAAGAGAAGTATAGATCTTCTTTATTGTTGTTGTATTTCACTTGTTCCATCTTGTTAATATTCACCATGTATCTCCTACTATAACTTAGTTTCCTCTTTCTGATGTCTGATCTCCTTTGTGTAAGGCTCAACTTCTATAACCCGATGCTCACCAGCTTGTTGAGGCTCAACAGAGTTTCTTTGCTAGTACATGATAGTTCCAGTCTACTGATTCTTTATAGTCACCTTCACTTGTTCAAGTAAGGTATTAGGTTGTCCTTCATAGATGTATACAAAATTTTTGTAATCTTTAGGTTTCTTCTTGCATTCTTCTTCATTATTTTCTACAAATTTATCACCACTAACATTTGCACTTTTCACAAAAAAATTTTTGATAGCATCCTAACATTTGAATGCCTTTATTTTAGTGGAATATCATAAGAATATACCTTCATCACTCTTTGCATCAATTTTTTCATTCCTTGCATATTTTAGTACATAACACTTACTTCCAAAAACATTCAAATAATTGGCATTAGGTGCATAGCCATAAAAAGGGGTTTTGTTTGTACCTTTCTTAACTTGAAATTAGTTAAGTGTATAAATAGGAGTACTTACAACTTCCCTCCAATACTTTTGTGAAAAACCCTTTTCCATCACCAGTGTTCTTGCATAGTCCATAATTGATCTATTTCTTATTTTAACTACCTCATTTTGTGGTGGGGTCCTGGGTGTAGACATTTGTCTCTTAATTCCTTTGTCATTTTAGAATGTATTATATGAACTCATCTCCTCTATCTAATCTCATGCATTCCAAGCTTTTACTTGTTTCCTTTTTAACTCTAGCCAAATACCGCTTAAATATTTGAAAAGCATCATATTTTTCTTTAAGAAACATCACATACGTCATTCCAAAGAAATCATTAACAAATAGAATAAAGTATTTGTCACCACAATAACGTTGCACTCCAATAAGACCACATAAACTAGTATGAACCAACTCCAAAATATCATCAGAAGAATAGGACTTGCTCTTGAAACTAGACTTTGTCATTTTTCTCATTTTATATTGTTTGTACATCACTTTATCAAGTTTTCTCAATATTGGTAATCCTTTCACTCTTTTCATCTTAGTAATTATGTTTACCAAATTGTCAAATTATCATCATAGATCTTTGCCTTCTTGTTTTGAAATTCAACTTGGTAACCTGGACTATTCAACTATGTCACACTCAACATATTATATTTTAGTGCATCAACCCAATATGCATTACCACATATGATCTTATCATTCAATATAATAAATCATTTTTCTTTAACATAACATGGTGCATCATTTCCAAACTTAACACTACTTCCATTATAATGTTCTAGCTTTTAAAACTTACTTGTATCACTAGTCATATGATGTAAGAAACCACTATCAATGATAGGTTCATCATTCTTACTCACATGTGAAATTAGAGAAGTTTTCTCATCTTTATCAAATTCATTTTTCATTGCAACATAAACAACTTCTTCATCATGATCATCAAAATCACTATAAAAACCATCTTCTTGAGCAATGTAGCAATATTTCTTACCTTTTCCTTTGTATTATTTTCTACCTTGGTTGTCTTTGTCATCTCTCCTTTCTCGGTATCTGAAGTATTTCCTTTTCTCTTTCTCATCTCTATTAGGATACCTTGCAATAATGTTACCAACTTTGTTACATATATAACAGATTATAGGAATTTTACCTTTGTATTTTCCTTTTCCTCTCAGTAGCCTTTTTGCCAATAATTCTTCAAGATCCTCAAGGTCATCATCTAATTCACTATCATTTTCCATAGTCTTAGTCTTTTTATTTCTTCTAGATCCATCAAGGGTTAGTTGAGAATTGAAAGTAGATTCAACACTAGAAAGTGTATAATTATCAAAATTTGTCAATTCAATTGTAGTGAGTCTACCAACTATACTATCCAAGATTAGATCATTACCAGGAGTACATCTTAGTTCTTGTATAGTAGAAACTCTAATTGCATAAATAGGAAGTAAAGTTTTGAATGACTTGTTCATCACAATCTCTTCAGTTATGTCTTCTCCAACACCTCTAATTATATTCACCACTTCTTTAATTCGACCACAATATTGTACAATAGTTTCACCTTCTTTTATTTTCATGTCATCAAACTTGCCTCTCAAACTTTCATCTTTATCCTTTAATATATTTCTATCTCCTCCATGAATTTGAGCCAACTTATCCCATATTTTCTTAGCAATAGTCACATCATCAAATTAACATAAGTTAGGGAATATATTAGTTCAATCATCATTTGATTATTCTCATACTTCTCTTTGATTTGTTCAACTATCATGGGTCTAGGTACTTCTATGTATTCATTGTCCAAGTAGTATATTGTAGAATCTCCAGTACCAAATAGATGCAATCTCATCAACTGTTGCCATGCTGGGAAGTTCTCCTTGCTCAACTTCGGTATCTCTCTCTTGTACATCTTGATCTTTAGCTTTAAGTCCCTTCAAACTTCCCTTATAGGCACCAAAAGATCTAATATAAGTTGTAAGAATTATTAGAATAAGTAAGAGGAGGAGGGGTGGGGAGTGAATTAGTTATTCTTGGGTCTAGACCTACAAATATGATAAAGGGTGTTCCCCTTAATACCTTAAACACATAATAGAAAATTGTGAGAGAAAAATATGGGCTTCTGATTATTGCCACAAATGCATAGTTACAATATGCTAACCCACATGGGTGCCTTCATTATTATAATCTGCAAGAAAAAGCTATGAAGTATCACCCAAAGATGTCCTATAAAATGTAGGGTATATCTTATATAGGTAATTTTATGCTGCCCGGGAAGGTTCTAGACAGTCAAACTTGATACTTAGGGCTAACAAATCCTAACAATACAGATACAGTCGACCAAATACACCTTTGACATTTATTTTGGAAATTTTGGTCAAATAAACTTTGGTAGGCCATAACTTTCAAACTACTGCTTTGATTGGCTATTATAACCACTTTTCAAAATCCTCAACTTCTTATCTAAAGGCTCAAATTCATGCAAACACCCATTTGTCAAGTTTTTGGGCCTCATTTAGGAATGTTTAGGCCTTCAAAACTAAGCCCAAAGTTTTTGTACCAATTTTTTATAGTAAAAATACACAATAACTTCACTGATACTTATGATATGGCATTAATCCTTAACTAGTGGGATGATATGACTGAGATGAACCTCCACCTCTAAAATTAGGATATTTTGAGCTCATATAACTGACTTACTCAATAGCAAGCCTCTATAGATACCAACTTTGCATTAAGACAACCCTTATTCAAAAAACTAAAATAGAATATTTTTGGGTGATCCAAGTTTTCTCTTACACCCAAGATGCTCCTACATCACAATTCAACATTTAACAATCTTCCAACAACTTAATCAAACTCATAAAATCACTCAATCAATATAGCAACTCATTAGTAAATCAACTTGTTCATTTTAGCACTTAACTCTCTATTTTAGTGTATGTTGACTAATAGAAACTTATAACAATAAATAGCATAAAACATAAAAATAACATTCACAAGCATAACACTTGTGACACAAGGACTTGACATGGAAACCCAGTTTGGGAAAAAAACACAAATTAACATGCTACCATTTTTCACTCTTCTGAAGTGAGCTTGGTTAGGAGCCAACCCTGTTAAAGGTTACAAAACATGCTTTAGGTGTGACCCTATTAAAGGATTTAATTGCCCTATTAGGAGTGACCTTGTTAGATTAATTTAGAACATTTCATTACAATGTCACCTTAGTTAAAGAGTTTACAATATGATCGTTACATCAACCTTGATTAAAGAATTTTATTGCCACAATGGTTAGAAAGTAATAGCTAGGTTGATTTGATAAAATACAACTCCTTTGCATTTTAGATCTCCATTCGACTCATTTTTGGTTCATTGACTAGTCATCATAACATTCTCCATCTCTAGTATGCTTGTAAATCCTTCAAGCAATCACTCTTTCAGTAACTTCTCACTTTTCCTTTGTAACTATGTTCTTTCATAAATTCGCCAGCCTCTCCTGGCAACCAGACTCAACAACCATGTGCAATATCTCATTAAGTAGATAGGTTGATCTTTTTCCACTTAAACATAATTGTAGAACTTAGTGTTAGATCAGATTTATCAAATATGTCCACCTTTTTTTTCCTTCTTTCCATTAAAATTCTAGCAATTTCTCATTAAATCCTTTATTTAAATCACTCATCATGCATTAAGTATTCCATCTCATCAATCCTTGTGATTAACATTTTTTGACTAATCTATAAAATTTTCAACTCTGTCAGCCTCAAATCTTAATTCTTTCACAAATTGTTAATATGATGACACTCAATCATCACCCTATTCTTCAACTTGGTCATCATTGTGTAGCTTGGTCACTACTACTCTGTCTTTCTCAGCTCACACTATCTTACTTGGTCATCTCTATGCTTGGTCATTACTTTAGCTTCCCCTCATCTTATGCTTGATCTCTACTAAAAAGAAGCTAATATTGTTCTACTTGGCTTATACTTAAGTTCTTTAATCTTCTTCTTAGTAATACCTAACTCCTTCATTGACTAACCTCAATATGATAAATCAAGCTTTTTCTTAACTTAAGTTCTTGACTTCTATCATTTGTCTCTTCTATACTTCAACTCAATACAATGATCAATCAACATATTACCTTGTCAAAGGCTAATCGATCAAGTGAACATTATAACTCCATCATACATACTCTTCCTTTCTCAACCACTTCACTAGTTCATCTTGATGTCATCATGTTTCAAATCCTCTTCATCAACCAAATAATATGGCACCCTACATTGTTAGTAAATATCTTACCATTAAGGTTTGACATTAATGACAACATAACAATTGTTCCAATTGTAGTTCCAATAGATATGTTATTCAAGGGATCGCATTTCTATACACCAAGAGGATCTATGAGCAATAATATGATCAAGAGAAGCATAGTGGAGGACTTGCATGAAATTTTTAGAGTGATGAGATAGGGAGTTTGGTGAATGAGAGGTATTATTGGCCACATAAATTTGTCCAAAGTTGAACTTGGCAAGTTGCTAAATGTAATTGTTAGAATGTGGAATTTTATAGCTTGTACATCTCCAAAGGGTATTAGCATGGATTTTGTTTTGAGGTTTTATTAAGACACAAAGAGGCAATGATTCTATATTTATGGTGGTAGAAAAATGCTCCAAGATAACGCATTTGATAGTAGTAGACAAATTTATTAAGATGACACATTCCATTCCTTGCAAGAAGACTTCAAATTTTATGCATATACATGGCTTATTATTTAAGGGGATTGTGAGATTGAATTGGTTAACAATGGAATATAGTTTTAGAAAAACATAATAAGTTATTAATTATTTCTATAAGACAATTTGGAGGAGGCTGCATATTTACTTAAAGTTTAGTTCTACTTTTCATCCGCAAACTAATGCATAAATAGATGTTGTGAACTAGAGTTTGGGTTGGATATAAGACTAGTAGTTGGGATTTAATTTTAGCTCAAGAAATGTTTACATAGAATAATCCATTTTAAGTAGTTACTAGTGTCGACCCTAATGCAATTCTTGAATTAAAGAATCTTTATCATGAGGATAAAAGAAGTTTTGAAGTAGAGTAATTTGAACACCTTGTGAAGTCATTACATTAGGAGGTTAAGTATCACTTGGAGAATAATAACCAAAAGTATAAGGAGAAGGTTGATAGAACTAAAATACATTAGGATTTTTTAGTAGGAGATGAATTTATGGTTTATTTGAAGGAGATATTTATAGTTGGAACTTATATAAAATTGAGAGCGAGGAAGTTTGGACCTTGTAGAATCTTGAGGAAGTTTGATTGAGGGGATGCTTTTGAAATTAAACTACCTAAGGATATGGATATATCACTCATCTTGAACATTATCAATTTGCACAACTATGATGAACTAATTTTATTTTAGAGGATGGTTCATATATGAAATTATAGTACCCTAAGAAACATATGGATGAGATAGAGAGGATTTTGGATAGTGGGATTAGGAGTAGAAGAGGTCAAGAAGATAAGGAATATTTGGTAAAGTAAAAAGACAAATCAGTTGAGGATTCATCATGAATTTTTGAAGTAGAGTTAGATCATTTTAATTCTTATTATACATCAAAGTGAGAGGCCGAATTTCTTAGTAACCATGGGTGTTTGATGCAAGAGCATTTTGGCTTCAAAGTTATTTGCATCAACAAAAAAATAAAAATAAAAATCCTATTGTTCTTGTTTTGCCTAGTTTTTTTATAGTTTAAGAGGTTAATTTTACAAGTCATCATACCCTTGAGTTAGCATTTGCAATGATTTTATTATAATTAGGACTTAGTATTGAGTATATCCCTATGATCGCAACCCTTTTGGTTTAGTTTTTCTCACTCACTTTGCTAGATTCCTTCTCAAGTAGCATATTCTTGCTAAGTTCATGCCCTATTCATAAATGCTAATCTTGTAATGGAAATATATGGCTTGTGATGATTGGAGCTACATACATTTATGTTATTCGATCTTGTGAGGACCTAAATCTCAAATAGATTGTTCTTAAATGGTTAATGTAATGAATTCATTATGATTTGTGATCAGTCCTTTTTATTGTAATACATTTCCTATTCTTGGGGAATTTAATTCTCTCTTGGGTCAATCTTTGTATCACAATGCATATATAAGAAATATAATAGATCCTGAGAAGGAAGTGTCTAATAATAAGAAGTAGATAATGATCTAGAGGTCTCTAACCAAATCTTACTAAGTAAATAGGCTCTTTAAAAGACTGGCATGTTAGAAGGCATGCATATCGTTAATTGATTATCATTGGTTCTTCACATATTCTCTGCAATCTCTTTTTGTTCTTTTTGTTGTGTTTTATCCTTTCTACATCCTTGGATAGATCTTCTTGAGGTCCCTCCATTTGTTACTACATCAAACTCTATCTAGAAATGAGACAATTTTTTTTAAAGATCTAAAAGACATATTGAGAAAAGACAACTCAACCCACATGAGATAATGAGAATGACAAGGCCCTTCGGAATGGAAGTTAAATTCCAAGTTTATAGGTAAAAAAATTGTCCACAAATAATCAAAGTGACATACTATAAAATAACTTGGGCATGATCAACTAACCTAAACATACATGAAAGATACCCTTTGCTTAGGCCTCATAAAGCCTCTATATCCCTTGACTCTATCATGTAAAAATGAAACCAATTGCAAAAATATGCTTGAGAGTGAATACCCTTAGTGGAAATCAAATTAAATTCCTAATTTGACATGCATCAATAAATTCTACAACATGGTCAAAAGTTGGATTTCTAAAACTTTACCAAACTTCTTGTTTGTACTTCTTCCTCCAAGATTCCCATTGCTTACTCCTTTTGGATCATTTTGTGTGATTCAGACCTTGTCCTTATCTTGTTGAATTCATTTGCAACCACTATGTATAGTCATTCTCTTAGCTTCGAAATTGACCATTGACACTTCAAGACCGAGTGAGATTAAAAGATTAAGCTTTGAAATTAACAATGCTTAGGTATTTAATATTTTGGCCCAACCACTATTGATTTCATGTGCTCCATTGGACATGTGTTAACATTTCATGGTCTTGTAGGAGTGATTCAACACTAACACCCATCATTAGAATTTTGTAGCTATAGTTGCATAGATGACTTAAACATCACACATTAAGATTTAATTCTTAAACTAAAAATGTTAAATAGTCAAAGTTAACTCTAAACTTAATCTTATTCCTAGTATGTGATGTTTAAGAATTGTCCTCCATTGAACTAACCATAAATTGAAAATGAATACTTACACACATAAAATATAGAATAAAGAAGAGTTGTTGACCAATAAATTTTAGTAATCATTACACAATAATTACATATAACATAAACTTCTTCATAAACAATGGAAGAAATTATCATTGCAGATCTATAACTAATAGACAACTACAAGTGCATAAATTAACATTATCACCATCCACCTACAACTACAAACCAATCAAAATGTTTTGGGTCAATATGTAGTACATTCAAGCTTCATAACATGACCATTTTGCCTCCACAACCAACATTCTCAAAGTTGCATAGCGTTCATGCCACTTTGGGGGAATGGGAACAAATGATTTCCCTTCTAAAGAGTCTACCTTAAAATATTCTATTAAATAACATTAAATTTATTAGTGAAAGACACTTGTTGTAGTGAATCCTAAAGTGCAAATTAATTTTTTTTAGAGGATTCTCAAAGCTATGACTGAATTGTCGCCTAACATTTTCCAGATTGAGATAACTTTATCAAATTCAATGAACAAAATAAAAAACTCCTTGAAATTAAGTAATAGTCATTGGTTTTGTACAAAATAATTGTTTCCCAAGGCCATGAGATTAGTTTTATGTTAAAATATGACAGACTTATTAACAATTCACCACATTGAAAAGAATCATGGAAGATGAGAGTTTAATTAGGGGGCAGAGTCTATTGAGTGTGTTGAAATGTAGCACAACACACATTAAATCACAAAAAAGATAGAAAACCATGCCCAACCATTTTTGTTTTAATTTGTGTGTTGATCAGGTGTCATCTTCCTCTTGTTGTGTATGATCTACTTATAGACAAAATGATGCATTGAATGGACTTACTAGAGTGATGGACAACCACCACCCCTAAATAACCAAAAAGATAAAAGAGTTTCTCGGTAGTTTTCAAAGAACTCATAATTCGTAACTAAATTATGGTCTATACAATAAAAAAGGATAGATATTTTATTGAAAATAAGAAACCATCTACTACTATGATCTACATAAGATTGCAATTATACTTTTAGATACGTGCACTTTTGAGATCAATAAAACAATTTTAAAATATAAAGATTTTATATAATGTGAATGAAATTGAAAGGGTACAAATTCAATTAAAATTTATCATTATGTCACATTGAATTAGTGAACTAATATAAAATTAGTTGTCATTTATAGACTTTTGGTCTACTAGTGAAAATTGAAAGGTTCATGAATTCACCAATAATCAAGTCTAAAAGTGAGACCTGGATGGATTTCACATTCTATTTCAAGATTGAATGTAGTTTACAAATGTGGCTTTAAAAGAAAAATAGATAGGTTTATGATTTTTATTCTTCTTATAATTACTCAAATTTGATAAGTAATTGTGTTAAATTTATTTGTTGAGATTGGACTTAAATAAAATTACTTGTATCCAATGGTCAATTTTTTTTTTACTACAACCTATATATAAAATCTACTATGATACAACTAGATTATGAATTGTATCTTGTTTGATGTTTGATAGAAACCTTTACATCATTTATTATGTGTGTAAGCAAATGGTAAATGGAGTTGATCTATGGAGATGGAATAGCAGGCATGAAAAAATGTACATTTGGAAGACTATGAAATTAGATAGAACTTGATTTTCTCATAAATTAAACAACACTAACTATGAATAAAAGTGTTCAACAATTAGGTGATTGATGTTATATAAATGAATATATTTTAAGTAATAATGAAAATTAATATTTAAAAACAAATTCTATATTAGAAATAGGCTTGCATATATTTTCATCAAATACACATCCACAAAAGATAATATAATAATACATGAAAACGGAAAATATGTATATTAGAAAGGTTAAATGGAAAAAGAAAGCTATCAGACCCTCTCTCCCATTATTATTAAAATGCATCTATACTCAACAAACAAGGAACTTCATGGAAGTTTCTTTGAATAAGTTGGAATTTTGAAATGGCATCTATAAATCTCAAGTCTACTAATGTAGCCAAAAAGAAAGAGAGTCAAGATTGCCCAAATTGGAAAAAAAGAGAGTCAAGATTGTTAAAAAAGAAAGAAGTTGTGTATTAGGAATAGGCTTGCATATATTTTCATCAAATACACATCCACAAAAGATAATATAATAATACATGAAAAAGGTACTATTTAAAAAGAAATATGTATATTAGAAAGGTTAAATGAAAAGAGAAAGCTATTAGACCTTCTCTCCCATTATTGTTATTAAAATGCATCTATACTAAGCAAACAAGGAACTTCATGGAAGTTTAAATAAGTTGGAATTTTGAAGTCACATTGGCATTAGTTGGAATTTTGAAATGGCATTGTAAATCTTAAGTCTACTAATGTAGCCAAAAAAGAGTCAAAGACTTTGTAAGATTCCAAGTCTACTAATGTAGCCAAAAAGAAAGAGTCAAAGATTTTGTAAGATCCCAAGTCTACTAATGTAGCCAAAAAGAAAGAGTCAAAGACTTTGTAAGATCCCAAGTCTACTATAGCCAAAGAAGAAAGGGAGTCAAGACTGCAAAAAAAGAAAGAGGTTGTGTAGAAGATGAGTAGCAAAATTCCGGCCTCACCATAAACACATGGCAGAGAAGAGTCGCAAGTTAAAACATCTGGAAATCAGACTCAAAGCTATAAAGCCGTGTTTAGTCCCCCACAATCTCAGCGGCCTTGAATTTGTCATACAACCATGACTCCATTTTCCTTCTCATGCTTAACAATTATGGTAGTGATGTACTTTCATTTCTCATCTGTTAATACATGCCGAGACGATGAAAGAAGTTATCTACTGGACTTTAGAAGTGGCCTCAATGACGATTCCTATGGAAGATTAAGGTCGTGGCAGCAATTCAACTGTTGCCAATGGGAGGGTGTCACCTGTGACTATCATTCCGGCCACGTTGTTTCCCTTGACCTCGAAGGTTGCCAGGGGAAGATCCATCCATCCCTGTTCAAGTTGCAGCATCTGCAATATTTGGATTTGAGCTGGAATGACTTCAATGGTACTGCCATACCTCCTCAGTTGGCACAATTGCAGAAGCTTACTTTCCTGAACTTGGCATATGCTCGCATTGGAGATGAAATTCCCCCAGAATTGGGTAACATTACAACCTTGCGCTACCTGGATCTCTCAACAGAACCTAATCAACATGCGGTCTCAACAGAGCCCGCACATCACTTGGAGAGTAGAAGTTTTCTAGGATGGATAAGCAATCTGAGAAGCTTGCAATACCTGGCTCTGCAAGGAAGAGATCTGTCAATGGCATCTGGGGATTGGGGTAACGCTCTTAGCAGCCTCTCCAACCTCAGAGAGATTCACCTCGCTGAATGTGGACTTTCAGGTACAATACCTTCTCTCCTTAACCTCACTCGCTTATCCCATCTTCATCTTGCAATGAATTCATTTTATTTCACACTACCATCTTGGTTTCAGAATGTCTCGTCAATGGTTTCCCTAGATCTGTCTAGCTGTAGTTTCAGTGGTTCCATCCCTTCAAATTTCCTGCACCATTCAAGCCTCAGAAATCTCGACTTGTCATACAACTTCCAACTAGGAGGAGTAATTCCTCAATCCTTTGCAAATTTTTCAATGATTGAGAGATTGTCGCTATCAAACAATAATTTAACAGGGGAATTGCCTCCATTTTGGCTTTCTTCCCTTAGGCATATGGACATCAGTAACAATAATTTGTCTGGAACAATTCCACATACCATTTCAAAGCTTTCTTCCCTTAGGCATCTAGACCTCAGCAACAACCAATTGTCTGGAACAATTCCTGATACCATTTCAAAGCTTGTCCGATTAACAAATTTGTTAGTCCGCTCGAATAGTTTAACTGGCAATATTTTTCTTTCCGTAATAAAAGACCTAACTCACCTTGAAGGACTGGACTTTTCTGAAAACCATCTTACAGTTAATATATCTTTAAGTGGGATTCCGCAGTTTGCCCAACTGCAGTACATAGCGTTAAGATCTTGTAATATTCAAGGGCAGATTCCTCCCTATTTGTCCACTCTCTATTTGTTGGCAAACTTGGACCTGTCAAATAATAACATTGTGGGAAGTATTCCTAGTTGGTTGTGGGATCTTCCCAGTCTTAAAGCCGTCAATCTTTCGCATAACAGGCTGGAAGGTTCTCTGCCCCATGTTATCCCCAAATCTTTATGGAGTGTGGACTTGCAGAACAATAGTTTACACGGCTCTATTCCAGATTTTAGTGGTCTGTATTTAGACATGTCAGAGAACAAGTTCAACGGTTCTATTCCAAACTCTATGTGCTCTGCCTCTAGTTAATTGAATCTTTTAGATTTGTCAAAAAATAGCCTAAGTGATGTAATTCCTCCAAATCTGGGGAGGTGTACTTCAATGCAAATCTTGAATTTGGCTCAAAATTATTTGCAAGGTGAGATACCGGAAGAGCTTGGAAATCTGACTCTACTTGAAACACTAGATCTCAGTCAAAACAAATTGCAAGGTTATATTCCTCCTCCAATTGCATATTGTAATTCTCTTATTGTATTCAGCGTAGAAAATAACAGAATTCAGGGGAGCATCCCAATATGGATTGGAGAATTAAAGGAGTTGCGCATTCTTAGCTTGGCTTCCAATAAGTTTCAAGGCAGTTTTCCAACAGAATTGCTTCAGCTCAGGAATCTTCAGATTTTAGATTTATCTCATAATAATTTATCAGGGCTCATTCCTAAAGCCTTGGGGAGTTTAAATGCTATGGAGACATTGGTGAGTCTGTCACAAAGTGACGAAGTAGTGATGAGCCGGGGTGCACTATATGGATTCGGTGATGGTCCTAGTTTCAACACGATGTTTGTGAATCAAGTGACACTTTGGATTAAAGGGCGAGCACTTCCATACCCTAAGATTATAAATGCCTTCAAATTTATGGATCTTTCCCACAACAAACTCTCAGGCAACATTCCTGAGCAAATGGGAGAGCTGAAGGGTTTAATTGTTCTCAATATTTCAAACAACAATCTCAGAGGTAGCATTCCCGAGTCCTTGGGAGGTATGGCTCAGCTGGAGTCTCTAGATCTTTCAGGTAACATGTTGTCAGGCAACATTCCAGCAGATCTTGCGAATCTCACATTCCTCTCTGCTTTAAATCTGGCATACAACAACCTTACCGGGTTTATACCTCAGGGGAAACAGTTTGCAACATTTGAGGCTTCTTGTTATCTGGGAAACCCCAATCTTCATGGTTGGCCCTTGGAAAATGATCTTGGTCGGGGTGAAAGAAGCAGCCAAGTACAATCAAATAGCACAGGAATAACAGACAAAGATGGAGATGAGATGGATCGATGGTGGGCAGTGTCATTTGGATTATGTTTTGGGGTGGGATTTGGCATCGTAGTTGCAATATTGTGCTTTCATCTAAAATGGAGTTTAAAATGTTTTGCCTTGCAGGATAGTTTTATCGAATACCTTTTTCAACGTTGATTCTGGGCAGGATATATTTTGGGCAGAGGATGCAGAAACCCCTCCGGATGAATGTGATGCACAGATCATTACCTGTTCGCGCTAACTTGGCAGCTGTAGTTGTCCCTTCTGCAGATTTTCTGTTCTTTCATATTGTAATCCGTTTCGCTTCATTCAATTAAAAATAATAATTACAAGCTCAGCTTTCTTAAAACCGGTGGTTATTCTCCAAAAAGATTTTATCAATACGAAAAAAAAATTGCCTTATGAGTGGGTCTTATAATTCGGATCAAATCAACAATTAATTGGTGGAAGAAAGTTTTTTTTTTTTTTAATATGCACTGCAAATTGTAGAACTTGGATTTCCAGTAAAAAGCAAGGGCTTCTCACGTTAAAATAAAATGGAAACTTACAGTACGTATGGTCCAGTAGCAACATTTGAAGTAGACATAAAACATACTTCAGGTAGCCCATTCCAGGCTCTTCGCTCTTCCTACTTACTGACTGGTAATAGGTTTTTCGCATGCTGATTTTAGCTATGGAACAATCTTAAATAAATTTGAAAGTCAGAGAGAAAATATACTCAACATAAAAAAAATCCCAAATACATTTGATCAAATGACAAAATTGTATCATCGTGGATGTCAATAAACAACAATAATTGTATAGGTATTTAATTTAATTTTAAAAAAAAATTCTATTAGATATAGAGATCAAAAAATATTACCCAGTATTCAGGAAACCCATCTGAGGCGCAGCCTCAACCAAAATTACAACAACAGCTGAGAGGTAGAAAAGAAGCTGATAATCCTAAGATCCAACAGCACTATGCTAGTGTAAAATATCATAGTAAAGATCTACCCAAGCGGTCCAGCCGAGTGGGCCTTCCATCCATACAATATTTTTCCTTTCTTGAATCTGAGACAGCATAAACAATTCCTCCTTTATGGCATCGAGGTTCCTTTTGATAGCTTGGTTCAGTTTCCAACAAGTGTGCTCAAATAATCGTAGATTGTCCATAGTCCTTCGCCACTAGTACCTATACTTAAGCTCATGAACAAAGAAGGTCACCTGCCCATCTCTAAGAAATCTTCAAAGTTTATCCTTCTTGATTGTCATTGTGGTTTGAATCTACAAAAATATTTTGAAAAAAGTGAGTTTTTGAAAAAATTCAGTAAGAACCCTTAGCTTACTTTGGTATTTTTTCTTGTTCCTACATTTCCAAATCTGCCAAAGAATGTTAGATGACAACATATTCCAAAAATAATTAGCATCCTTACTAAGCCCATTAATGTGACCAGTAATGATATCAATAATGCTCACACTAATGGGATAGTAAATACCAAATAAATTCCAGATTTCTTTAGCAAAGAGGCAATCAAATAAAATATGTCTACTAGAATCAGGTAGTTTTTGGAGAGCGAGCTTTTTGTGTTTTTTCGCAAGCGATCCTCTGCTATTTTTTCTGGTGTCAAATTCAAACTCTATGGGCTGCTCCCACCGGCAAGGTGGCTAATATCAAAGGGAGTGTCGACGGCGGCGGATAGTTGGCGGTCCCCGCACGTACGATGGCTACAGGTGGCTCTCCTTCGACTTTCCCTCCATTTATTTCAAACCACTCCTCAGGTAGGTTCTTTGATCCCTCTGCTCCTGCATTCAATTCCCCAGCCGCGAGCGAGCAAGCCATTAATAATGGCAATTCCAACTCTGATCTAGTCATATCATCCAAGCCAAAGTCTTTTTCAGAGGCAATTGCGAGTGCGACTAGTAAGGTTGATGTTAGAGCTAGATTCCTAGTCAACTCGAGGAACAATGAAAGCGCCCTCCAAGGTAAGAGCCCTTTGGCTTCCATGGCTCCGTTTTCCTTGACTCTAAATTCTGAAATGCTTGCTGAGATTGTTAAGGAAAAAAACAAACTTAAAGATACTGTTATTTTCTTTGCTTCAGTGGAAATTGATAAGTGCCCACCTCGTAAATTTCTGGATGATTGGTTTCATAACTTTTGGAATATCAAATTAGGGTTTAATATCTCATTTTGCAAACAGATCCAAAAGGGTTTATTTGTGATTTTCTTCTCTAATCATGAAGCCCAGCAAGAGGTCTTAAAAAGGCAATATTGGATAGTAGGCTTGACCTCTTTTCGTGCTCTGGCATGGACTCTTGAGGCTGTGCATGAGGAAGTTTTAGCCCTCTCGGCCCCCAGGTGGATTTTGGTTAAAAATGTCCCCCCGTTTCTTTGGTGATTCCTTCCTCATTTAATGGAAAACTTTGGTAAAACAATTCGGATGGACAAAACTACCAGATTGGTTCCTCACATGGACACTAGGGTTCTTATCTCGATTCTCCCAGGGAAAGAAATTCCTAATGAAATTGAGATTAATGTGATGCATGAAAATTTTGTTTGTCCTATTGAAATCCTAGGGGGTTTGAATGCCTATTTTCTATGTAGGAGGGAAGGTCATTGCAGGAACGACTGCCCTATCATTAACAAATCCCAACCTAAACCTTCCAGTAGCCCTAAATCTTCCCCTACGTCCAACCCTCTAGTTAACAATTTAGTTGTTCAACCTGCTACCGATTCATCTGCCAAAAATATCCGGGACAACATGTTTAACTCTCAGATTGATCCTCCTTCCATCATTCCTAGGAACCCTCCTACAGAAGTTGTGTCGGGACTTGATAATGATGAAGGTTTTACGTTGGTCAGCAAGAAGAAGAAGAGGAAAAAGAATAATTCAGGTTAGCCTAAGCCCAATAGCCTCAAAAAATTTCCTCCACCTTCTCAGCCCACTTTACCTCCTCCAAGTATTGATTTAAGCCAAGGTCCTGCTCTAGATTCCGGAACCATCAACTCTGACTTGACACCTTCTAAATTTCCTCCATAATTTTTTAAGGAAATTGATGATGGATATATATTTGAAATCATTCCTGCTAAGGAGCCAAAGCTGAATGAAATTAATATGGATATGGAGCCCACTGTATGGGATGACTCCTCTAAAATGGATTCTATGAATATAAAAAGACGTGGAAGGCCACTAGGGTCTAGAAATAAATCTGCTAGTAAATTGGATGGGGACACATTCAGTTGTCCCGTCACAGTTAATGAAATTGTGTGTCAAGATCCTCTTAATGTGTCTCAATGAATTGCCTCTCTTGGAATGTTTGGGGGCTTGAGTCCCCTGATAGAAAATTTGTTATTAAGCGGATCTTAAATGCTTTTGATAATATTGATTTGGTCATGCTGCAAGAGGTTAAAGCTACTGGTTTCAATCTTGAAACCAATCTTAACTTCATAGGGAAGGACTCTATTAAATTGCATTCTAATCATTGTAGGGGCAAAGGAGGAATTGCTATTCTTATCAATCCTAAATGGGGTTCTTTTATTTCTGATAATGTTGTTTCTCCCTATAACAGGGCAGTCTGGTTTATTATGAACATTAACAATAAACTTTTTGGATTTTGTTCCATATATAATTTTAAAATTTAAGTAAAAAATAATGATATAATATATAATTGTATAGATATATATAATATTAAATATATTAATATTTAATTAATCTTTTTTCTACACTAATTATTATTAAAAATACATTAATTTTATTCATTGAAGGATATATATATATATATAAAGTTTAGGAATTAGTAAAACACAATATATAAGGATATTTTGATTTTAATATAATATGTGCTTAGGAGATACTAGGTGTCATGTTAGTTGGAACCAATTAACAATTCATTAATGAATTGATTTATATATATATTTTTTTTTAAATAGACTAGGAATTAGTAAAACACGATATACAAGAATAATATCCTTTAATGAAATGAGTTAATGCATTGAAAGTATAAAAATTAGGGAATTTTTTAAGACAACGAATTTGAGTTGTCCTATTCACCATAAGCATCCAAAAACTCTTCTACTTAAGAATTTTGAGTAGTATTTATCACTCCATGCAAGGTTGTTGGTAGGTGTCAAGTTTGGTCGATTGGGTAGCGAAGAGCCAAAAAAAGCTAAGTAAAATATAGTAGTGCCCTTGGACCCCACAAGGAATACTACTCCTTGAACCAATAAGGGGAGCATTGTCCCTTGACCCCATCATGGGGGCGCTACCCACAAATCCCCATAGAAAAATATGGGGGGAAATTGTGTTGAACAAAGTGAGAAAAAATTAACCACTAAGTCTTGTTAGGAACCAAATAACAACAAGAAAGATGTCGATGGGTATTGTAACTCACAGAAGAGAGTCATCCTTGAAAGTATATCCAATAGTATTTACGAGATAACTATTTCTCAATAGTGATGCTTAGAGAACATGATAATACACATTATGGCATGAAATATGATGCAACTCAAGGGTGGAGAATTCCCAATGGAGATGTCAAACCTTGTAGCAAAGAGTCACACAACAAAAACAATAAAGAGAAACTAATAAATACAAGGATAATAAAAACTTTATATCTCAAATAAACTTCATGCATGCTAGGCAATAATGCCTTCCTAGTTATGACCACTAAAAAGTAATCCCATACAAAAGAAATCCTAGACTTACCCAAGTCCTAACTCTTCTAGAGCTTCTGTAAGGATGCTTGCTCAATCTCAATCCTCCCTCTAATGGCCTCTTAGAATCACAAGCCCTAAATTTATACACATTAGCTTCTATAGGTTGACATTTAATATATTATATATCCCAAGAAAAATTAATTAGACCGGTCAACCTAGATCCTAAATAATTACAATAATTAATTAATTCACTAGGAGTGATCGAACCACCAAGCTGGTCACACATAGGTCTACCTCTAGATCCATGTCATTCAGCCTCAATGATTGGAAACTTTCACTGCAATCTTTACTAACAAATTTGTGAAAATGACAAAGTTAGTGATATATAGAACACACTAGTCAAACCAATGAACATAGTTAAATCACTAGGAACACAACTAATCAAACTAGTGAACACAACTATACTAGTGAGAACACAACCAGTCAAACCAAGGAACGCAACTAAATGAGTAATATAAAGAGCACAACATATCTCACAAGCCACATCACATGAAGAGGTGTGATCATAGATTTAGCCTTCCTAAATATTAATGAATAAACACTTTTCATCACATAGGTTAAAAATTTCCACACATCAACCAAACACAAAATCTCAAAATGTGCCCAAAACAAGGAACTTCATCAAACCAAAGGAAATTCCTCCAGGACAATGCAGGATTTCTAAGAACCCAAAATGCTTCTACATTAAACTATGGAATGACTAATGTTGAAAATATTCTAAGTTTATCAAAGAGGCAACTTTTGACATTGATTATTGTGATCTGTATTCATGAATTATTATGATAGATTTGGTACATACCTATGTTATTACTCCAAACTCTCCAATTAGCATGGTGACTAACAATAATATTCTTCTTGCTCAATGAAATCATTCAAAATGCCCCAAATATAGTAAAAGGAAAAAAACCTCATGCCTTATTTGCAAGAACATAATAAAAATTGAAGGGAGTAGAACCACTTTGTATGACTATGCAATAAGCATAGACATTATCTTTTGTGATCTTATGTCTTTGTATTAACTACTATGTTAAACAATATGCTATTATCATGCTTAGATGATGTCCATTGCATCCCCAATGTTGATCTTTCTTCACATAAACCCATTATTTTGTAGAAAAATTAGAGATGCATTGATAGCACATGATAGAGATATTGATAAATGTTTGATAATTTTGTTGATACATGATGACGAAAATTTATAGCATGAAGGAAGTTACAATTGCAAACTATTTGTGAGTATGGTTAACGGTTACCAAATGGTAGTTTTACCAAATATTGTAATAAAAACACAGCAAATGGTATGTTACAAATTGATCTCTCTAGTTTATTTTTCTAAGCTCAAAAATAGATTCAATAACTCTACATTATGTATGCTTTGTAGGTGACAATTTGAGGATTTTGGACTTGTCAAAAATAGCCTAAGAGATTTAATTCCTATGAATCTTGTGAGATATTCTTATCTAAAAATCTCTACAATGGCTCAAAATTATCTAGGGGTAAGAATTCAAAAGATATAAAAAGATATGATCAAGCAATAGTATCAGTGTAATCCTTTTAGTGTGGGTCATCTTTCAAGTGAACTTTATGCTACAATATTGTGATATCCTTCATGGGTCTTCCTCTTCACCGAAGAGTTGTCCCTCTTCCACCCCTTCATGTCCTAGTCTCTTGTGTATCCTCATATATGGAGAATGGAAATCATCATGTCTTGCCCATACTATGATCCATCTTTTTCTACACATTCCTGGTTCTAAGCTATTTGTAAAAAATAGAAATGACTACTCTTGAAAAATGCTAGAAGTGCTTTGACCAAATCTCCTCTTTTTCATAGAAAAACATAGTCTTGTAACAATGATAAGAAGGGATAGATGGATTCGAGCTAGAAGGCACAGGACATTGCCTCATGCTCCCCCCATCCCTCTCAATCAATCCCTCCCATACAGGGATGCTAGAAGATGGGCCACACCATTAACCTCCTTAGCTTTTGCCTTTACAAATGAAGCAAATGCAGTCTCTCTTAGAATAACCCAGATTGTTGTAAGTTAAATGGGAAGCCCCATAAACCCTTAAACCCTCCCAAACCCCAATGCCCTAAATCAAAGAAGTTATGCTTTGGAAGCTATGAATGTTTCAGCCATTGGTGTTGCATATAGCTCATTCAAACTCTTAGCTTACTAGAATGGAAAAGATCAAGCAAAGATGATTGAGTGTTGAGTATTGGCTTTCAACTTGAATTTTAGACATTTAAATTGTTGATGGAGCCATTATGAATCGAATCAAATGATGATTTGAAAAAATTAATGTGTATTATTATACATACCCAAGTTTTATAATAATGGACTTATGAATTATCTTTTAACCTTATTTTGGATCAAGGTTTCACTAGTTTTTATGGCTTAAGGACAAAGATATTTATATCATTGTAATAGTTTAAACTCTAGATATTATAAGTTAAATAAACTGTAGAGTTACAAATTAATCAATACATTTCTTACAAATTATTAGCTTTTAAGAAAAGTATGATTTTTAAATTAGAAATATTCACATTAGAGTTTATATAAGAAAATAATTTTAAGATCCTTGCAAATTTAGTGGCATATTGTTTAAAATAAAGATTCATTTAGTTTAGATTGTTTAATTCAGATAATTTTATTTCTCTTTTTATTGATTATATGAGCTATAGGATACCATAGAATAGTGTTTTTAAACTAACATAAAAGCTATATTTAATTGTGGTGATATTTTATTAAATATTTCAATTTGTTGTCCATTTTATTAAAGTTAATAATATGTAAACATTTATAAATAACATCTAAATAAAATATCATAGACAAAATAAACAAAAAAGAAAGACATATCATATTTCATTGTAGAAATATATGGCCAAAATATTATAATTTTTAAAAGATTATATAATTATTTTCATTTTATATACAAAAATTTTGACCTTGACATAATAATATATAAGTGTGAAATTTCAATAATGTGAAGCATATATCATTGTAAAACTATTTCTTTCACTTCACATCAAGTATACGTATAAAGTAAACTGTCATAATTTAATTTTTGAAAAGAAGAGATATAAGCTCATTTCTTAGGAATAAAGTTAGGGCCTTCAAAGTTTTATATATATATGAAATTAAAAAAAATTGAAATAATATCACAAATTAAATAATGGTATTTTAATATCTTAAATTGTTAATTATAATTAAGAAATTTAATAAACTATATTAAACAATATACTATTAATATTGTAGAATTACTACATCTCATTTTTTAAAGTCACATCTAATATTGTAGAATTAATAGATCAACATCATTTCTATATCATCCATAGGGAAATGGGCAGGCGAAATCTGCAAACAAAAATTTGTTGAAGATTACGAAAAAATACTAGATGCTAACAAAAAGGCATGGGATTCCAAGTTACATTTGGTAGTTTGGACTCATAGAGTAATAGTTAAGAAAGAAATAGGTGTTTCACCTTTTGACTTGGTGTATGGAATTCAAGCAAGAATGTCTTAGATCAATTTGATTTATCTATAGAATTACATCTAAATGTATGATGAGGATATCATAGATGGCATGTGAGAAAGGATAGATGAATTGGTGGGATTAAGTGAGAACGAGAGAGAAGACTTGGACAAGAATGCTAAGTTGCAATTGTAGCAAAAATAGTTGTATGAAAAAAAGGCAGTTGCAAGAAAATTTAAATATGAAGATCTGATCCTGATGTAGAATGCTAGAATGGAAGTTAAGGGTAAACATGGAAAGTTTGACCCTATTTGGTTAGGCCCATGTCTAATTCATGAAAAATGGGGAGAAGATTCCTATCTTGTTAAATAATTATCAGGAAATATTCTAAAATTGCCAGTTCATGGACAATTCCTAAAGAAGTACTTCTATTGAAGGTTCTTATTTTTTGATGACAAGTAGTCCAGGCTCTTGTATAGTTGTAGATCCTTGTATAGATGTTGTTTTATGTATATTATTGATCTTATTGATCATGTGGTCACATGGTTAAAGCTATAAGATGAAATAGAAAGTGCAAGTTAGAAAAATAGTTAAGAGCTTACAAGGATTTTTCCATTGCTCATTCATGGTTAAAGTGATAAAGAGAAATAAAAGTTGCAGTGTAGCAACCTCTTAGTCTTAAGGTGTAACACACGGTCACAAGTTTAAAATGTTAACATAAAATCAAGCAATGATGGTGCAATTGATGGTGTTCACAGAATTACAACCCATAAAACATAGTTAAATCAAAAGGGTGCAACCATGTGATGTAGCTAAAAGATGAAGAAGTTAAGGTTGGTCACTCAGTTACATAGTTAAGAACATAGAGTAAGATGTAAGTCATGAAGCAGCAATCAAGATGTCATAGCATTGTTCACTCTTTCAAAAGGCTAAAGGATTAAGCATAAAGATAAACAACGAAGTGGTGATCAAGGGTTTCACACAGTCATAGGAAAAAATAAAAATTGAAAGGTAAGCCTTGCAAATCTGTGAATAGCTCACAGTACCTAGTGTTTGCATGGTTGCTACTATAAGGCTTAAAGGCTAAAATGACTACCGTAATCTCATAATTTCCAAATTCATAGGTATTGTCTAAGAAGGTGTAAAAAGGAATTTGAATGCTAGCAGTATAAGCACTATAAATCTAGATTGTGATGCTTTTTTGAGTTTTCAAAAAAAATCATGCATGCTTACTTAAAGACACCATCAATGTTATTCCTATGATTAGTTTCTAATAAAGGGTGATGTAACAAAATTTTACTTACAACATTCACAAATTTTCAGAGCCAAGAAAAGATTGAGCACAAGATTGTCAAAAGAGATTGAATTGCAGAAGAAGTGTTTGAAGAAATTGATATTAGAAAAAAATGGAACAAGAAGAGGGAAATTTGATAGCACATGTGAACTAAGAAGAAGTTGCTCAAGGTACTAAGCAAGCTAAAACAAAGATATCATGTATAAATGTGAAAGAATGGGTATATTTTCTACCAGGATCATCAAACTCCCAAACAATTAATTCACATCTTTTCAAAGATGTATACAATTTATATAGAGATGCAACAGTGCTAGAAACTAATCAGAATGAATTATTCTGGCATTTCTACAACAACAAATTATGTGAGCCACCAATCTCAAATCCCTGGAATAGAAACTTGGAAAATTTGATTACACTAGAGGTTATAGTCGATGTAGATTTGGTGATGGATTTGGTGAAGGCCTTCATAAAGGCATAAAAATTCTCTCACCCATGGCTTCCACAAAAAAGATAGGAGTATTTTGTGCAAACTGTGTAGAGAGACATTTATAGAAGTTTTTGACCTTGGAGGACCTATGACAAGGATCATTGAGCAAGAGAAAATCTATGAAACTTTAAAAAATCAAAAGAGTTTCTTCACTGGCAGGATCATGCGAAGACATGTCCCTAAGTCCAAAAAGAAAAAGAGTGAGCTCCCTAAGAAGGTAGGAGACTTTATGCCCTTGGAATTCTTCAGCGGGTACTTTCAGTACACAATCTTTGGAGTAGATAATGTGATAGGATTGAATGGTGCCATGAATGATCCTAGAAATTTATATATCATGGCCCTAGATATACAGGATTTGCACCACAATGTAGGGCATGATTTTGTTACACATATAATAAATGTTATGCATAATGAGATGACAACTACATAGAAGGGAGAAATGGGGAATTTCAAATTCCACCATTATTCATTACTAAATCATATCATTCTATACAAGATCATAGGACACATCAATCCTAATTTTATTGAAGGGACAAAGGAAAATGGAGAAAATTTTCCAATACAGCTATGGACCAGGGTATGGCAAAGGTTCTATCCTTATTTAATGCTTTAGCTTTCTATAATTATTTTTTCAATTTCAAATATGTTAGCTGATATTACTAAGAGAATTCCTAGGGTGGTTAGGATGTTAATTAGACCCTTTATGTTCCCTAATGAGGGTAGCGGGTTAGGACATGATTGGGGGAGTGTCTTTCTTTTTGATAATTTTTCTATCATAAGGGTTTATGGATGCCCCCAGCCCCCTCATGTTTTGCCTAGGCACATTCAAGAGAGA
This sequence comes from Cupressus sempervirens, assembly GCA_028749045.1. Lineage (NCBI taxonomy): Eukaryota > Viridiplantae > Streptophyta > Pinopsida > Cupressales > Cupressaceae > Cupressus > Cupressus sempervirens. The sequence goes on from CM053790.1 coordinate 746,900,104, forward strand.
ATGGGGATTGTAGAATTCTTTTAGCAACTAATATTGATGAATCAGGAATATTTGGGATCTACAATCAAGAAAGGATCCTTTGTGTGCAAAAATGTCAAAGTAGGTAAAGGTGTAACTAAAGAGTTAGAGGAATCAATGAGAGAATCCCTATTTCCTATAGCCCTTGCTAGAACTTATGACCCAAATGACCTTGTTAGGCATGCCTTAAGGTAGATGAGAAAGTTCAACTTGCCCAATACAAAGCCTTATTGGGAGGAAGATGTGATCATGAATTGCCTAGAAACATAGGAATGCAGATACATGACTCTGAAATGGAAAGAGCTCATGAGAATTGAAGAGGAGATGAAAAGAACATATCCCTCCTTCAAAGGTTTCTATCATGAGGAGAGGTACCTAGATATACTCAATAAGTGTCTCAAAATTTTGAAGAAATAATGTCTCAAGTGCCTCCTAAAGTAAGAGATAGAGCAGTACCTAAATCCCCTAATCAGGATGACATCATTGAAATTGATGATGAAGAGGATCAACCAAAAAAAATTTCCTAGGCTTAGGGTGGCAGGAAGAAGAAGAAGTTGGTTGAGATCTCAAACAAGGCAAGGGAAAAATTCCTACAGATCATGCCAAGGGGGACCAAACACTTTGATGATATAAGGCATAATTTCTTAATAATATAGGCAAATCAGAATGAATGAATCTCCAATAAACTTGAGTTTGAGGTAGGAATGATAGATGAAAGAATTATCCAATCTCAGGAGTTTATGAGGCTAGAGAGTTGTTATAAAGAAGTGGAATGTTGCTTTTCCCTAGATGGGAGCTCAACTCATCTTTTATACTAGATCAAATAAGAAGACAAAGTATATATGTCTCATTTTAAGAGACTAAGATTGTTGGAGAAGTGCAGGGGTATAGGTTTAACATAGATACAAAAACAATGGAAATCTAGAGTATAGCCTCTGACTCTAATAAACGAACACTAATGGAATTCACAGACTCTCCCCAAGGTAATATGATATTTTGAAATGTCACTACAACATCAAGTGACTAGATACACAACATGATGAACATAGTTTCACTCATGGGGAACAACAAAATAGATACACTTGAGGAGTAGTTGTTTCAAACCTACATCATATCCACTAAAACAAGAAAGAAGTAGAATTCAGGACTATGGAGATGTTAGAATATATAGTCCACTAATATGACTTTGGCGGGGGGGGGGGGGGGCGGGGGGTGAATCAATTATACAACTATCATCACCTTCATTAACCTTAAACAAACCTAACCATGTGAGTAATATAAATTGAAACCACAACAAGATACTCATGTACAATTAACACCAGATATGTTAACTAGGGAAACCCTTGATTAGAGGGAAAACCCTAGTGGGGATGGTACCCACAAGATGATGTACTAATATAAATATTCCTTGTTAGAGGATAGACCATGTGAGGAGTCTATTAGAACATTCAGTACATATGAGTCCTTGTTAAGAGACTTTGAATCCCTGTTAGGAAATTCCAACCCTATTAGGAGTTGTGGAAGAAAGCTGGACCCACTGCCCAAACAGCTTCAAGGTTAAGATCAAAGAACCCACTGTCAAATGATCTATATATTATTCCTTATAGAATAGAAGAACTAAAATGTACTTCCTTTCTTTGTTAATGTCTTTTCAACCAAACTTCTGCTCCTTCAGATCTTGTAACCAAATCTCATACTAATGTCCAATTATTCCTTGGATCACTAACATGCATTTAGTAAGAATTATGCTTCTTCTCATACTATGCACTAATACTTCACATCCCACTTGTCATCTCAACCAAATTATTCTACAAGCAAAGAAAACAACTTTCCTTTATACCATATCTTCATAATAATTCATTGAGTCAGCCTTGAGGCTTTCCCAATTAATTAAAATAAGATAAATAATTAATTCATAATTACAATAGAACTATCACTCATAGTCTATACAAAACTTCACATGTGTGAAACCACGTTATGTGCACACATTGGAATCATCACATGACTATCCTCTGTCACTGTATAATTGTACATCTCTTCATTACATCTTAGATGAAAGATAGTGATAAATCATCATAACATTGTTTTCCAATACCCTATTTCTGCATTACTTCTAGTAAATCAAGTGTAACTTTTGTACACCATCGAATTAGACTTAGTCCTTTCAACCATGTCATTAGGAGAACTTTAGAAACATGTCCTTCACTCCACATCATCTAAACATTCCTTATCTTTTGTACATCATAAGATCTCTAGCTACTATTCTTCCAATCTTTACAAAATTACTACTATGTTGACATCAATGACAAATACAGTCATGAATGCAACATATCAATCTTCTCCAATGCTTAGGATACTCCCCCAATGTAGTATCATCAGCATTCATGCTAACAATCTCCCCCTTTTGTATTGATCGCAACATATATGAAAAACATCTAAGCTCCAAGAATACCAAACTGTACTCTATTGTTGCTACTTTATCATCTTCTCAAATCCTTTTCATCAATCTAAAATCTTTTTGCTACTAGAATGAGTTGTTCATGGTGAAAAACTTACAACACTTTTTGGCTGACATATCTTCCCCATGGAGATATCCTTTTGTGCACTTACATTTCCTTCCATGCAGTAACATATTCTTCTGCACACTTACATTTCCTTCTATGCACTAACATGAATCCATCTAAATCTCCCTAAAGAGATAACACTCCCCTATTGACATATCAATAGGTGCTTCTCTCACATTTTCTCTACCCATTGCCTAAGAGATATTTTTCATGTACATATTCTCTCCCCCATTTACATTAATGTTAATGGTGTCAATACAAGTACAAAATACCAATTTTTATAATATACTTCTTCCAATTCTTTAATCAGCTCAAGTGTCAAAAGACACTATTGAATAAAAATACCAAATATCAAGAGTCCTTAATGAATCAGTACATACCAGATACTCCCCCATACAGGAAGCATCAGCATCCAGTCCAGTCTAACCATAGTGCTTTGTAGCACTAGAGTGATGCACTCCTTGCATCATCTACTCTGAAGTAGGCAGGGGCATAACCCCTATCATACATCTTAAGTACTCAAAAGTTTCCTTAGGCAAATGCTTCATAAAGATATGTGCAATCTGATCTTTAGTATCTACATACTCCAACCTTATCTCCTTCATTGTTTCCTTCTCTCTCAAAACATGATACTTAATGGATATGTGCTTTGTCTTAGAATGCAATACTAGATTTTTTGACATACACATTCTACTTGTGTTATCACAATAAATTATAAAAAAATATGTAAACTCAATCCCAATATCCTTCAGCATTTTCTTCATCCACATAACTTGATTACAATTATTTGCTGCTACAACATACTCTGCCTCAACTATACTCTAAGAAATATAGTCCTATTTCTTGCACAACCAAGAAACAAATCTTCCTCCAAGAAATAATGCTTAACCATTGGTGCTCTTTTTGTCATCCATACTTCCTACCTAATCTAAATCATTATGTGTGCTGAAAGTAAAATCACTTGATCTTTCATACTAAATTCCATAATCAGATGTACCCTTCAAATATTTGAATCTCCTTTTTACTACTGCATAGTGATACTCCTTTAGATCAACTTGGAATCTTGCTCCAATCCCAACTGCATTTTCTATATCTAGTTTGGTGTGAGTCATATATTGTAATCCTCCAATCATAGACCTATACTTCTTCTGCTCAACTGTAGGTGTCTCATATTTACTAGATAATTTGTGACCAATTATCATGGGTGTACCAATAGGCTTGCAACTTTCTAAACCAAATCTTTTCAAAAAATCTTTCAGATGCTTGGATTGTCAAATAAATATCTCATCTCTGCTCTGCACAATCTGCAATCCTAGGAAAAACTTCATTTCTCCTATCATACTCATTTCAAATTCATTTTTCATTTCTTCAACAAACTTATCACTTTCTTTATCATTACCTTCAAATATTATGTCATCCACAAATATTACAATGATGCACAAACCATCATCAATTTTCCTTAAATACACATTACCATCTATTGTACCTTTAATGAATCCAAGCTTAGACAAATACCTATCAAACCTTACATACCAAGTTCTAGGTGCTTCCTTTAGACCATACAGTTCTTTCTTCAATCTACATACGAAATATTTTTCTTGTGTCAGAGGGAATCCATCATGTTTCTTAACGTAGACTTCTTCTTCAAGTTCTCCATTCTACAAAGTTGACTTGACATCCATCTGATAGACCTTGAAATTTTTCCTTGATGCATAAGCCAAGTACATCAACCTTCCTATAAGTCTTTGGTATCTTCCTTTATCAATTGGTACCTAATTAATTAGACTCAATACATAACTTCAATCCTTCTTCAACCGGTGTATCAGCGGGTTGACATGTTGACATACTGGTTTCCCATAACAAGTTTAAGGCATACTTTCTCTGAGACAAAAGGATCCCTTTATCAGATCGAGACACTTCAATCCCAAGGAAATATTTCAAGGGACCGAGGTCTTTCATTTCAAATTCTCTGAACAAGTAATCATGTAGAGCTCTCCTTTCTTCGAGATCATTTCCTGTAACTATCATGCCATCCACATACACAATAAAATCAATGATCTTACCCTGTTGATTCTATGTGAGTAAAGTATGGTCTAAATTGCTTTGACAGTAACCAAAGGCTTTCATTAACTTTGTGAATCTTCTTAACCATGCCCTTGGAGATTGTTTCAACTCATATAGTGACTTCTTTAATCTACACACCTTTAGACTATGTGTTTCTAGTATCATGCAACCAGGTGGGAGTTCCATGTAGACTTCTTTGGACAACTCTCCATGTAGAAATGTGTTCTTCACATCAATCTATTGTAATGGCTAACCCAAGTTCACATCTAGAGACAACAAGACTTGTACTATATTGATTTTAGCTATAGGTCCAAATGTCTCTACATAATCAATCCCATAGGTTTGGGTGTACCCTTTTGCCACCAGTCTTGCCTTAAAGCATTCAATTGTACCATCTACTTTGTACTTAATAGTATAAACCCATTGACATCCAACTGGTTTTATTTTTTGGTGGGTAGTCAACAAGTTCCTAGGTATTATTTTCCTATAATGATTTCATCTCCTCATTCATAGTGACTTTCCACCTTGGATCAGCTAAGGCTTCCTACACATTGTTAGGAATATATATAGTAGATAGTTGATTTACAAATGATTGATTTGATTTTGACAAGCAATAATTAGAAACATAATGACTCATAGGATATTTAACTTTACTAGAAAGTTTGGGTTCATATGTGGATTTAGGGATACCTCTGGTGAGATGCTAAGGTAGTTATTTTCTAGATGGTTCAGGAATATCCTCAGTAAGCAATTGATGTGGTGTGAGGGACTCAGACGAAGGTGGAACCACTACTTTAGTTTCTGGGTGCTCATCACTACTTTGATCCAAAGTTTCACCTACTTCTTGATTAATAGTTTCAAAGAGTTCCCTTTCCTCAATGATGTCCAAGCTACCCACATCTTTAAGGATGTGAACATCCACATCTTTAGAGGTGTTATCCACATCTTTAGAGATGTCTAAGCTACCTACATCTTTAGAGATGTGAACATCCACATCTTTAGAGATGTGATCATCATAGTCTAGAGTCTAAATTTCCTTCTAGTACTCCCCCTAAATTTAAGGTTCAGAGGAAAAATGCATTGAGTCTTCATGAAAAATTACATCCACTGTAATAAACATTCATTGGGTTGGAGGATGATAGCATCGGTAACCCTTTTGATAAGCAGCATATCCTAGAAAGACACATTACAGTGCTCAAGGAGATAACTTGTTGCACTAATGCTTATGGAGGTGTACAAAAGCTACACAACCAAAGACGTGAGAAGGTAAATTTGGGGCAGCTAGAGCCTGGGATGGTGTTTGGAAATCAATAGTGTTGGAGGGTACTCAGTTGATCAAATATGTTGAACAGGTAAGTACTTCACCCCAATAGGATAATGGCATATGGGCTTCTATCAAAGAAGGACGAACAACCTCCAACAAGTGACAATTTGTTTCTCTCATCTACCCCATTCTATTGAGGTTTATTGGAACAAGTAGTTTGATGAATAGTTCTTTGTGCTTCTAGATATTGCTAAAGTTCAAAACTCAAATATTTGCCTCCATTGTCACTATGAAGAACTTGAACTTGTGCATTGTACTGAGTAGAAATCATCTTATAAATTTTTTGAAATAACAAGTTCACATCACTTTTAGAATTCATTAAGCATACGCAATTCATCCTAGTACAATCATCAATAAACGTAACAAACCAATGTGATCCGCCCAAGGTAGTGACTTTGGACAGACCCCAAACATCAAAATGTATGATCATAAATGGAACTAGACTTTTATTCAAAGTTAATAGAAAAGAAGCACAATGGCTTTTTACAAGTTCACAAACTTCACACTGAAAGCTGAAAACATCAAATTTTACAAATAAACTAGGAAATAATTTCTCCAGGTAACCAAAAGAAACATGTCCCAGATATCGATGCCATAACCAAATTTTAGATTTCTACTTGTTCCACTCAGAGCCATCCATCACTAGAGCTTGATGTAGCTTGTCCAAACTCTTTGACACCAAGTCCAAGTAATATAACTTCCCTCACCTAACACCACAACCAATCATTTGCCTCATTTGGATTTCCTTAGGCACATAGAAATTAGGCCAAAAAAGTAAAACACAAAGTAAAGTAGTGGTGATTTGGGAAACTAACAACAAATTGTAATCCAAAGACAAAACCACTAAAATAGAATCTAGATTCAAAGTATTAGTAAGAGGTAAGGATCCTTCTCCAAAAATTGGGTTCGGAGAGCCATTGGTAGTGGAAACAAATTTTTGTGAGGATGGCTTAAGGGATGAGATCTATCTAGAATCAAATGTCATATGATCCATAGCACCAGAATCAATTATCCATGCACTATTAGAAACAAGTGTAGACATATTTAAAGACTTACCACCATTACCTGCTACTGCTACTAATGCTAAGATCTATCCAGCAACATTATCCTCTATCTTTGTTTCAACAAATATTGCACTAGAGGTCTTCTTGTAATTCTTCTTCTATGAATCTCGGATATGATCCCACCATTCTAAATACCCAACAAGTTCAAAGTAGTGACTTTTGGTATGACCAGTTTGATTGCAATGGGTGCATTTGTAGGTGAATTTATTAGCACCATTAGTGATCTTAGGTGGGTTTTGAGGAGGCTTATTTTGATTAGATCAATTTCAACTCACTAAGGCTGAAGCATCGATATTTTCTAGTTCTCCAATCATTATTATGCATCGAATATATTCCAGGCAGACCAATGCATAACATGCTTCTAATTTTGGAATACGATCCTTTCTCAAAATTTCACCACAAACTTGTTCGATGTCACCGTCTAATCCAGCAAGAAAAATATGCATCCTTTTTTGCTAAACTAATTTTCAGTAAGATTCAACATCATTCTCACTTTCCATGATCACTTTACCACAATGATCCAACTCACCAAAAGTTTAGGTTAATTCTCCATAATACACAAAGAGTGTTCTGTCATTCTGTTTGGAAAAGAAAGCGCTCTGATTCAAGAAAAACACCTACAATTAATCTACTCCATCATAAAAAGCCTTAGAAAGAGTTTTCCAAATATATCAAGCAATGGGTAAGAAAATGTATTGCTTCATAATTTTTGGGGACATAGATATCAACAGCCATCTTTTGACATTTTGATTGTCTGCATACCACTTCTCATATCCATCATCCTTCTCAATAGGTGGCTATGAGTTACCACAAATGAAAGAGAGTTTCTACTTCTCAACAATATGCATCTCCATGATTTGAGACCACAAGTCATAGTTTGTTTCATCGAGTGTAATCCCTACCTTGAATTATGAACCTTCAGATTGAATAATAATGGGAGTAGATTTTCTCTCAAATGATCTACTCTCGAATACTTCTGAATCTAAATTGGCCATATTTCAATGAAGGGATACAAATGATTCAAGCTTCAAAGCTCTGATACCAACTTGAAAATTAGAAATCAAGAAGAATATTTTCCATTCTTGTATTCACATAAAATTGTATAGTTACATATATAGTTGTGTGCCATATGAATAAAGCTATAGGAAGGAAACAAATATAGGAAAGGAAAGAATCAATTTAGGAAAGAATAGTTTAGGAAAGAATTAGTTCAATATTAGAAACAATCTCGTTCAAGTTTCTTGTACTATTCATTAAGCCTAAGATCCCTTGACTTGTAATTCAACACCTACATAGTAGGAGTACTGATTCCTGACTCCATTGCAAACTTTTCAAAACTTGGAAACTTGGACCTCTCACACAATAGGTTAAGAGGTAACTACCACCATTTGGATCATTGTTTGGGAAACTATACCCCATCAGACATGTGGAAATCAGTAATAACTAGTTCTCTGAAATAATTCTAGATACAATTTCAAATCTTTCTTCTCTTGAATATCTTGGCCTTAGTAACAACCAGTTACCCAGAAGAATTTCAAATATTTATTCTCTCAAATATCTAGGCATTAGTAACAACCAGTTGTCCGGGACAATTCTAGATACAATTTCAAATCTCTCTTCTCTTGGATATCTTAACCTCAATAACAACCAATCGTCTGGAATAATTCCACACACTCTTTCAAAGATTTTCTCCATGAGACTCCTTTACCTCAATAACAATTAGTTATCTAGAACAATTTTAGATACCATTTCAAATCTTTCTTCCCTCGAAGATCTGGACCTCGATAATAACCAATTGCCTAAAATAGTTTTGTATACCATTTCAAATTGTTCTTCTCTAAGAAACCTTAATCTCAGTAACAACCAATTCTCTGGAAGAATACCACACACTATCAAAGCTTTCTTCCCTCTATATTGTTAGGATTAAACCATGGACAAAAATAACAATTACATGCAAATATAACCAATAATAGAAATAATAGATCACACAGAAAAGAACACAAGACACCAAGATTTAATGTGGTTCACCTAATCCCTAGGCTACATCCACCAAACAACAAGTCTGATATTATTACAATCCAGTGATTATAACCTGATTACAATCCATAATCCCTTATAGCTCAATACTACTGCAAGAACCAATTTTGCATCACAACTATAAAATAATCCCTAACCCTAAGCTCTTTTATACAAGTATTTTTACTGATTTAGGTTTATAATTAATAATTAAATGTCAGCCCAAAATCCTGATAAAGTACGGCCCAAAAAAAAAAATTCACAAAGAATCTATGAAGTATGTACAGTACTTTCCTGATTAGTCACCACAATCTTACAATCTCCCACTTGGGGACTAATCAGGTTCCACACTAAAAAATAATTTCCCATTTGGAGAATGATTTTGTAGCTATGTTGCTACTCCATGAAGCTCCCACTAGATCAAACCATCCTAGACTTTGTTATTCTTTTATCCATGTTTAGTCTAGAAGACCAACCGAAGCTGAAGAGGAGTTCAGCTTCTCCCTTGTTACTACCTTTCTCAACATATCTGTTAGATTTTCATTTGTATGTATCTTCTCCAGCTTTAACTATCCATCCTCCAAAACTAACCAAATGAAATGGTACTACAACTCTATTTGTTTGGTCTTGGAATGCAAAGCTAAATTCTTGGCAAGACGAATGGCACTTTGACTATCTATAAATAAATAATTATCCTTCTGAGGGTGTCCCAATTCTTCCAAGAAGAACTAAAGCCACATCATCTCCTTGGCTACCTCTATAGCAACTACATACTCTGCCTCTATAGTGGATAAAGTATTAACCTTCTGTAACCTAGAAACTCAACTCACGGCTGCCCCACCAATACTAAAGACATAACCTATAGTACTCCGTCTAGTATCAATATCCCCTTCCAAATATGAGTAAGCATAGCCTTGTAAATTAGTAGTAGCACCCCCAAAGTGTAAACACTTATTAGATGTTCCTCTCAAATATCTAAGAATCCATTTGACATCATTCCAATACTCAATTCTTGGATGACTCATATACCTGCTAACAACTCCCACTACATGTGCAATATCTAGCCTAGTACATACCATAGCATACATCAAGCTTCCTACAGCTGAAGCATAGGGTACCTTGGACATCTTATCCTCTTCTTCTTGTGTCTTAGGACACATCTCCTTAGTCAACTCCAAATGACCAGGTAAAGGTGTATTGACAACTTTAGCATTCTCCATAGAGAAATGTTGCAACACCTTCTCAACACAATAAGCTTGAGATAGCATCAATGTTATGTTCTTCCTATCTTTACAAATTTTCATATCAAGGATTTGTTTTGCTACCCCAAAATCCTTCATAGAAAATGCATGTGCAAATTGGCATTTTAGCCCCTTAATGTGATCCATGTTAGACCTAGCTACAAGCATACCATCAACATATAAACAAAAAATAATGTAGCTGTCATCAAACTCTTAAAATAAACACAATGATTTGAATGACACCTATTGTATCCATGCTCATGCATAAAACTATCAAATTTCAGATACCATTGCCGAGGTGCTTGCTTCAAGCCATATAAACTTTTATTTAATTTGTACACTAAGTTCTCCTTACCTTTGACCTCAAAACCCTGTGGTTAAGCCATATATATATCTCTTCATCCAAATCACCATAAAGGAAGGTTGTTTTCACATCAATCTGCTCTAAATGCAAATCTTCAGTAGCCACAAGACTTAAAACAGTATAGATAGAAGTCATCTTAACAGCAAGAAAAAATATCCCATCAAAATCAATGCCTTTTGTCTGTGCAAATCATTTTACAACTAACCTGGCTTTAAATATTTTCTTACCTCCTTCCTCTTCTTTCAACCTGTAAACCCACTTATTTTGTAAAGCTCTTTTACCTGCAAGCAACTTGCATAAATCCCATGTCTTATTCTTTAGCAAAGAGTCCATTTCGTCTTTCATTGCAAACTCCCACTGAATCTTAGTATCCACCTACAGAGCTTCATCATAACATTCAAGTTCACCAACATCAATAAGTAAAATTGAATACAAAGAGGGAGAGAATCGTTTTGGAGGTTGAATTTGCCTTGTTGACTATCTAACATTCACTGATATGTGTGGTATTTGTTGTTGTAGTTGTTACACTGATGAGGAAAGGCTAGAACATCAGCTTTTGGAGTATTATCTAGCACTACATAATCATCTTCTTTCTTCTCATGTTGCTATAATAGATCTTTGTACAATACTTTCTCATTGAATATGACATCCCTACTTCTTACAATTTTTTGATTTGCAAAATCCTAAAGCCTATAACCAAATTCATTAATGCCATATCCAAAAAATACACATTTCTTTGACTTAGCTTCTAGCTTGGTTCTATTTTCAGAATCTATATGAGCAAAAGCTTTACAATCGAAGCTCTCGAGAAAAGAATAACTCACCTTCTTACTAGTACATGCTTCCTCTAGAATTTCAAAACTCAAAGGAGTAGAGGGACCTCTATTAATCAAATATATAGTAGTACTGATAGCCTCTACCCACATGTATAAGGGAAACCTAACATGCAACCTCATGCTCCTTGCATGCTTCATTATAGTCTTGTGCATTCGTTTAGCCACTCCATTTTCTTGTGGAGTCCTTGGAACAGTTTTCTATCTATGAATACTATTAGTGGAGCAATAATCTTCAAATTCATGACTACAATACTCAACACCATGATTATATCTGAGACATTTTAATTTCTTATCAGTCTCATTTTCAACCAACCATTTCCATTTCTTAAAAGTTTGAATTACATCAAATTTTGGTCCAAGGAAATAAACCCATACTTTTCTAGTTGCATCATCAATAAATGTAACATAATAATGAGAACCACCAAGGGAAGATACCTGAGCTAGTCCCCATACATCTGTATGCACAAGCTCTAATTTCTCCTTTTTGTTTTTCTTCCTAGTCTTTACAAAACTCACTCTCTTTTGTTTTCCATACACACAACTTTCATAGAAATCCATATTAACACATTTTAGACCTGGTAAAACTTTCTTTGAATGAAATATTTTCTTACCTTTCTCAGTCATGTGTCCAAGTCTCTTGTGACACAGTGTTGTATCAGAATCTACAGTAGCTATTTGTTCTCCCTATTAAACTGCAACAATTATTCTTGAAAATTCATTTTTCTTTAAAACAATTATAGTAGAATGAACAATATGACCTATACAAAGACATAAGGTGCCTACTTTCACACCTTTTTCTTCTACAAGGGAACCTTTTGAAACCTTCCAATTTTTATCATTAAAAGTAACTAGACAACCCTTATCTCTGAGTTGCCCGGCTGAAATTAAATTGTGATATTGCTATCAAGATTTATCAAGAGTTAAATCCTGATAGTAATATCACAATTTGACTTGCTGTAAAAATTATCTCCTACTTATCAAATGAAATTAAATTCCTACTCGATCTTGGAACATGTCTTACCTCATATATTAGCCAATGATTCCCATTCTGCAACTTAATCTTAATTTTTCCCTTTCCAACAATCTAACATGGTTCATTATCCCCCAAATAAACAAGCCCAAAATCCTCTTGGAAATAATCAATTAAATAACTTCTATGAGGTGTAGCATGAAATGAAGCACCAGAATCTAAAACCCATGAATCATCAACACTTTCTAAAGAGAGAAGCAAAGAATCTTCTTCAAATCTGTTACTTACCACATTTTCCTCCTTGTCTCCATCTGGTTTATCTCCTTTATTTATCTTTTGATTCCAGCAATCTTTCTTTTTATGACTTGGTTTCCCATAGTAGCAATAGTCATTCGATCCTCTCAATTGAGACCTTCTCCCCTTTGACTTTCCTCTTGATTTTCCACAATTTCCAAAATTACTTCCTCTCTTAGTCATTCTACCCCTACTTTGTGCATTCAAAGCACTTCCTAATAAAGATCCACCTGAGGATTTCCTATGAGTTTCCTCACTCAAAACAACACCAATCACATCATCATATTTTAGGGTACTAGATTCAGGAACAGAATTACTCATAGCCATTACCAAGCCATTCCAACTTCTAGGCAAAGAACACAAAATCAAGAGAGCCCTAATTTCTTCTTCAAAATTGATACCCACAGAAGATAACTGACTAGTAATAGTATTAAACTCATTTAAATGATCTACAAAAAATCCACCTTCTACCATTTTCATATTAAATAGATGCTTCATGAGAAATACCTTGTTTGAAGAGGAGGGCTTTTCATATAGTGTCTCTAGGGTTTTCATCAACTCTTCTATTGTCTTCACTTTTGTAATATTAAATACCACCAATGGTGCCAAGCATAATCAAATGCATCCAAGTTCCTTTTTGTCCAAAAGATCCCATTCATCATTTCACATAGATCCCTGATTCTTGGCTTTTCCTTCTAACAACTTCCATAAATCTTTCTAATAAAGATAGTTTTCCATTTGCATCTTCCATAAGTAGAAGTTCTGCCCATTAAACCTGTCAAACCTTAGCTTACCCTCATTTTCCATTGCTCCCACTCAACTATGAGACTTTCCTATAGAGGATAACTAAAAAATAACTATTCTTTGATACCACTTGTTAGGATTAAACTATGGATAGAAATAACAATTATATACAAATATAACCAATAACAAAAAATAATAGATCACACAGAAAAGAACACAAGACACCAGGATTTAACATAGTTCACCCAATCCTTGGGCTATGTCCACTAAACAACAAGTATGATATTATTATGATCTAGTGATTATAACTTGATTACAATTTGTAATCTCTTACAGCTCAATACTGTCGCAAGAACCAATTTCGCATCACAACTATAAAACAATCCCCAACCCTAAGCTCTTTTATACAAGTATTTTTACCGCTTTAGGGTTATAATTAATAATTACATATTGGCCTGAAATTTTGATAAAATAGGGCCCAAAAAAAAAATTCACAAAGAATTTATGAAGTATGTACAGTACTTTCATGATCAATCACCACAATCTAACATATATTATAGACCTTAGTAGAAACAATCTAACTGGCACCATTTCTCCTTCCATATTGGTAATAGCTCACCTCATAGTAGTGGAATTTCTAAAAATCATCTTACACTTGATACCTCTTCAAGTTGGATTTCACAATCTGCCCAATTGGAGTACCTGGGGTTAAGATCATGCAATCTTGGTGGCGAGATTCTTACTTTTTTATTTGCACAATTCTCATTGATTTTTGTAGACCTTATAGATAACAACATCATGGGAGATATTCCTACTTGGTTGTGGGATCTTCCCAAACTTGAAATGGTCAATCTCTCACATAACATATTGGAAGGTTCCTTGCCACATGTTATATCTAGATATATATCAATCATAGACTTGCATAACAATAACTTACATGCGATTATTCCAGATTTCAATGGATGGGTTGTAGACATGTCAAAGAACAAGTTCAAAAGTTGTATTCCATGCTCTATTTTCTCTACCCACAATAAATTTGAGTTTCTAGACTTGTCAAAGAACCAACTTAGTGGTGTCATTCCTACAAATATAGTGAGGTGTTCTCAATTGGTAATCTTAAATTTGGCTCAAAACCATTCAGAAGGTGAGATGCTAGAAGAGCTAGGACATCTAGATGGGCTTGAAGCACTAAATCACAATGAGCACAAACTACAAGGTGTTATCCCTCCATCTATTAGAAATTGTACAAATCTTAGAGTATTTGACATAGGAAAGAACAGAATTCAAGGAAGCAACCCAGTTTGGATTGGAAAGCTGACAGAATTATGAATTATCAACTTGGCTTTTAATAAATTTAAAGGAATTTTTCCACCAAATTTATTTGGGCTCATGAATCTTTAGATTCTAGATTTATCTCATAATAATTTAGCATGACTTATTCCAAGGAGTTTGGGGAGGTTGAGTGCAATGGTGAATCAATCACAAATCTATGAGATAGAGATGATCAAGGGTGGAGAATTAGTATCTTTTGCTAGTATTCCCAGCCTCAAAATAGTGTTTATGAACCAAGTAACACTTTGGTTCAAAGGGCGAGCAACTCCATACACTAAGATTACGAGGCTTTCAAATTTATAGATCTTTCCCACAACTAGCTATCAAGAAGTATTCCTAAGAAAATGGGAGAGTTGAAGGGTTTAATTGCTCTCAACATTTCAAACAACAATCTCAGTAGCACCACTCCTGAGTCCTTGGGAGGTATGGCTCAACTGGAGTCTCTGGATCTTTCTGGAAACAAATTGTCTAGCAACATTCCAACAGCATTTTTAAATCTCACATTCCTTTCTATTTTGAATCTTTCAATCTCTCTGGGTTTATACCACAGGGGAAATAAGTTGCAATTTTTGAGGCTTCTTCCTATATGGGGAACCCCAATCTTCATGGGTTTCCCTTGGAAAATGGAACATTGAGACCTCTTTCTAGTGAAGGAGATAGCAAAACATAATCAAATAGTAGAGGAGTTAGAGACACAAATGAAGATGGAAATGCAGATGAGATGGATCGATGGTGGGCAGTGGTAGTAGGATTGTGTTTTGGAGTAGGATTTGCTAGTGTGATTGCAGTATTGTGCTTTCAACTAAAATGGAGGTACAAATGTTTTTCTTTGATGGATAGGTTTATCTGGTGACTTTTTTAACTTTGAATTTACGAAGCTTGTGTCAATGCATTTGAGGACTAGCAAATAAAATCTCTATAATAGATACAAAGCATTTGATTTTGAAATCAAATCTAATCTCCACTAGCTGATGTAATCATGGTGCAAAAATCCTACCTCTGAAAAAGATTTCAAAATAGATTCAAGTAGTAGCAGGCTAGTGGTTTTTAGTTCATCTAAAAAAATTGCTTTGCTAGGGTTCCTCATTTTTTTTCTTGCAAACTTTGTCCAACAACTGATAAAGTTTGTAGAAATTTGGTTTGTTTACCAAGATTTTGGAGCCATTCTTGAAAGTCCATTAATCACTTTAGAAACGAGTGATGTTATACTAAAATCAATCAGATTATTTTTGGGGTGGGATTTGGTGTCCTAGTTGTAGTATTGTGCTTCCATCTAAAGTGGAGATATAAATGTTTTGCTTTGTAGGATAGTTTTAACAAATACCTTTCCAATGTTGAGTCAAAGTGGGATATATTTTGGGTAGAGGATGTACAGACCCTTCTGGATAGAAGTCTAGTGATGTAGAGATCATTACCTATTTGCGCTAGTTTGGAAATTGTATTTGTCCCTTGTGTAGATTTCATATTCTTTCATATTGTAATCTATTTTTCTTCATTCAATTGAAAATAATAATCACAATTCAGCTTTTTCGAAATCAGTGGTTATCACCAAAAGGATTTTATCAATACCAAAAAAGGTTGCCTTATGAGTGGGTCTTATAATCACCAATTAATTGCAAGAAGAAGGTTTATTTGTTAATATGTATTGGAAATTGTAAAATTTATATTATTGTAAAAAAATAGAGGTATCTTGCTTTAAAACAAAATGGAAACTTATTGTACATATGGGCATTAGCAACAATTGAAGTAGAAATAAAACATACTTTAGGTAGTTCATTCCATGATTTTTGCTCTCCCTACTAACCGACTGGTAATAGGTTTTGGGCATGTTGATTTTAGCTATGGAAAAATCTTAGATAACTCTTTTATTTTCAATCCATGACAAAGAAGAAGATTTTGTATTAAAAAATCCAAAGAAACCATGCCTTTCACTTATGTTCATGCTAGTGGGATTCAAAAATGGAAAATGCAGCCCCTGGCCTGTAGTCCGCCACTTTGCTACTTGATAATTTTGGTGGCCAATATATCATTTTCTTTCATAATTGCCTCTCAGATTGGCCCTTTTTCTTTCATTGTTTCAGCCTGACTAATCCTTCACTTTCATATGTTATCATTTCTAGCTCAAATTTCTATGAAAATGTTCCCATAGATTTTTCCATTTAGCAACATCACCATTAGAACAATTGAAGGCTCTATAGCGGCCGATGTTTCTTGCTCCACAATAGATATCTCCACAAGTTGCTCTCAAATTGCATTCCCTGAGTATTTGAAAGGAAGCCCCTTCTAAAGGTAAACCCTGAGACGAAGCTTCACTTAGATATACTGCTAAATGCTATTAAAAATTTCAGTACTCAAAAATTTAAAATTTTCTTTGTTAATATATTTTTTAGAGTAACGTGTTTGTGTATTTATTTTTTGAAATCTAATTTTAATTTTTATAAAAAGTAAATTCTTGATTATATGTAATATAATATTTTTTAATTTTGAAAAATATCATATATATGTTAAGTTCTAACTTGATGAAAATTGATTTGAAGAGAAACAAGAATATCAAGATCAAATAAGAGTCAACATGTCATTATTGTAAAACATAAAACAAAATATGTCTACAGTTTTTTATCTAGTGGTTGTTGTTTTCCTGTTGTTTTGCTTGGGTGGCTCTCATTTTTAGTGCCTTTGGGAACCCTTCTCTATGGGGGGTCTCAAGTGTCTCAGACTCTTCAGGTTCTTATGTTTCAACCTATGTTGGAGAGGGTTCTCTTATCTCTTCTTTTTTGGGGAGGATTTCAAGGTTTGTGTTGGGTGGGTGGTCGATGCTTTATGGAAAGGTGTATCTTGTCTTGGTGCTTCCTTGCAGGGACTAGGATGTTTGAGCTCATGCTTCTATTTCTAAATCTCTTTGTGGATTCTCCTCTTGGGACTACTCTAGTGTGCTTTATGGTTTATTTTGGTAGAGCTTTCTTTCTTTTTTGGATTTTTCAAGATCCCTCTTATTTTTGGTGCTTCAATATTGTTTTTTGTGGTATTTAATTGTCTTCTCTCTACAGGTCTCGTGTTTGACTCCTATAGTGGTGGAGTTCTTTCCTATTAAGCTGGGAAGGGATCTTGAGTCTATAGTTGGGGCTTGGCTCTTTTATCTTTATTTTTTCTCTTCTACCTTTCCTATTAATGTGGTTGTGTCTTCTATTAAAAGGAGATATCTTATATGGGGGAGGTTGGCTAGAGACCTTTGTATGCTTTTCTCTTCCATAGATGCTTGGGTTGAGAGCTGGTAGACACTAGTTTCTCATTTTGCACGTCTCTTTATCCTTAGTCCCTACTAAAGTAGGTACCTCTTATATTGAGGTTGACACTAGGCATTCGTAGATGCATTGGGATGCATTGGGTGTAAGGAATCAAAGATGCACAGAATTGCTTGCTACATTAATCTTTGAGAGGACGACTATGCAAATTCAACTAGCCATTGCAGAGATTTCAAGAAATGCATAACAATATAATCAAAATAACAATGAATGCATAACACAATGATTACCATTGGAAAACCCTTCTAGGAGAAAAACCCACACAATGTATTCTCAAATCAAGAAGATTACAATACACTTGCAATGCAAGTTCTTATAGGAGTGCATCACCACAACTCAAACTTAGACTCAGACTCAGAGACACTCCTTCTAGCACCCTGTCTTGCAAAAAGAACTTGATGATTCAAACACCTCCCCAAGCCCTCCTTTTATAGTGATTTACAACTTGGAAACCATTTTTGGTCTTAAAAAACCATGGGCAAAACAACCATGTCACATGTTACCCGCTTGCCATTTGTAACTCCAAAAATAGCATTTTCATCCATAATTTTGTCCTCTATTTTAGACCCCCATAAAATTCATATAATGAATTGTTTATACTCTAAAAATAGCCCTCCTATATTGTACTAGGGACAAGACACATTTTTAACAACTCATACACCTTTTCCAACTCATAAACATGTGGAAAACTCCCACAAACAAATTCTAGGATTTTTTGAAAAATGATTGCAAGGTTGAGACATAATTCTCAACATTCTCCAACTTGTCGAACACCTTGCAAGAGTCAGAGGTTCCAAACTATCATGGACTTAATTACTAGGGGCGGAAAGGCCCATAGACTCTTAACACCATCTGAATTTCTCTATGCTCATGGGCTTTGTTAATGCATTAGCAACATTCACCAAATTCTCCACCTCTTCCAGCTTCACCTTGTCATCCTTGACCATATCTCTCACAAAATGATATTGTACATCAATGTTCTTGGTCCTAGCATTAAGTGTCAGGTTATCTGCTAAGAAGATTGCACTCTTACTATTACTATGAATTGTCACTACACCCTATTTGAACTTTGTAACTAAACAAAGTCTCTTTAACCAGATATCTTCCTTCTAGGCATGAGTAGTTGTGATATACTCTACCTCTATAATGGACAAAGTGACCATAACTTGGTGTTTTCTCATCAAACTAATTGCAACACTGAATGATGTAAACACATATGTACTAGTGGATCTTCTTTTATCAACATTGCTAGCCTAGTTTAAATCTGCATAGCCTTGAATATCCAAGGAATGCTCTTTTTGTTGGAAGATTGGCAAGATTGGGATATTGGTTTGATGATGATATGTTACATTCATGATTGAGTTTGTCATTGATGCCAACATAGCATGTTTGATATATTCTGAGGTATCTGACTAAAGAATAGCAGAAAGATTAAGTTGATATGGATGGCTAGTTGAGCATGATAACCACTTGAGGTTATGAGAGATACTTTGGAGTATCTGGCATATGCAGTTAATGTCTGTTCTAAGATAGAGTTTATAGAGGCATGTTCTAGTAAACTTGTTATATCTTTTAGCAAAAATGATATCTTGATGATCGAGGTTGAGGAGATGGAGAAGACATGTTGAGGATGATTTGGCTAAGCTTTCTCATCATAATATTTTGTGTATGGAAAGTTATTCAAGTTGCAAGATAGAAGATTTGTGTTATCACTAAGTATAATGTGTTCTTAGTGAGGTCCTATAATAATTAATTGAGAAGTTTAATTAATTGAGAAGGACTAACAGCTAACTCAAGGAATTGTTTTATGGACTTAGCATAAAGGAAGGGCATTTTCCTTTATCATGACATGGTGTGGATATGGTGATATGTGAATTGTGAATTGTGAATGTTCAGAAAGTAGTAGAGGATGCAAAGTTGAGCAAAATAGTGTGGAAATGAAGGAAACTTCATTTTTGAGGATTAGTATTTAGATTTGAGGCTCGTGACTTTGTCTACAAGGTCTAATAGTGATTTCTCTAGTTGAAAAGACAGAGGAAAGTACAAAGAAAGAAAATGATACTAGTAAATTACTTGTTTGAGTAGTGAGCTCTTCTTGTAATTAAAATTGCATGTTTGGGCAGTGGGCTCTTCTTGCATACAATATATTAAAACTCCCTACAAGGTTGGCACAACTCCTAATAGGGTTGGAATCTCGTAATAGGGATTCAAAGTCTCCTAACAGGGACTCATTGTACTAGATGTTGTAACAGACTCCTAATAAGGTCTATCCTCTAACAAGGAATATTTATATTAGTACATCATCTTGTGGGTATCATTACATTGGGTTTTCCCTAGTCAACATATATGATGTAATTTTTTGTGTACATCTTTGTATGGTTGTTTTTTACTTTGATTGAATGGTTAAGTTTGTTTAATGAAGATAAGTGGTTTAATTATTATTGGACAACTGATTCACCCCCCTCCCCCCCCCCCCCCCCAGTTATCTTGGTGGACCATTGTTTCTAATCATTGGTATCAGAGCATCAGGTCCTTGAAGAAAAAGTTTAATAACTTTGGGACATCCATGGAGAACATGTTCAGGAAAGATAGTCTAAAGTTTGATGGAATAAACTACGAAAGCTAGAAGGAAAAGATGAAGACACATTTGTTGTGTATGGGCCTAGGATATTGGATTTTTACAAAATTAGCAAAGACAATCATTGGAGAAAAAGATTTGGAAACTTGCACCGAGACAAAAAGAGATCTTTTCATGTGTGACATGGGAGCTAGAGAAGCATTACTAACTGTACTTCTTGAATTGAGTACAATTAGGTAAAATCACTTACTACTTCGTATTTGATTTGGAAAGCTTTGGAAAAGAGTTTTGAAGGTGATGTACATTCTAAGAAGTTTAGGCTACAAAGTTGGATTTGTGGGTTTCAAGATGCTAAAATGATGGAAGATGAATTTGTACGAACATATATTAGCAGAATATCAGAAATTACTGCAGGTATTAAAGTTCAAGGAGGAAACAAAGAAGATGATTAGGTTATATGGAATATATTGAAGACTCTAACACCACCATTTAATCAAGAAGTTCAGATAATACAGTTGTTGATATCATGTACCAAGGATTTCACAAAGGAGACATTGCTTGGAAGACTTGAAGCAATTGAGAATGAACTTAGACAATCTGAAGAATTGACCAGAATAGAGACAGTGTTTAGTGCCTTGAATATTCAACCTAACCTATCAAGGAGCACAAGTGCTAGAGGAGATTTTGCTACCAGTAGTAGATCTGAAGAAGAAAGAAGGATTGATGAAGTAGTAGCCCTTCTGGTAACAAGAGAAAAGGGAGGTAAGAAAATCTTTAAGTGTTGGACTTGTAATGAATATGGTCATTATGCATCTAAGTGTCCTAAGAGGGAGAAAAAGTATAAGGGAATGCATAAGCCTTGAAAAGATAGAGACTATTTGTATGCAAATGAAGATCATGATTCTAATGATCAAGCATTAAGTGCTAGTGATGATGAAATTGGATTTTTGGCAATTAAAGAAGAAATTCCAAAGAAGGTAGCTTTGGTATCATAGGTTGGGAATAAATCTAATTAGATAATTGGCAGTGGTTTTTCACATCATATGACTAGTGATATGAACAAGTGTGTTGACTTTGAAAGTCAAGATGGAGGAATTGTTAGAGTGGGAAACAATGTAGCATACCAAGTAAAAGGTATTGGATCTATAACTCTTGATGGTTCTAATACTAAGGATGTATACTTTGTTGATGGTTTAAAGAAGAATATTTTTATTGTTGGACAACTAGTAGAAAAATGTCATCAGTTGCAATTCATAGAAAAGACATGCATAATAAGAGATAAAGATGGAAAGGTAATTGGAACAGGAACCAGATCTAGAGGTAATGTATTTCAGTTGAATCTGACTGAAATGACATGTCTAGTTGCAAAGGTAGATGATAGTTGGTTATGGCATAAGATATTCTATCATATAAACTTTGATAGTATTGTGAGGACTAGTAAAATGTTTGCTATCAGAGATTTGTCAAAGATTGTTAAGCCTACTAACACAATTTGCAAGGAGTGTGTTTTGGCAAATCTTAACAGAACTTCTTTTCCCAAAAAGAAGTTTACCACTATAGCAAAGTTGGAGATTGTACACATAGATCTCAGTGCTCCTACAAAGACTAGATGATCCTATGGTGAAAGGTATTTTATGATTCTTGTTGATGATTTTTCTAGAATGATTTTGGTTTCATTTCTTAAAGAGAAATCTGAGGCATTTGACAAGTATAAGATATTCAAGAATAGAGTTGATAATGAATCAAGAGTAAAGATTAAATATTTAATATTAGATAGAGGAGGAGAATTTACTTTAAATGAGTTTAACATATTTTGTGAGGAAAATGGAATCATGAGGCATCTATCAGCTCTCCGAACCCTTGAATAGAATGGGCTTGTAGAAAGAAGAAACAAGTCTATAATAGAAGAAAATAGAGCTATGTTAGCCAAAAATGATGTATCCAAGACATTTTGGAGAGAAGTAGTGAATACAATAGTCTATGTAGTGAATTCTTAGTCTATGCAGCACAGAAGAAGTTCAAGGTATATCAGATGGATGTCAAGTCAGCATTTTTTAATGGAGAACTTTAAGAAGAGGTATACATTGAGTAGCCTAAAGGATGTCCTTTGATAGATGGCAAGGACATAGTATCCAGACTAAGGAAAGCATTGTATGGATTGAAGAAAACACCCAAAACCTAGTATGCAAGGTTGGACAAGCATTTGACAAAGCTTAGATATAGCAAAGGTATGGCAGATATTAATCTATATTCGAAAGAAACTGATGATGGTTTAATGATTTTGGTAATTTTTTTGATGACATTATATTTGGAGGAAATGATGAAGAAAGTAATAAGTTTTTTGAGGAAATGAAGAAATAAATTCAAATGAGTATGATAGGAGAGATGAAATTTTCCTAAGATTGTAGATAGTATAGAATAAAGAAGAAATCTTTATTTCTTAGACTAAGTACTTGAAGGATTTTCTGAAAAGGTTTGGTTTGGAAACATGTAAACCTATTCGAACACTTAAGGTAACTAGACACAAGTTATCTACTAAGGATGAGACACCTACTATTGAGCAGAAGAAGTACATATCTATAATCAAAGGTTTGCAATACTTGACTAACACAAGGCTAGATATAGAAAATGTAGTTGGATTTGTTGCAAGATTCTAGGTTGATCCTGGAGAAGCACTATGCAGTAGTGAAAAGGATATTCAAATATTTGAAAGGAACTTTAGAATTTGGATTATGGTATGGTAGATTTAATGATTTTAATCTAAGTGCTTATACTAATGCAGATTGGGTAGGTAGTATGGATGATAGAAAGAGCACTACTAGATGAGCTTTCTTTCTTGGAGGAAGATTGGTTTCTTGATTAAGCAAGAAGTAGGATTGTACATCTCAAAGTATAGCAGAAGCAAAGTATGTTGCAGTAGCAAATAATTGCAATCAAGTAATCTAGATGAAGCAGATGTTGAAAGATATAAGGATCAATGAACCTATTGTTATACATTGTGACAACACAAGCATGGTAAATATGTCTAAGAATCTAGTATTGCATTTGAAGACTAAGCACATTTCCATTAAGTATCATATGTTGAGAGAAAAAGTTGCAGAAAAGGAAATCAGATTGGAGTATGTAAGCACCAAAGAGCAGATTGCAAATATATTCACTAAGCCTCTTCCCAAAGATAATTTTGAGTATTTGCAAGTTATTCTTGGGGTTATGACCCTTCCTACATCAAAGTAAAAATATGCAAGAGTGCATCAATCTAGGGTAATAGAGCACCATTGTTTGTCTAGAATGGATGTTGATGCTTCCTGTATGGGGGAGTATCTATGATGGATAGAGTCACTCAAGACTCTTATTGATGTTTTAGATGTTATTTTGAATAGTTTCTTTTGACACTCAAGCTGAGTAAGTATCAGTTATTGTAGAGTTTGATGCAAAGATGTTGGTTGAAGAAACCTTTGACATTGATGTGAATGGAGGAGAATGTAGCATGAAAAACATTATACTATGGCAGAGAAGTATTGCAATAGGGGAGAAGTATTGTAGAAAAACATTATGCTGAGTATATGAGAGAATGTGGCATTAATTTGAAATAACAATTTGGTATAAATCACATTGAGATATATCAATGGGGGAGTATGATTGATAAAGAGGATTTGAAGAATGCTTATATTTTGTTGGTATTCTTGGAACTAGATTTTTTTCATCTAAATTGCCATCAATACCAAAGTGAAAGATTGTTGGAAGATTGGCAAGATTGGAAGATTGATTTGATGATGATATATTACATTCATGACTAACTTTGTCATTGATGTCAACATAGCATGTTTGATATATTTTGAAGTATCTAACAGAAGAACAATGAAAATATTAAGTTGGTACAGAGGGCTAGTTGAGCATAATAACCACCCAAGGTTATGAGAGATACTTTGAATTATCTGGTATATGCAATTCATGTTAGAAGTAGAAAGGATAAGTCTAGAAGAATATATGTATGTTTTGGTGATGTTTGTTCTAAGATAGAGTTTACGGAGGCATGTTCTAGTAAACTTGTTATATCTCTAAGAAAAATTGATATCTTGATTATCAAGGTTGAGGACATGGAGAAGACATGTTGAGAATGATGTGGCTAAGCTTTCTTTTCATAATATTGTGTGTATGAAAAGTTATTCAAGTTTCAAGATGAAAGATTTGTGTTACTGCTAAGTATTACGTGTTCTTAGTGAGGTCCTATAATAATTAATTGAGAAAGACTAATAGCTAACAAGGAAGAACATTTTCCTTTATCATGACATGGTGTAGATATGGTGATATGTGAATTGTGAATGTTTGAAAAGCAGTAGAGGATGCAAAGTTGAGTAGAACAGTGCGGAAGTGAAGGAAACTTCATTTCCAAAGTTTTGCTAAGTGATCTAAGGTTCATGACTTGGTCTAAAAGGTTTGACAGTGATTGGTCTAATTGACAGGATAAAGGAAAGTACAAAGGAAAGAAAAAGATACCAGTAAATTACTTGTTTGAGTAGAGAGCTCTTCTTGTAGTTGAAATTGCATGTTTGGGCAGTGGGCTCTTCTTGCATAAATTATACTATAACTCCTAATAGGGTTAGCACAACTCCTAATAGGGTTGGAATCTCCTAACAAGTATTCAAAGTCTCCTAATAGGGACTCATTGTACTAAATGTTGTAATAGACTCCTAATAGGGTCTATCCTCTAAGAAGGAATATTTATATTAGTACATCATCTTGTGGGCATCATTCCCACCAGGGTTTTCCCTCTGATCAAGGAAGACCCCTCTCAGTTATCTTGGTGGACTATTGTTTCTAACACTTTCCCTATTCCATGAAAACATATAGAGTAATTGTTGTTACTAAGGTTTGCACCCTTTTCCAAAGCCTATGCATGAGGACAACCTAGTGAAACATGGAAACAACCTCCAAGCTGTGGGACTTGAACTATGAGGTTGAGTCTCCAGAGAAGGCCAGCTTCCTCTTACTATCAGGGCACACCTAACTATTCTTAGAAAGGAAAAGGAAGAAGGAATGCATCGAAAGAAAATCTACCTATTCTAATCTAGGGAGGCGATGCACCAAAATAGAGTGTTCAAACCAAACTCTGCCCATTTATGCACTATTGAACCAGAATGAAACTAAGGATATACACATTCAGACTTGCTTTAATCTAATAATCACATGCAAATTTAAAGACCAAGATGAATGACACAAGGAAAGAGAGATTCACTTATATTATCATTCATAGGCCAAGGAGATACAGTCATGCAGATCATAGATCTTTAAAAAACACCAGTAAGAGGCAAAGAGTTATTGCACTTTCATACCAATGGCTGAAAGAGATAAGGTAGAAAATCATGTAGTTCAGAGCCACAGGGGAATTTACACTAAAAAATCTGTAGAGCAATAATAGAGAAAATAGAGAAAGGTCGACCCCTACAAAATTCATAAAATTTTACCTTTATAACTCAAGCATAACTGGGATGTCCTCCAACTGTAATTACTTCGCAACAACCTACCATTAAGTCCTATAGAGAACAATCATGAAGAAAATCTGATCTAGATATGGATCCATATGCAATGATATCTGATCTTTTGTGTCAAATAATGCCTTGAGAGGACAGAAACGGTGCCATTAAGTCATTCTGACTAGGTAGATGGATCAAAAAATGGGTAGTGGAGTGTCCCTCTCGTTCTACACTCATTTTGGGTTGGTCAAATTCGCAAGATAGCCCTAGTTTTCCATCATTTTGGCACGTGAATCAACAAGTCAATGAGTCAAACTAAAATTGCAAGCAGGATGAGCCACGTAGGCCAATAATTTATTTCCTTTCTTCCACCTCACAAGGTCTTCTCGAGTTGACCACCTCTTTCATTACTAACCGTGCCATCTTCTTAAAAAAAAATCCTGACCGCAACATTATACTAACCACCGGCCACTAACCATCAATGCCTTAACTACTGTTTATACCTTAGCTAGACCTCGTGATCCTAATTGGTACCAATTGATAGTTTCATAATACTTGGCCCCACCCTACCACGTGTTGTCGAGGTGCTATGTCGCTATGCATATCCTCTGACCAATTTCCCATAGCGAGATAGCATCCACCGTGGCTCTAGACTGATCTAACGATCATGAAGATTCGTTGTATTACTGCGCTATCTCCCTTTAAAAAACTTTAAAACCTAGGCCCATGAACCACTC
Organism: Cupressus sempervirens; assembly: GCA_028749045.1. Lineage (NCBI taxonomy): Eukaryota > Viridiplantae > Streptophyta > Pinopsida > Cupressales > Cupressaceae > Cupressus > Cupressus sempervirens. The sequence goes on from CM053790.1 coordinate 746,927,026, forward strand.
AGCACACCTAGCATCTTCATCTTGGCATGATCTGGCCCCACTGATCCACCTGGCACAATGGCGCTATGTCACTATGGGTAATATCCTCACAGCTTTCCATAGCGAGATAGCGCCCACTATTGATTTTCCTAGATCTAGCGGCGAGCAAGATGGATCTGACCTATCAGTATACCAACCAATAAGAAATTGGCCACATGCTAACCTATCTTACAAATCCTCATTTACGGCCCGCTAAGTGAAGCAAGACCCACATTCTACATAGTCATACCTTAGCCAATAATTAAAAAATTGAGCAACTATCAATGCGTGCCAAATTTCATCACTAATATCTGACGAGGCATACTTGGGACCCACATTCCTTTTGATGTTGCCATAGTATCACTTTCCATCTAGGCGCTATGTCACTAATAATGAGGAGCACAAATTTTTCAATAGCACCATAGCGCCCTTTAGGGATCTATCAAAACTCAATGTCAGAGAAACAACAAGAAAAAGGGAGGACCCACTAGCCACGCGGCCAAAAGGTGCTATGTCACTATGAAAAAACAATGTGCAACTTCCCATAGTGAGATAGCGCCAATCGTTGATCTATCTCGATCCGATGATGGAGACTTGCAGGCCTGTAGAAACATTAAAATGTGCAGGGAAAGAAATATATAGGGTTGAGCGTAAAGTATTTTGTGCCCCTTTTGAATATTTGAATATTTAAAACTTGTAACCGTTACTACATCAAATTCAAATGCGATGATTCTTGCGGGAAGGCAAAAATGACCAAATAATTTGGTGACTCAAAGGGGATGCAAGCCAACTATGCATAGACTAGTGACCTCATGCATCCATTGGGCTACAAAGTCAAAAAATATGTGGATCCTATGTATACTGTGAAACCCTAACCATACGTCTAAGAGGAAAACCCTGAAACCCTGTCTCTGCAACTGGAACCAGAGACCAAAACCTCCTTCTGCAACCTTCAAAATTTCAAAACTTTCTATCTCATGGAGACAATCCTATGCTCGTGCACTTCTTGGAAAAGTAGGGAACAAACTGGAAATGAAACTAAGCTAACTATGTACAAGGAATCTCAAACCCTTAAAAACATGGCTTGAGATAGATCCCATTGACTGTGTAGTGGTCTCTATCTGATAGACTTTCAATTAGATAGAGACCACTACACAGTGTGTCAAATTTTGAGTGCCTCCTTGGTTTCGCCCCATCTGCATCCCATTTCAAAACTAAATCACTTTCTCTAAAAGTCCTGACCCTAGCCTTTTTGTCAAAACTCCTCTTCACATTTTGTTGATGTGTCTCTAGGGTCTGCATGGCCTGATTTCTTTTCTCTCCTAGCTCCATCAGTTCTACCATTCTCACTATCATGGCATCATCTTCAATTAGTTCCAACTGATGAGCTAACTCTAGGGCTAGGAACTCCAATGAAATTGAAAGCCTTGCCTCTATACCATATACCAACATGAATGGTGAGTTCCCCATTGATCTTTTAAGTGTTATCCTATTAGCCCATAGAGTTGTCCTTAACTTTTCATGCCAACACCTTTGGTTATCCTCAATTGTTCTCTTTATGATTCTGATCAGGTTCTTGTTGGATGACTCAGCCAGGCCATTACCTTGAGGATAGTAGTTTGATGATGTGCTCAAGTAAATTTTGTGGTCAACTACCCATGCACAAATCTGAGCTCCTACAAATGACTTTGCATTATTTGAAATAATGGTTGAAGGGGCACCAAACTTGGTCACAATTCCATCAAGGAATTCCACAACTGAAGATTATGTAGCATCCTTCAATGCAACTGCCTCTGTCCATCTAGTGAAGTAATCTGTAGCAGCTAGAATCCACTTGTGACCATAACTAGAAAAAGGATTGATAGGGCCTATGAAATCCAATCCCCACTGAGAAAAAGGTTGATCCACCTAGATAGGATGAAGGGGAAGAGCTGTAAGTCTTTATTTGCTAGAGAAGAAGGCACATTTTTCACACTTCCTTACATACCTATGACAGTCATGGAACAAGGATGGCCAAAAGTAACCAGCCCTCATGATCTTCATTGTAGTTGTTTTAGCTAAGAAGTGACCACCATCAGGACCATCATGAAGCTCTTTGATTATTCTTTCAGCTTGGTCTATATCAATACATCTCAATAAGGTTCCATTAAAATCTCTCCTAAAAAGGATACCATCAATTATGACATATGGGATTGACTACAATCTATACTGTCTCCTTTTAGCTTTTTCTAATCCTTGAGGGTATCAATTTCCTAATAAGAAATTCATCATATCACCCATCCAACTCCTTGGGTCACTATTTCTTAACTCTTGTTGCTATTTCAGTATCGTAGCAGCTCCCTCATCTATGTTTTGAGATGATAGCATCTATTTACACAATCCTTTCCCTCTTACCAGCTTGGTGATTTGCATGTCAACATCATATTCCATCACTCTTATAATCCAACCAGCTCTTTTCTCACTAATATCTTTTCTCAAAAGGAACTCCTTGACACTGGCATGAGGTACTAACAAATGAATCTTGTTAAGGGGTAGGAGGTGTCTAAATTTCTTCAAAGCTCTGATGACTGTAAGGGCTTGTTTATCAACATAACTGTACTTATCTTCATACTCTTTAAGCCCTTCACCAAAGAAAGCTATGGGTTGCTTGTTACCTTTATCATTTCTTCGAGTCAGGACAGCAAAAATACTTGACTCACCACCTAGGGTATAAAGGATGAAATCTTTCTCAAAATTTGGATTCATGAGAGTAGGGGCCAAGGCTATGGCTTCCTTGATCTCTTCAAAAATTTCCTTCCCTTCCTTGGTCCATGGAAAGACCATACCTTTCTTGAGCATAGTTGTAAGAGTTTTCGTCATGGTAGCAAGATTTGGAATAAATCTTCTCACAAAATTTATCCTGCCTAGGAAACTTTGCAGCCCTTTCTTGTGTTTAGGAAGAGGGAGGGCAAGTATTGCTTTTGTCCTCTCTGGATCAATGGTTAACCCATCCTCAGATACAATATGTCCTAATAAATTTCCTCGGTTAGTAGCAAAGACACACTTGCTTGGGTTAAGGGAAACCCCAAACTCTCTGCATCTTAGGAATACTTGTCTTAGATGATCAAAATGATCCTCTGCATTCTTAGAATACACTGTAATGTCATCAAGGTAAACTAAGACAAACTTGTCAATCAATCTTTTGAAGGCCATCTCCATTGCCTTTTGAAATGTAGCATCTACATTGGTTAGCCCAAATGGCATCTTATAATAAGCATAGGTACCCCATTTAGTGGTAAATGTAGTCTTGTACCTATCGAACTCTTTAACCAGCACTTGGTTGTAGCCAGAAAATCCATCAAGAAATGAAAATCTCTTTGAACCACTGACCTTGGGCAAAATCTGCTCCATAGAAGGGATAGGATGGTGATCTTTAAGTGAAGCTTGGTTAAGGTCCCTAAAGTCCACACACAATATAATTTTTCTATTCTTCTTCCTAACAGGGACAAGGTTTGCAACCCATGATGAGTGTTTGATAGGGAAAATTATGTGGGCCTCAATCAATTTGGATAGCTCCTTTCTCATTAAGGGTTCAATTTTAGGATTCACTGGTATCTATTTTTGTCTTACTAGTTTTACATCATTAATTAAATCTATGGTATGCTGAAACAACCTTGGGTCAAAGCCCTTTAAGTCATCATATGTCCAAGCAAATACATCATTAAATTCTTGACATAGATGAATAAAATTTTCTTGTTCATTTTCAGAACATACCTTCCCCATGTTTAAGGACTTTCCATCGGCAATCATGACTGGAGTGTAGTCATCTTCATTAGCAGCCAGGTTCATGGCCCTGCCTCTTGCTTGATCATCAGGATTAAAAACACTCTCTAGAGTAATGAGACCTTTAGGCAACTTTTTGGAGTTGAGGTTAATGATTTGGTCACCATACTAATCCTACAGTCTTGACTTATTTCTCTCTAAAAATTTTGCCTCATTTTGCAAGAAGCTCATAGTTTTCTCATCAGACTCAAACACTTGACAATGGATATTGTTATTAGGGATAACAGGCCTTACTACCACTCTAATTTGTTGCTTCTTCTCCTCCTCAAGATTCTTTGGCACATCATAAGATGCACCTATTGTTGCAAGTCTATCAGCATATCTATTTTCCTTTCTAGGGATGCTTTGAATATTAAATGCATTGAAACCTTCAAACAAATCCCATACCCTATTTGTATAAGACTTGAGCAAATCATTCTTGGTGGTATTCTGATTTCTCACTTGATTAACCACCAACTCACTATCTCCATACACCCTTAAGGCTTGGATTCCTCTTTTTTGAGCAAGTAGGAGACCTTGGATCAAGGATTCATACTCGGCTACATTATTAGTGCAACTAAATTGGAGCCTAAAGGAGAAGTAGTACCTTACTTGTGCAAGAGAAATCAACATCACACCAGCCCCTAACCCAACCTTATTCCTTGATCCATCAAAGTACATACTCCATATCCCACTCATATCTTCTTTAGTACCCACAAGATTGGGAACTAGAGCATCTTTCTCCAATATACAATATGTATTGAGGCCTGTCTCAAGAGTTTCTGATGTAGAATTAAATTGATATGCATCAGCCCATTCATCTAAGAGAAAATTAGGTATCTCTGCTAGGGATGTGGTATGCTTACTTACTTTTTCATTCTCATCCACTTCTAGGATAGTGTAATTCATGTTGATGAGGTTAGGGGTGTGGGGCTCAGTATGATGGAGAGCTAGAGGCTCTACTCTAATTGAAGCTTTGGCTCCATATCTTGTTCTAAAAAACATATATGACCAATCGAAAGATATGTAACCACCCATTTGGACCGTGAAGTCCCTTGACAAAAAAATGGCAAAATGCAACTTAACTTTAACCACTGATATATCTTGAGTTACAGTACAACTAGGGCATGCATGTAGGGCCATCTCTACATTCTTAAGGATCCCTATAGTCTTGACAATACTACCATCCAACTATAACACATCCTTGACAATGGGCTCATATTTCATCTCCAAAGCATCAACAACACACCTAGGCATCACTCAACTACTAGCTCCTGAATTAATCATGCAATTGTGGACTAGTTTATCCCCTATAATTAGAGAAACATAGAATGGAGGAGGTCTAACATTTTTACTTGTTTCCACCTCCCTTGATGGTTGTACTAGGCTTGTGGCATTTTCCATACTAGGTGGCTGATCCTTTGGTTCAATTCTTTCCAATTCTTGCTGCAGTAACCTCTTTTGCATGGGTATAGTAGCAATAGCATCCCACATAGAGATATTCACATTTTTCTTCTTCATTTTCTCTACCACACTAAATGGCATAGCAGGTGCTTTGGTAGAAGCTTTGGGAGCTGCAATTGTAAGAGGTTGAGATGGAATAACCTGAGGATCACTTGTATCTTTTCTGCCATGATTTTGCCTTTGCTGTTGAAAGGCACTTGATTGATTATTTGCTTCTTGCTCATGAGATATTGCATTTGAATTTGAGGCCTACTTGGGAGGAGGGATAGCATCTTCCATAGCTCTTCTTTTGCTTCTAGTGTTATGAGCAATGGAATCCTAGTTTAAATTACAATGCTCCTCCATCTGATGATTCATAAAAGAGCAATCACCCTGTCTTTGCATATCTGAGTCATCTTTAAATTGGTCCTCCTTGTATGATGGTTGTATTGCAGGCTCTTGGATGTCAAATCAAAATAATATTTAGCCTTTTGACACATGCAACGAGCATAGGAGTAATTTCAGGAGGGACAATAATCCTAATCTTGGGCCATATTGTTTTGAGAGACTATGGCCCTACTTCGATTTACATTTGAGGTCGAAGCATGGCTACTCTGCCTGTTCTGATCAAAGGAATTGTTCCAATGATTAGGATTGGGAGGCCTACCACTATTTGGAGTTTGATATTGTAATTGATGAGGCTTACTACCTTGAGCTTGCTATCTTTCTAAAGTCACCACCTTGTTGTTCACTTTCTGCATCATAGAGAAATTATCCTCCAGCCTCTTTCCTTGATCTTCTAACTTCTTCCCTTGATCTTGCAATATTTTATCAAGGTCCTTCTCTCTTTTTTCCATGTTTTGCATTAGAGATTGCATCATCTCCTTGATTTCATCTATCCCATTTGAGGATGTGGAAGCTTGAGGGACTGGAGTAAGGAATTGTGATGTAGAAGTTGTGGAAAGGGGAGCCATTGCTGGTTGATGATTTGGAACATCAGGAAAGAAGGGCATAGGAGGCCTTGGAGCTAGTTTACCTCCTTGTATTAGGATGTTCTCTGATTTTATTGCTATGTCTTAAGCATTAGGCAAAGTATCTCCTCCCATAGTTTGGATTGTAGTGGCAATATCACTATTAAAAGCTCTAAGGCAATGCAAGAAGGCATTACCAAGGATAGGCTTCACTAAAGTAGGTATTTTATCCCATGTCTTTTGAAATCTATAATTAAAATAAATCATACATTCATGGGGGGCTCTTTTTATAGTAGTCAACTGCTCTAAAAGTGACAAATAGTCACTTTTATGCTCAAAATGTTTGCACAATCCTGCTCCTAATCCATCCCAATTTGTTATAGAACCATGAGCTAAACCTCTATACCATTGTAGTACTTTTCCTTTCAAGGATGAGGCTAGGAGCCTAACTGCAACATCATCCTCTGTAATACCATGGATATTACAGACATTTGAAACCTCTTGAATGTGTTCTGAGGGAGAGATAGAAGTTTCACCAATAAACTCTAGTATACTTTTGAGGGTACTTACTGGTATGTCATGTCTTTGGGCTAATAGGAGAGGGCTCCCACCATTAAAGATGGAAAAAGTATAAGCTCTAGGTAATGCCATATAGACAAGTGATCTATTGATATGTATTGATGGCAGTCTAGGCTGAGATCTAATAGCAGGAGGAGTAGAGATAGATCTTGTAGGTATATTTGTTACTATTGCACTCCTAACTGGTGATAAAGATATTCTAGTCTTCCTTCTTCTAGGGTTTGAAAATGAAAGCTCTTGATACTGAAACTTACCTCTAGAAGATGCCCTTATTTCAGCTCTGGGCATGAATCATTGCAACTTTGGTCTAGAACCAAATATGTATTTGAAGCTTAGAGTTTCCAAGTACTTGAAGAATGAGTGTCTTGAAGGCTTAAACACCAAAGCCAATACTATCTCCTCAGTATTGATCTTGAAATATTCCCTTTTGACACTAGTAGGCTTGAAATTTTCTAAAAAATTTGTCCCATCGGGCGTGCCAAAATTTGTTGTCACTGAGGTTTGCACCCTTGTCCAAAGCCTATGCATGAGTACAACCTAGTGAAACATGGAAACAACCTCCAAGCTGTGGGACTTGGACTGTGAGGTTGAGTCTCTGAAGAAGGCTTGCTTCCTCTTACTATCAGGGCACACCTAACTACTCTTAGAAAGGAAAAGGGAGAAGGAATGCATGGAAAGAAAATCTACCTATTCTAATCTAGGGAGGCAATGCACCAAAATAGATTGTTTGAACCAAACTCTGCCCATATATGCACTATTGAACCAGAATGAAACTAAGGATATACCCATTCAGACTTGTTTTAATCTAATAATTGCATGCAGATCAGAAGACCAAGATGAATGACACAAGGAAAGAGAGATTCACTTATATTATCATTCATAGGCCAAGGAGATACAATCATGCAGATCATAAATCTCTACAAAACACCAGTAAGAGGCAAAGAGTTCTTGCACTTTCATACCAATGGCTGAAAGAGATAAGGCAAAAAATCATGTAGTTCAGAGGCACAGGGGAATTTACACTAAGAATCTGTAGAGCAATAACAGAGAAAATAGAGAAAGGTTGACCCCTACAAAATTCATAAAAATTTTCCTTTATAGCTCAGGCATAACTAGGTTGTCCTCCAACTGTAATTACTTCACAACAACCTGCAATTAAGTCCTGTAGAGAACAATCATGAAGAAAATCTGATTTGGATATGGATCCAAATGCAATGATATCTAATCTTTTGTGTCAAATAATGCCTTGAGAGGATGGAAATAGTACCGTTAAGCCATTCTAACTAGGTAGATGGATCAAAAAATGGGTAGTAGAGTGTCCCTCTCATTCTGCACTCATTCTGGGTTGGTCAGATTCGCAAGATAACCTTGGTTTTCCATCATTTTGGCTCGTGAATCAGCAAGTCAATGAGTCAAACTGAAATTGCAAGCAAGACGAGCCACGTGGGCCAATAATTTCTTTCCTTTCTACCACCTCACAAGGTCTTCCTAAGTTGACCACCTCTTTCATTACTAACCGCACCATCTTCTTAAAAAAAATCCTGACTACAACATTATACTAACGGTCGACCACTAACTGTCAATGCCTTAACTGCTGTTTATACCTTAGTCGGACCTCGTGATCCTAAATGGCACCAACTGATGATTTCATAATACTTGGCCCCACCCTCCCATGTGTTGTCGAGGTGCTATGTTGCTATGCATATCCTCCGAGCAATTTCCCATAGCGAGATAGTGCCCACCGTGGATCCAGATTGATCTAATGATCGTGAAGACTCACTATATTATTGCGCTATCTCCCTTTTAAAAACTTGAAAACCTGGGCCCACGAACCACTTAGCACACCTAGCATCTTCATCTTGGCTTGACTTGGCCCTACTGATCCATGTGGCACAATGGCGCTATGTCGCTATGGGTAATATCCTTGCAGATTTCTATAGCAAGATAGCACCCACCATTGATTTTCCTTGATCTGGTGGTGAGCAAGATGGATCCGACCTATCAGTATACCAACCAATAAGAAACTGGCCATGCGCCAACCTGTCTGACAAATCCTCGTTTGGAGCAAGCAAAATGAAGCAGGACCTACATTCTACACAGTCATACCTTAGTCAATAATAATAAAAATTGACCACCTGCCAATGTGTGCCAAATTTCATCATTGATATCCGATGGGGCATACTTGGGACCCACCTTCTTTCTGATGTTTTTGCAGTATCACTTTTTGTCTGGGCACTATGTCACTAACAGTGAGGAACACAAATTTTTTGATAGCACCATAGTGCCCTCTGAGGATCTATCAAAACTCAGCGCCAGAGAAACAACAAGAAAAGGGGAGGACCCACTGACCCCATGGCTAAAAGGTGTTATGTCACTATGGAAAAACAATGTGCAACTTCCCATAGCAAGATAGCGCCAACCGTTGATCTATCTCGATCTGACGATGGGGACTTGCAGGCCCACAAAAACATTAAAATGCACAAGGAAAGAAATATATAAGGTTGAGCATAAAGTATTTTGTGCCTCTTTTGAATATTTGAATATTTAAAACTTGTAAACATTAATACATCAAATTCAAATGCGATGATTCTGGTGGGAAGGCAAAAATGACCAACAGTAATCCAAGGTACCATCCAAGTATCTAAAAACTCTTTTTACTGCATCTCAGTGTGCTCTTCCTAGTTTAGACATGTAACAGAAAAGTACTCCCACTTCTTTGGTAATGTTTGGTCTTGTACACACCATACCATACATCAAACTTCCAATAGCACTCTAATATAGTACTCAATTCATCTCTTCCATCTCCAATGGGGATGAAGGACACTGTGAGCTAGAAGGTTTTGTTCCCATTGTAACAAGAACACTCAATGGTCTGGAATCCCGCATATTGAATCTTCTTAGAATATTACCGTTGGGCAGTCATTTTACATGAGGTCAATGGTAGGAATCCATTACGCAATTCCTCTCTTGAAAAGCTAATATTTTTGGGATTAACTCCAAGGTTTAATATTTGTCTTGCGACATACCAAAATTTTCTCATTTGAAGATACATATGATTGTTCATGAGGAGACCTTTTCTGGTTTGATTATGATCTTAGAATAAAGTAAATCTATTTGCTATCTGAAAATCACACACAAAAGAACAATATTTTTTGGTTTTTTGGTTTTTAAATGAATACAATTCTAACAGTGCAACTAAAATGAGTTCCTATTCTAATAAAGGGTTACCAAAGCTAATAATGAAACTGAAAGCAAATAACATGAAATTGAAATCCTAAACGAACTTGAGCTACAAAAAACAACACGTTGTGAGTTAAACTTTTGAAGAAATTGGTAGGAAACTAATGATAATAGGAGCAATGTTTCCAAGAATCCATTGTTGCAATCATCAATTAGAAACTTTACCAATCATATGATATTACACTCTTCATCAAATGGCAAGGCCACGAAGAGTGCACTCATGCAAGACGAAAAGCTATGTAGGCACAATTTGATGATCTTTCCTCCAGCTTGTTACGTCAGTGGAATTTGTAAATCTATAGCAAACAGTAGAACTAAAAGATTGTACAACCAAAACTAATGCAATAAACCTTTGGCTCAACCACAATCTCATGAACAAAATTCACAAAACAATGACACATTCAGGCAAGAATCACTATACTCCAAATGTGAGCACCAAAAGCATAATTTTATTACATAATAATAGCAGCCCTTGTTACATATTAAAATGGGGTATTTATAAGAAATCATCTCCTCAATTTTTGTTGAGAGTGAGAGATATCTTCATGTAATAAAATGCTTTTAAACATTAAAACAAACTAAATATGTACAAACTAACAATCAATCTGGTGCTTAAAGGGACTCTATCCATATTTTATTCATTTATTGGATGCATGAGCCCTTTACATGTCAAAAATAGAGAAAGCATGAAAGAGGAAGTAGGAGGAAGCCTTCAGTCAAATTAGGAGCATCTGGAGGTGCCAAAAATAGAAGCTAGTCCTTCACTAGGCATGTGTCGAAGTTAAACTGTCGTCAAAATGCATTCCCATTGCATGGAAAGTGTTATTTTTGGAACAAGTAGTTAACTATTAGTACACCTTTGAATTACAAAGCTATAGACCTGGGCATCTACGGAGCTATGGAGCTATGAAGCTTGATAGGGTCAAAATCTCAAAATTTTACTAAGTGTAAAAATTGACATTTTGGCATCTGGATTTTGTTCTTCTTCATCCCAAAGCTATGTTTGGATGTTTGCCCTTGAATTTCTCTATCTTCTCTATTATCTTACTACATCTGGAAGATTTAAAGCCTCAAATTTATCCTTGACCTTCTTTCTGTAGTTGTCCAGCTTAGTTCAAGTCTCTACAAAATCTTTGAGTTTGGTATCCAATTCTAACAAGGCTTCTTTTGTCCTGAAGGCTTGTCAAATGTCCTCATCATCAGCAACCTCCACAAAAATCTTCCTAGAATTCTCCACGACTGTCTCTATAGGTAACAATCTCTCTAGTTTCTCATCTTCAAAAATATTCAAGGATGCATCACTTTAGTCTCTTTCTACTTCCAAAATTTTCTCTTGAGCTTGGTCCTTGAGTTGATGGATCTCCTTGTGTAATGGCTCAATTACTTTATTGTTATCCGCTATTTTCTCTATCCAGTCATCAATCAGGTCTAATTCTTCCCTAGTATATATATCAACCAAAACCTAATATCTTTGGCCCTTTATGGCTTGTAGAGTCTGCAAATCCTTACTCTAGACATGTACCTCATCCATGATACTAAAGTCCTGCTTCAAAATTGCTATGATCTTATTCACATTCTCCTATGTAGCATACAGTAACTTCAAATTCCTCATGATGATTGTAACACCTTTCTACTCAAAAATTTCTCACCACTCCTGAAAAGCTTTCAAAAATGGGTCAAGTTACACACCTCCCCATTCTCTAAGTATAGTGTTCAAAGTATGCTTAGGGTGTTCAAGATCAAGAGGACCAACAACCTCAGCTAGATATCCCTTTAGGATCTCAACTTGCCTATGAAGTGCTTGGAGTTCAATTTCCTCCTTTTTCATGTACTTGAGGACCTCTTTGACTCCCATAGTTATCATTTGTCAGGCTAAATCCCATGTAGGCCTTCCCAACGTAACATCCTTTAACTCATAATATTTGAGGGTAAGGCCTTCCGCATCTGTGCCTTCTAGAGGGAGATCCACTTGTGCAAATAAATCCTAGTTCTGTATGGTAGTGACAAATGCCAAAGGTGTTGCCTCATGTGATGGAGACTTGGGTTTATTCAATATCTCTACAATGTCACAAATTTCTTCCTCTGAAGCATGGAATTGAGGCTTAGTACTCCTCATTATTTCCTTCCAGATCCATCTAGGGATGCATCCTGCTGAGGACCTAACTCTTGATGATGAAGGGGTACATTCTACTACTTCCTTCCCTTTATTGCTTCTACTGGAAGTTTATCCTATTGGGAGGGCTCTTCTTCTATAGCCTAAGTCTCAATAGACCCTATAGCTTGAACCTTAGTATCTTGGAAAATTGGTTAAGAATATTCCACCATTATTACTTCTGACATTTCACCGGCCACCATTTGTTTCAATCTCTCCTTTGATAATGACTCCTTATGAACTTGTTCTTCCTCTGTACTCTGAGGTGGAGTCACCGAGCCCTATTCTACCACTATAACTCATTATGAAGAGGGAGGATTAAGACCAAGACCCTATGTATCTGGTGGCATCTACGTCTAGTCTTCCTATTGAGGTTCACCTATAGGGGTGTCCCTAATCTTATCCTCAATCAACTTTGTACCCATAGGCATGAAATCAAAATCTGATATTGAGAAAACATCATCACTCTCTTCACTTTCCTCATCTACCAACTCCTATACTTCATCTTCCAAAGAAGAGAGCTCTAAAGGTTGTTCTTGAGTGGATGGAAGGGTACCCATGGCACTCTTTCCCCTTTGCAACTCAGTGGCTCTAGCTAGCTGAGTTCTTCCCTATAGGGGCACTTGTTCCTCCTCTTCCTCCTCTAATTTTATTTCTTCTTCTTCTTCATCTCCCTCAAGAATGGATTTAGGGATAGATGGATTAGGCACTAACCCTCTACTAATCCTTTTCCTTTTCTTCATCCAAATCTTAATCCTTTTCTTCTATTTCTTGAAGGTAGAAGGAGAAGTTGGCTCATCTTGTGCAAGAGGAATGGAGATTTGCAGAATATCTCCCTCTTCTAGTTGGCTAGAAATAATAGGAGGAAATTGTGGTTCATCATGGAGCTAGGTAGCTCCAGTATCTTGGGACCTTTGTGGACTCTATTCCTACTGCTAGGGAGACACCTGTTCTATTTGAATCCTCTAAGGAGAGGTCTTCTTCCTTTTTTTCCTTCCCATCCTTTCAGGAGGGTGTAATATCCATCTAGGTGATCAAGCTGGTACACTATTTCGAGCTTGATAGGAGACTAAGCTACAAAGGTAGGAATTGTTACTTTCCTTCCTCTACCTCTTTCTAGATGAGCATGTGCATGAAAGATTATAGTATCAGGAATTGGATCAAGTGGAAAAGGTTTCTTGATCCAATCATTTGTCATTCTGATGACATGCCTCACTCGATGATTAATATCATCAGCCTCCTCCCTATCAATCTTAGCATTCAAAATAGGTCTTTCACCAATTTTGTTAGCATTGAAGAAGGGGTCCACTAACTCGTTAGAATCATGTTGCCTTATCTCCTCTAGATGTTCAATTGGAGAGCCTTTTTTGCTAGATACAAAGTCATCCTACAATAGTTCATAATGCAGACATCATAGTCATTTGTGACATTCATCCAGTGATCTTCAATAACATCCTCATGATGGAAGTCTCTTCCTACCAGACTCTCTAATTTCCTGACATTGACAAAATATGACCGACGAGAGTTGTATTCTTCAAGAGGATAGTTCTCGCATTCCCACTAAAAGGATAGAATATCCTATTTCCTCTTCACCTGATACACTCCAATGACTAATGGCCATGCCTAGAAAGGTCTTCATTGTCTCTTTATCTTCTCATAGGCTAATTCAATTTTTTGGGAAATCTCTAATAGCACCAATTTGTCACTTGGATATCTCAAGAGCTTCTTAGGATTGATGAATGCACCAGCTACCTATAGATAGGTGAACGTTTTGAACAGGATGAAGTAGGCTCGAAGAGCTATGACTTGTGCCTTAGCTTCATCAAGTAACCTCTTCCCATACTCTCCCTCATTGAATCAAATGATCATAAAAATAAATGCATCATTCACAATCCTGTACTCCTTGCTCTGCACTGAGAGTTTCTTCTTCACCAACTGGGGGTAGACTATATATGGCCAGACATTGGGGTCTTACATACTACCTTTCCTGTACAAACCATGATAGTTTGTTGCCCTTGCTACAAGAAAATACACCATGTAAGAAGTCATGTAAAACTTCTTCTTATCCTTCACCATCCTCAACTATTCACATAAGTTCTCACTTAGTGAGGTGGCCCAGTCTAGTGGCATCTTTGCTTGTCTAATGGTTTCAATAAAGTTGACCATAAAAGTGGTGAGGTGACCTGCTATGATTAAGCCCATGACTCTACTCAAGAGAATGATAGAGTATCCAATATCTTCCTTCATGTATCCCTGAGTCATATCTACTTTGCTAGTTATCCTTCCCCAATGAGGCCTCTCAATGAGGTATGAGAACTATATTAGGTCAATGGCCTCTTGTTGATAATCCATGTACCATCTCTTAGCTATTTCATAGGAAAGTTGGATGAACTAATCTACTCTCAGGAGATGGAAGACCCTCTTAATGTTAATGCATTGGAGATCCAACACAACTTCCCCTGTGATGCTCTTGACCACTCTTTCATCAAGAACAAAATGTTGTGATAGGGCCATGATTAGTTCAGCTAATTGAACTGACACGGGGTGAGACTATGCATTTACCAATCTAGAATGGATCGATGTGTATATCATGGCTGACCTCTCTATTGGCTTGTTGCAATTTTTTAAGAATTTGCCTAGATCTGTGTGTCCTAGGTCTATATCTTAGATCTCAACGTAATCATCGTGGAATCTCAGCTTTGAAGATACACCTTGAAATTTGAAGACTACAGGCTTGGATGCTACTTTGGATGTGGATGTCATTTAATCACTTGCACATTGTGAGAAAAAGAAAAAAAAAATGTTATTAGTCTAAGGTAAAAACTATGAACTAAAATAAATATAAAGAAAACAAAACAAAATGCCCCTATTTGGAAATTTTATTTATTTTCATTTATTTTTATTATTATTTTTTTATCCTTTTTTTTTTTTTACTTTTTTAATTAAATTATCATTTTTATTTTTATTTTTAAAAATTTTATCATTTTTTATTTTCTTTTTTCATCACTTTTTAAAAATAATTTAAAAAATTAGGCATGCATCGCTATGAGAAAAGTGCGCAGCACAAGCGAAGGGAACGCGGCCTATAGAGTGCAGTGCCAAGGGCATGCAACCCACAGTACAGCATCAAGGATGTGCAACCTATAGCACATAGTGCATGGCACGTAGCCCATGGTGCATAGCGCCAAGGGTGCACAGCTTGCAGTGCATGGCCCACAGCACACAGCCTGTAGTGTGCAGCTTGTGGCATGTGGAAGTTGGATGTGCAGTCGATGCCAATGACAGAGGAGCATGTAGTTTACCTTGTGTTGCAACGACTCAAAAAAAATGCAAAATGGAAATAATGAAATGCAAAGGGTTGAAGGGGGGTTTTATAACCCTCGTGCCAAGTCGGGTGTGTAGCACTCCTTGGCGCTCACACTGGTGTGTGGTGTGCACTCCACCCCCGCGCGTGTGATCATGTGCTTGGTTTTTTTTCTTTTTAAGTTCTTTTTGTATTTTTTCAAATTTACCAATGTTTTTGCATTTTTCCAAATTTTTCTAATTTTTTTTTTTTTCAAATTTTCCTAATGTTTTTGTGTTTTTCAAATTTTTCATGACTCTAACACTTTTAACTCTAACAATTTTCCCCTGACTCTTGAACTATGAGTCCGGGAGTCCTAGAAAAGGTAGGCGGTCCCCATTCCTTACTAGGAATTGGGAATGTGTTGTGGACACCACAACAATTACCAACATACTTACTTTGACCCAGCCAAAGCTTTTTTTTTTGTCTATCTCTTATAATCTTCATTCCCAAAATGTACCTTGTTGCACCAAGATCTTTCATTTCAAACTTCGTTGAGAGATAAGATTTTAATTCTATAATCAAACATTGTCCTTGGCCAATAAACAACATGTCATCAACATATAAGGCAATAACCATGAAATTATCACCATTAGACTTGTAATATATACAGTGATCAAATTTGGATTGCACAAATCCCAAACTCAATACTTATGTATCAAACTTCTGGTACCACATCCTAGGACTTTATTTTAAACCATACAAGAATGTCCTCAATTTACAGGCCAAATGACTTTTACCTTTCACCAAAAAGCACTCTGGCTATGTCATATAAATTTCTTCCTCCAAATCTCCATGAAGGAAAGTTGGCTTCACATCCATCTGCTCAACTTCTAGATCATAAGCTACTAGAATAGAAAGTAAAAAATTGAATGGATGTCATTTTTTCTACAAGAGAAAAATTTTCACCATAATCAATTCCTACAACCTCAGAGTAACCTTTTGCAACCAATCATACTTTACACTTCTCAATGCTTCCATCTGAACCCATCTCCCTTTTGAAGACCCATTTACAACCAATAGGCTTTTTTCCTTCAGGCAATGGTACAAAGTCCCAAGTGCCATTCCCCGTAAGAGTTGCCATCTCTTCTTCCATGGAAATTTTCTAGGACTCTGAATCATTCATACCAAGAGTCTCTTCTATAGATTTTGGTTCATTAATATTAGCATTCAAAGAAAATATATGCCTCCAATCATCAGGAAAATATCCATACGTTTCTAATGCTTTCCTCTATCTACTAGACCTTCAAACAAGATCTGGTTCAAGTTCATGATCAGGTTCTCACTCTTCCTCTAATTATTTAGAACTTATAGAGCTCTCTTCAACATCTCATCTTTCTAAGGACCTCGATTCAAGTTTCTCTAGTGTAGCAGGAAGTTGAATCACACCTTTCTTTTCTTCTATTTGTTCTAGTTGCACTATAATAGAAGAAAGCTTAGTTTCTCTTAAAATAGCACTTTTGGAATAGAAAACCTTTTGTGCAATAGGATCCCAAAGTGTCTATCCTTTCACACCATAACCATATTTGATGAAGATACATTTGATAGCTTTGTTGTCCAATTTTGTTTGCTTCTCCTTTGGCACATGAGCATATGCCTCATAACCAAAAACTCTTAGATGTCTAAGTGAAGGCTTGTGGCTTGACCATGCTTCCATTGGTTTCTTATCAACAAAAGTTGATGTAGGAGACCTATTTATCAAGTAGTAGGCAATGGCTATAGCTTTAGCCCATAACTTTTGTTCTAGTCTAGCTTGACTCAGCATACTCCTAGCCTTCTCCATCAAGGTTCTGTTCATTCTTTCTGCAACTTCATTTTGTTGTGGAGAATATGGAGTAGTCTTCTATCTCTTAATACCACAACCTTTATAAAATTTGTCAAATTCATTTGAGAAAAATTCACCACCATTATCAGTTCTCAAATACTTTATCTTCTTTTTAGTCTACAACTCAACCATTGTTTTAAATTCTTTGAAACGACAAAAAACTTCATCTTTACTTTTAGCGAAATAAACCCATGTTCTTCTATTGAAATCAGAATTGAAAGAAACATAATAAACTGATCTACCAATAGAAGGAACATCAGTTGGACCAAATACATCTAAATGGATTAGATCCGAAATACACAAGGACTTATGAGAACTTGAGTAAAATTGAACATACTTTTGTTTACCATAGATACAATGCTCACAAAAATCAAACTCAAGATGGCATTCATTCAAAC
The DNA here is from genome assembly GCA_028749045.1 of Cupressus sempervirens. Lineage (NCBI taxonomy): Eukaryota > Viridiplantae > Streptophyta > Pinopsida > Cupressales > Cupressaceae > Cupressus > Cupressus sempervirens. The sequence continues at coordinate 746,944,796 of CM053790.1, forward strand.
CATCAAGAAGGTTTTTACTGTTTAAGGTTTGTAGACCCTTCTTAGCTATGTGGCTAAGTCTTTGGTGTCCTAATATAGTCTTCTCTATAGGTAATTTTGATTCTATAGATAGAGCACCCTTGGGTACCCAAAAACCACTCTCCTTCTCCAACAAAGTAGTCCTCTTCATAATCTTATCAGAAGTACTATTGCACTCAACCATGCCTACATCATGTGGTAAAATGTACCCAATTTGCTTCATCTTTCTATTACCATAGCACCTCTCACCATTTTCACACGTGCTTCAAAAAAATATACATGCACAATCACATCTATTAGTTTGCTAATAGATAAAAAATTCCTCACTAGTCCAAGGATATGCAAGACACCATCAAATCTTCTAATTCTACCATCAAAAAATTTCACACGAATACTTCCACAACCAACAATATCAAAAACTGATTTATCACCCAAATACACCTTACCACCATCAAATTTTTCATACTTATTAAATAATTTCTATTAGGAGTCATGTGAAAAGATACACTTGAGTCTATCAACCATGCATTGTCACTTAAATGAATGGCTAAGGCTACGATGAAAACATCTCCATCTTCTTTCTTAGACTCAGAATCAGAATCTTGTTTCTTCTTCTTCTTCTTTTCCTCTTTGCATTCCTTTTAGAAGTGTTCATATTTTCCACAATTCTAGTAGATTGCCAAGGACTTTCCAGGAGAGTTTGATCTCCCCTTATTCTTGGACTTAGAATGACCATGCTGCTTCTCATTCTTGCCTCTTTCTTTTGGTCTTCCTTGAACACTCAAAGCCTCTTTGGCATTCAAAGAAAACTTCCTTCTCATCTCCTTAGAAAGTAGAGAACCAACAACATACTCCATCTTCAAGACAACTGAAGTACTCCCTATGGCCATGACAAGGTTATCCCATGAGTCTAGCAACAAACATAGCAAGATTTGGCACCTTTCTTATTCATCCATTGACACCCCAACTAAGGTCAATTGAGTCACCAACATATTAAAACTTTCAAGATGCTCAAAAATATGCCCACTTTCTTCCATTCTCAAAGAATACAACTTCTTCCTCAATAAAATCTTGTTCACAAATGATTTCTCTTGATAGATCTCACTTAACTTCTTCCAAAGCTTCTTTGCAATAGGTTTTTCATGGACATTAATCAGAATAAATTTTGTAAGACACAATCTAATGAGACCTTTAACTTTTCTATCTATCACATCATACTATGCGGCTAAAGTCAGATCTATGGGCCTCTATTTATTCTCATCAATCACATCCTATAGATCTTGATCATTCAATAGATCTTCCATCTTCAACTTCCACATCTCATAGTTTGTGCCAGAAAACTTCTCTACGTCAATCCTCCTTGATATGCTTGCCATCTTTGCAATCCTGCAACACAGAAGTGAAAACCTCTACACAAGCTCCCACTCAAACCTTTATTAGCTTAAAAAACCATGTACCCAACTAATAGAATCAAAACTAGCTAGGCTCTAATACCACTTGTAAGGAAGCAAAGATGCACAGAATTGCTTCCTGCACTAATCTTTGAGAGGAGGATTATGCAAATTCAACTAACCATTGCAAAGATCTCAAGAAATGCATAACAATATAATCAAAATAACAATGAATGCATAACACAATGATTGCCGTGGGGAAACTCTTTCAAGAGAAAAACCCCACCCTCCAAAACCCACACAATGTATTCTCAAATCAAGAAGATTGCAATACACTTGCAATGCAAGTTCTTACAGGACCACATCACCACAACTCAAACTTAAACTCAGACTCAGAGACACTCCTTCTAGCACCCAGTCTTGCGAATAGAACTCAATAATTCAAACACTTCCCCAAGCCCTCCTTTATAGTGATTTACAACTTGGAAACCATTTGTGGTCTTAGGAAACCATGGGAAAAACAACCATGCCACATGTTACCCACTTGTCATTTGTAACTCCAAGAATAGCATTTTCGTCCATAATTTTTTACTCTAATTTAGACCCCCATAAAGGTCATATAATGAGTTGTTTATACTCTAAAAATAGCCATCCTATATTGTACTAGGGACAAGACACATTTTAAACAACTCGTACACCTTTTTCCAACTCATAAACATGTAGAAAACTCCCACCAACAAATTCTAGAATTTTCTAGAAAAAGCTTGTAAGGTTGAGACACAATTCTAAACATTAGGGATGTGCAATTGGAGAACCATTAACAACATCATTTCTTTGGTTTTGGGTACCAGTTTCAAACCCATCCTTAAGTTCAAGGGAGCCTTCCAAAACATTTTGAGATGTTTTGTTGGGGGAATCGGCATCATTGCACCACCTTGCAAAACAAAAATAAAGTGACTTTTCAAATTAAAATATAAGAACTTTATGAAAGGTTCACAAATAAAATAAAAGAGAACATTATAATATCATATGATAGGTTCACAAATGAAGTCCAAAGCACATCATTAAAAATAAATTAGAAAACTATCACTTAGAGTATATAAATTTTCATAATCCACAAGATTATTGCATCTATTTTTGGATTCAATTGTTTAGTATTTATTTTTTTGCATCAACATTTTGGAATGCACTATGTGATTCATCATCAAGATGAATGATAGATAACCAAAGCATAAAATGAGCTAAGTAGTAGACTCATCTTAACAACACTATCTACAAAGAAGTAAAAATATAAATATACAAACACACATATATATAAAAAGAAACATACAACCACAAATCATAAACTATAAAAAAAAACAATGTATATACAAATATTTGATCAATAAGCCAAGTATATACATAATACATCAAATATTAGAAGAAATATAAAATTAATAATAACAACTAATGAATATAACTTATGAAAGATACTTTCAATATACAACAAAGCAACACTAGGGCGGTCTTGCAAGAGAAGGATAAATGGGATGGGAAAGAAAATGAGGTTTGGCTTGGTTAAGGGCTTGAGATTTTTTTTGGAGGATTAGCCAATTAGGATGAATATGTGACAAAGATGTTCGAGCTCTTGGTTTATGTTGTCTTTATCACAAATCTGGTAATCTTTCAAAGCCAATGTCTTCAAGTTCCCATCTTTATGTCTAGGGTGGTGGTGAGAAGAGGAGTGAAGGTAAAGATCTGGGTGAAAGGATTTTCAAAACACTTGGGGACCAATGGATCATCATTTTCTTGATGAGAAACACATCTAAGAAGGAGCACTACTACATCTGAGGTCATTTTTTTACCATTATTGGTCAAAATTTTGACCCACATTTCGACCAAAATTTGACCAACTTCGACCAACTCATTGGTCAAAATTTTTCCAGTTGAAAGTTTGACCAACCTTCTAGTTGGTCAAAATTTTGACCAATACTTTGGTCGAAAAACTTCAATAGCTAGTGTAATTTTTTCCTAGAATTGGTCAAAATTTTGACCATTGAAGATTTAAATTTCGACCAATAAAAGTAGAAATTTCAACCAATGATGGTAGAAAGTATTGGCCATGAAAGCTAGAAATTTTGACCAATGAAGGTAGACATTTTGACCAATAAAGGTACAAATTTTGACAAATAAAGGTCAAAAAGTTTGACCAATGAAGGTAGAAATGTTGACCAAGAAAGGTAGAAATTTGGACCAATGAAGGTCAAAAATTTTGACCAATGAAGGTAGAAAATGTTGACCAAGAAAGGTAGAAATTTTGACCAATGATGGTCAAAAATTTTGACCATTGAAGGTAGGAAATGTTGACCAAGAAAGGTAGAAATTTTGACCAATGAAGGTCAAAAATTTTGACCACTAAAGGTAGAAATTTCGACCAATGAAGGTAGAAATTTCTACCAGCACCTATGTGTAAATTTTTTTTCAGGCATTCTATAAAACAGTTCACATGCTTTGCATATGATATGACATTTTGCATGCATCCTGCAGTCTCTCATTCGACTGATGATGGATTATGGAGAGTGATCTGAAATGATGATGCTAAAAAACATCACAATCAAATCCAAAATGAACTTGCATTACAAATAGATTGTGTAAATCTGATATTGTTGATTTTGCATGCATGTCTACTAGAACAATCACAACTTAACTGCCTTGTAGGATAGAAAGGTCTTCTAATGAGCCTATTCAACATAATTTCTTTCTATTGTGAGATTTTCAGGATTTTAATTAAATTGACATTTCACGTTATTTTTCGGCATGCTATAATGTTGTACATTATACCCGGCAGAATCAAAACTTCTCTATTGTTTTCTTCATTTAAATAAAGCCAAGACAATTTGTGTATTGTTCATCAATATAGATTTTATCTTGTGAAACATCTGCATAACATCATGAATTTGATTTTGCTTTCTTGTAATGTCTTTCAAAGGCTACAAATAATAGAAACCATTAACCTTTTTTTGTCAATTGGCCCTCTAAGCATTTAGAGGGCTAAAGACTCTATTATTGATGAAGTTTAATATTCTAATCACTTGTTCACCTTTGCTCATCCCTAAGAACCCTAACGTTGGCATGATATCCTCAAACTATCTAGCATAGTTGGCTCGATTGCATAGTAATAGATTTGTAGGTTATTCTAGTAGTTAATTTTATTATTTTGAAGCAAACTTTTTCTAAGCTTCATCTAGATTGATCTAGTAAGATGCATACATGTGTATAGAATGAATGTTGTAAGTATGGATAAGTTTGTAATTATACACAGGGATAGTAGATGTAAATTAGATAGGGATACTCAACTTTGTTATAATAGATATTCTTTTTGAGAATTTTGGAATTTGAATTGTCTAGAGTTTAGAAATGATAGGGGTAATACCTTGGATTTCATCTAAGGGTTATTATTGGGGGGCCTTTTTGTGTCCATTGATTAGATCTTGATAGTTTTGTATTCTATTTTTTGACTCATCAAATTTGTTTGCCTTGCTTTTGGATTACTAGTATTTATGAATGTCTTAGGAGGTTGTTATAAGCACTAATTTGAAAACTCAAGTTAGGGAACAAAGAAAATGAGAAATGTCTAGTCCAAAAAAAGGCAAACATTGTATAGGGCATATAAATATATTCAAAATAAGGCAAGAATGCAAGAAATCAAAGCGCAAATTATAATGACTAATGATTTTGTAGAAATGTGGTGGATTATTAAGAGTATGATGAGATCAAATGTCAATCTATAAAACAAAACTTCAACTCGCCTTTGTAACGCTGGGAAGGAGACTCTTCAACATTTCCAGTTGTTATTTAATCCTTTCACATCGCCTTCTTTTTGAAATCTCTTTCAATGGATCAACTTTGAAGCATTCATGAGCTCTCCTCTACTAAAACCAACTACCAAAGAACCCAAGATGTCAAACCCTACTGGTACTAAAGCTATAAAACCCTTTTGGTGTGTACTCCTAGCTACAAAATGCAATGATATAAAATGGTTTAGTGCATGAGTTGTCTTCTAGGTCACGTAACAATAAGATTAGGGCGGCAAACAACACTTTTTTCAATTTTTACTTAGTGTGATCCTGTGTTGGTTGAAATTTTGACCAACACGGGCTCACACTTAACAAAAGTCATCACAATTCAACCAAATTGACCCCAAATTATCAGATGATCGAAAGTTTTGGTCAAAAATTCAGGTCAAATGTACTAGTAGAAATTTGGTTATGACATTTGAGCTCCATAGTAAAGGTGATGGAAGGATACATGTTTTTGAGGTGGGAGAGAAATGGATCAAGATTATCGAAACCATGGGGCTAACATACATTGGTTTAATCAAAATATCACTTCCACCAATTTGGCTTGAAAAGGGAGAGAAAGAGGGTCATCTCTTCAAAATGTTCCATGAAGAGGTTAGCAATGACTGGAGATTGAGGGGAATGAACTTAACCTTTTTATAGATAACACCTTGGGAGCAGAAAAATGTATATTCAACCAATGTTGCTGTCTCATAATTTACCTTGCGCTCATAATATCAATAGCATCAAGAATGGGAACCTTGGTGAAAAGGGAGACTACATCAAAACTAACTAATAGGTCATTTCTATAATGGCGGTTGCCCTTGATAAAATTTACAAAATTAGTAGAATCTCTAGTGAAAAAGTTAGTAGGAGAGCCCATGGTGTCTACAATGGGTCTCAGAGGATTGTTGACTTTATGGATCTTAGGGACACGATAGATGTGAGGCATCACTTATTTGGAGAGCATAAGATTCTTCTTTGTGGAATCATTGAAGGAGATATAGATATGTTACCCCCACTTTAACCCATCCAAAAAAATTTAAAAATTTATTGAATCCAATTTTTAGATAGTCCAAAATGTGTAAATATCAGAGTTTCCTTAAATATCCATCATAAATAAGTCCTTTCACTTTGTAGTCACCTCTTCTTCTTTTATATTTAGTCTAATATTCAAGTCTCAATTTATTGAGATTCAAAAATTTTCTTGAAATATAAAAAAAAGGTGAAGAGAATTAAATTTAAATTTAAAATCAAATATCGTCACTTCTTAAAAATAAAGTGAAAAAAAAAAAAGTTAAAAAAGTGGGAGTAGTGAAATCAAAACTTATATCTCATCCCTTGGTTATGAGTTATGAAAAGGTCAAAATGAGAAGCAGTGGTGAATATCAAAAGTGATGGCAAGAGGTAAATTATAGATGGTAAATGAAAATACAACTCGTGTGAATTTTGCATTAGAAAATCAACATTCACAACTCACAACATGGTTGTGAGTTGTGAAAAATGAATGCGTGATGCAAAAGGTGTTGTAGGAGCACCCTAGGATTAGACCAAGTCCTAGTACAATTTTGGATTGTTTGACTCTTGGTTGATTCAAGGGTTGTAATAAGGGTTAATTAAGAGCCCAAGTGTGTGTTTGTAAGTTTTTTGAGTGTTCTTTAAGTCGAGTGTTGAGGAAAGATTGGCCCAAAGCTATCTTGTATGGGTGAAAACTTGTCAAGGTTGATCAAGAAGTCAAAAAATGTGTCAAATCCTAAAATGGCTTGGATAGTGATCGCACTCAAAATTGCATCCTTGTTTTGAGTGTCCATTCCAAATTTTGAGTCACTTCAAGCCCCCTATAAATGTTTTCGTGCATAAGTAACCGACTATCATTTTAAGGCCTATAAGGTGCTTTATGTTTCTAACACCCTTCATTCAGCCTGTACATGTGTTTTGTAATGATCAACTGACATTTCTAGCTATTCTACAAATTCCCATTTTGAGTAGTCTTCAATTCTACATTTTTTGCCCGTGTCAAACAGCGACAGAGGGCCCAATTTTCCTTTGAATATCTTTTACTCGGTTAAGATTCATGTCTTGCCACTTTGAGGATGTTTAGTATGCATATCAAAGAACCTATGTTCCAAGTTTCAAGTAATTTCAACATATTTTGACTAGGTTTTGAATGTCTCAAAGTTGGTTAGTTGCCACTATTGTAAATCTGCATATTGTTCATATTTCTAGGTAGCCCTATTTGACAAGTTATAACTTTTGACCAGTTGACCAAAATAGGGAAATTCCTTTTGCATCATATTCTAGGGGTTAGAGACTAGCTACTTTTCTGATTTTAGCTTATGAAAAATCCGTTTGATCAGTTTTCGAACTTGATTCCATTTGCAATTTATAAAGTTTCACTGGAAATTAGAAGTTCAGAGTTTTGGGAGCCCTATTTGGGATGTCATATCTTTGAGTCTGTCATTGGTGGGACCAAATAGATTTTATCACTATGTTCTATACTAAAAATGATTCAAGTGTGCCAGTTTGTAAACTTTGACGAATCCGTCTATGCACTTTGCCATGGCCATTCCATTTGCAAAAAATACTTTTCTACTAATGTTTCCAAACCTGCAAATCTCGATAGCCAACTTCAAAACTTTGCCAAACTTGCCCAGTTATTTTCCATGAGTCCAAATCATAGAAATACTTTCTCCTCATGACAATGAACTATTGCCCCAATTTCCAGATCCTTAAGTACCCATTTAACCATTTTCCAAAGCTAAAACTGAACCCATTTTATGTTTTCTAACATGTTTATCTGTAGGCAATTTTAAGTATGCAACTTTGGATGACAATTTTTTTGATCCTGATGTCATCATGTGATGAGATTTGGTAGGCCTATTGATTATGTTAGAGAGATGGGATATCCAAAGTTTCAAAGCCTGACTAGGTGTTTAAATCAATTTTTAAAGCTAGGCAACAAAGCCCCTAACACAAATTTTCACAGTGGTGCGGAAATGTTTTAAAATAAGTTTTTTATGATCAACCAGCAGTCAAATTTGTTTTTAGTTAGTCTAGGAAGATTAATGGATCAGTTGCAATATCAATTGTTCAAAAATGAAAAAAAAAATAGCTAGACCCACTTTAGGGTCCAACTGATTCCATCAGACTAATGAAGATTATGTGCAAATTGTAGTCTTTGAAAGAGAAAAGAAAATAAGAAAGAAGAATCCAGAGAGAATATAAATGTACATTGAAAGAAAAATAAAAAAATTTAATGTAGAAGGAAGAGGGAAAAGAAGATGTTTAGTCTCCATGGCACAAATGTATAGCTTTCTTAATATTAAACAAAGGATATTTTTGGTGTTGTGTGAAGAAGCATAGTAGGGGCATCTCATTGGTGAGAAGGAGAGTTTAAGATAAGAAATCACACCTACCCCTACATATGGAGCAGCCAATAGCATCCACAAACATTGAAAATGGTGGAGAGAGATTTGCATCCAATGTAACAAGGGAGCCATTCATGTCTAGTACAAAGGCAACATCCATCATATGAGATACACAGCAAGGTAGGAATGAATTGCAAATAAATCCCCATGGTGGTTAAGGAGCAAGAATCCACAAGGGTGGATATGAAGGGCACCCCATGTGAGGGAGAATTATAGATGTGGAGGCAAGTCACTGCTGCAAACAAAATAAGAAGCAGCCCATGCAAAGGCAGAGGAAGCTACAGAAAAAGGAGCCACCCATAAATAAAGAGCACCCACAAGTAAACATCCCATGTAAGAGGCAAATATGAAGCTCCAAACCATTAAGGAAATCCATGCAAAGAAGGAGGAAGTTTTTACATTTAAAAAAAAAGGGGGGGCAGGAAGCCCATTCCACACCCAATAGCTATTGCATCAAAGAAGGAATCATGTGGATGAAGGACAAAGAATAACAACTGAACACGAGCTCCACAAGGGATAGTAGGAAATAGAACACATCACGTCTCATAGCAGCAAATTGTTTCAAATAGAGGAGGAACATCAATGCACGCAGATTTCACATTTAATTGTCCCACATCGACGAGATTGTTTTTTGTCATGGTCATTTTAAGAATGGAGGCTCACATATGAAGTTGTCTTTGGGCATAGGTCTTTTAAGACTCATAGTCCATGTGTGGAGGGACCCATACGACCAACTGGCATGCAAAGTCAAACAATGTTTTGACTTGGATTTTCAAGTGCTTGTCATTGGATCGAGAGGCTTAGTTTAGAAGTTTATGATGCTATGATGGGACCCCTCGCATGAGATCGGAGGATGGAAGGAAAGGGACCATGACCTTACAAATTTTGTAAGGTCGGTGGTTTAAATTTAGAGGCCCACAATCTTACCAAATTCAAAATGTTGTCAGAGTGAAAATCATAATATGTGATGCTACGATGGGAGATATTAGGGGAAATTTTTGGAGATTTGAAATATTAATATGGTGTTGTCGTGAGATCAGGGGTGATACAAAATGGAGGTGAGATATTACGAAAATGTAGTATGAGGGGCTTGTCATAATATCGATGAGGGGAATGATTAAGAAGTCCTAACATTTCAAATGCATGATTAATGTGGGCCTCACTTGAGCTTTTCAACTAATGGAGGATGGACATGTGTCACCGGTCAATTAGGGGAAATTGAAAATGAATATAATATTGAAAGTTCAAAGATTTTTCAATTGAGTGCAATGCACAGATTTTCAAATATTTGAAGGATTTGTATTATTTGAATGACTTATATAGTTTTGACTATGTAATCTTTTAAATTTTTTCAATTTTTATTTCTCTGCTCATGGCCTAGGAGCTAGATTTTTTAATTGGTCTCAAGGGCACCATTTTTGTCCAGAATAGGCAATATAATATACCATCAAAATTTGAAAGAAATGAATTTTTCATTTCTACTATCAGATTTTGTGTAGGTATTTGTTGGAAGCGGTTACTGGAGGTTTTGTGATTTTGGGGGTTTCTCAGTGAAATTTGCAAAATTATGTTTTCAGATAAAATTAAGATCATACATAGCCATGATTTCATCATGTATGAATTTATTAGCAAATTTGAGGGTGATCTAATGGTTTTTGAGGTGGTTGGAAGTAATTAAGTTTTATTGATAGTACAATTGAATTGCCCAGCAAAAGTAGAAATGACATGCAAATATTAGATTTTAAAGCTTCAGCATAGTTTATGAGGAATTCTTGATATTTCTCCATAAGATATTTTGTTGATTATTTTAAAATGAGATACATCAGATATTTTTTGCATCATTTATGGTATTTGGTTCTAGGTAGATATGGAAGTTTAGTTTCAGCAATTTCAGATTGAAGACATTTTCAATGGGACACATGTCAAATTCAACTTCCAAAGCCCAAAAATATCTTCTCTCCTATATATGTTCCCTCTCTGCTCTTTGTCGGGGTTCCAATTCTTTGAGATTTTTCTCATAGTTGTGATACCATGTTTCTTAGTGTTCTTCTATTATGAACAAGAGTAGTGTATCTCTTTTGGAAGCTTTCATATTATACAGTCATTCATTTTGTATTTACTAAATTTTGAGATACAGATGATGTATTGGTTTCAAGGAAATTAATGCAAGAATTTAACCTTCTTAGTGTCATTCTGATTCTCATCTCCTTCTTCTGTTATCTATAATATTTTGTGTTTGAGAATGAAGAGCTTGAACTTAGTTGCAATCCCTTAAGTTTGTATGTCATAATGAATTTTCTATTGGAACAAAGAGCCATGTAAATGCTTGTTTACATCGACAGGGTTATAGGTTACATTAGAAGGATGTCATAGTAAGTATGATAATTTTATGAAGATAGATGTCTATTTTCAAGTCAAATAGATAGATCATATATTTGGATATATGAGTATATTAGGATGTCCATCTATGTGTTAAGGTTTGGTTGATGCCCAATGGATAAGGGATTGGTCAGCTTAGAGATTGCATGTTTTCTTTTGTTGTATACCTAGGTTATGCTGAGATATCAAAACTTTAATTGAATATATTTCCCTTTATGTTTATGAATTAAAAGAGTTTTCCCTCACTTGGTTTATCAAGTTCATGTGCTCTATTATTAGCTATTTCACCCATGAATTCTTGCATAAACATAGAAGATTAAGGGATTTTATCTATTATTTAGATTCTATTTTATGCCTTTACATTGGTACCATATAAAGAATCTAAGGTCCACCCGCTAGGTCTTATAGAGCCTGAAGAAGAAGAAGGAATTATCCTTATAGTTGGCCCAAGACTGCAATCAAGTGCATCCATTATAGGAATTTTCTAACCTTAGATGTATTGGTCTGGTTTCTTGGTTATTTTCAAAACTATTAAATCAGGAGCCAAAAAAATGGTGATTCTGCTAGGAAAGGCACAATGAAAATACTATAGTAGTAAGAAATTGTAAGTTGTTTCTCATCTCCATGTTGGATTTGCATCTCTTATTTGTGCCTTATTCTTGGCATTAGTATCTTTGAAGATCAATGATAGATAAGTGAACACAAAGTACTGTCATGCATTTCAAGGTCAAGAATATGTTTTCTTTCACTTTGTTAAGGGTATGAAATTCCAAGGTTGTGTGTGATTTTTCAAGTACCTGTTATAAATTCTGGACTAGCTTGTTGTTTTCTACAACTTGGAAAATCTTTTCTCACTTAGTGAATGGCAACTCAAAGTTATATCTTTGCACTAGTGCAATTGTGAAGTTGAGGGTATTGTGAAGGTTGCAACAGTTGGAATGCAGATTTGAAGAAGTCATCTCAAGCCCTTGGCAATAGTTGCAAAGAAAATGGGTGATGTTATACAAGAATTACAAAATCAAGACAAGATTCGAATCTACTATTTTTCACAGCATTGAAGAGGTTTGCAAGCATCACATTTAAGTTATTTTCCTCTTTCTTGAGATTTTTTTTCAGAAAAGTAAGCTATACAAAAGGTTTCTCCATCAGGTGATATTTTGGCACTATGTAGTAGAAGTGTTTAATGCATCTCAAGATATTCTATGAAATATTGTTTCAAAAAATCTATTTACATCTGGGAATATGTTAGAGATTTAAGTTGGTAGATGAGTTTTTAGATCTACTACAAGTTATAAGTTTTGAAAGTTATTATGGTGAGTTGTAAGTTTACAAGACATGGTAGATTTATTTTCACCCAGTATGTAGTCCATTGACCGAAATCATAAATCTTTTTCTACCAAGAGATACATGCCATTATGTTTCAATAGTATCTATGGTTTCCCAAATGTCATTCCTAATGATATTAGAAAACATTTGTTTAAATTCAGTGGGAACCATATTGTTTCAGCTAGTCATCATGTTCAAGTTTTTAGTGATTTGATGGATGACTATGAGATTTCTCATGAGGATGTGCACATGAAATTATTTATTCAAACTTTAGAAGGTGATGCTAGAGACTGGTTTTCATTTTTACCAACATGTTCTATTTCATCTTGGAGTGAGTTGCATTCAACCTTCATGGAGCAATTTGGAGAAAGGGTTAGCATATCTGATTCGTGTGATAATTTTTTAAGGATTCATATTGAGAATGTGAACTTGTTCCTCTATTTAATATCAAATTTATAAGAACCTTGAATGAGATCCCTGAGAAATGTAGATTGGATGATCAAGTGAGTTTAATTTTTTATCTTAATGCATTTGATAAGAAAATGAGTTATCGGTTAAGGGATAAAGAACCTCAAACATTATATTAGGCTTTTATGACCACTATGGATATTGAAAACAATTTGAAGTATGGATTTACTAGAGGTCATTTTTCTATGAATGATTGCCGATATAATGGTTATGAAAGAAAAGTTGAACATAGTGTTGACACTTTAATTTCAAATATGAATATCAACACCCTTCTTGTAATGAATAATTAGATTGAAATTTTAAATCAGAATGTATGTGTAGAAAAGAATGATTTTATTGCAAATGAAGACACATATGTTCATGATGTTACAGTAGTAAGATGTATTTCAGACTTTGATAGAAATGAGCAATGTGATGATATTATAGATCAAGGATTAGCTACATGAACAAATTCTTATAGTGTTGATTATGGACATAATCAAGTTGTTAATGTTTCTAGACATGAAGTTGTTGCATCTAGATCTCAGTCTTATGCAAGTGAGGAGACTAAGACTTACATCTCTAATGATGAGTTTGATGTTGCTAATCTGACATGCCATGGAGAAGTAACATCTGATGAAGAATGTGAATCACAGTTATCTTAGTCACAGTCAAAAGAACAAAATGTTGAAAGTGATTATGTAAATGAAAATGATGATGGCAGTGATGTTGAGATGTCTTCATATGAGTCATGTGCAATAGGAAAAAAGGAAAGAAATGATGGAAGTGAACATTCATATGAAAGTGAAGATATGATTTCTGAATCTGAATCTGAAAGTGAAAGTGCATCTCAGCTTTTGCATTATACAAATCAGTTAGTTGATGAAGAATTTAAGAGTGATTTTTCCTCAAGGTATGAAGATAAAGAAATGGTGAATCAAACTAATGATAATGAATTTGAATATAAAGATCTCAAGGAAGGTTTGTCAAGTTTTTTTACATCAAACAATAAAGTTGCAGCATGTAGTGAAGGGTTTAGGAATGAATCATGGTCTATTCATAATGGTTATCCTAAACATGATAATGAAGAGAATGTAATTATGGATACTATATGCATGGTAGAAGAAATAGAAAGTGAGTCTTCATATAGTTCTAATTTTTCTTCATGTGGTGAGAGTCTCCATGAAGATGAAATGGGTTGTGAATTTAAAGTTTATACTAATGCTTTATATGATGAAAATTTTGATGATAATTAGCCCATCTTCTATCAAAATATTCAAAGAAGATCCTTACATGGAGTTATCAATCCATTTCTTGAAGAGGACATGGAAGTTTCAAATTTAGTTGAGCTAAATACAAATGGTGACACATTATCATACTGTTGTAACAAATCAGAATGTTGTTCTTCCATTTGTGATAGTGAATATCCTAATGATGTTGCATTTTGTGAGCTGGAAGATGAGGTGCTTGATGGAGTTGTCTTTGAAAATAAGCTAGCACTTCATAGTAAGTTTTATGATGATTCATATGAGGTAAGAGCTAATCAACACTTCAATTGTGATGAGGGTGAGTTGTTAGATGAAATGGTTATTAAAAATTTGCTTGCACCTTGCAAGGATTTGTATGATGAGTGCTCTAATGTGACTGATCCATTTGTTGATTGTGAAGAATCAATGGAGATCCCTAGATTGGTTTCAATCATTGATAAGGATAATATGGGTTAGTACAAACCTGAATACTCATTTGAATGTCAACCATCTATACATAGAGATACACAATTTCAAGGTGTGTCTAGTCTTTTTCCCAAATTTGATTGCATGCATAATTCATCTTTTGAAGACAATTATCAGTCTAATCCTAGTATATTTGAGCATGTTGACCCCTATTTTCATAGTGAGCATTATGTTGAGGATGTCCCTAGTATGCACTATGAAAGTCAGGAAAGTTATTTTGTTTTGCCAACTGAGCTAATTGAGAATTTCTATGTGTTTGGTGAAACTAATGGAAAAAAAATTTCCATCTTACCTCAAAGAGATGTTAATGAGAATCAAGTATATGATAGAGGTAAGAAATTTGAAGAAGATTGGGTGGCCCGGGGTCACCATGTACAGATAAATTAAATTCCTTATTTTCAGCAAATTGTTCGAGAAAATTTTGAGTGGTCTGCTTCCACCAAAGATCTAAATTTTGGCCATGCCCACAAGGGGCATACATCTCCAGACAGAGCCACTGATGGCACTCAAAATCGCATCCTCTTTTTGAGTGTCCATTCCAAATTTTGAGTCACTTTGAGCCCCCTATGAATGTTTTTGTGCATATGTAATTGAGTGTCATTTTAAGGCCTATAAGGTGTTTTATGTTTCTAACACCTTTCATTCATCTTGTGCATGTGTTTTCTAATGATCAACTAACATTTTGAGCCATTCTGCAAAGTCCCATTTTGAGTAGTCTTCAGTTCTGCCTTTTGTACTGAAGTGTCAAACAGCGACAAAGGGCCCAGTTTGCCTTTGAATATATTTTACTCAATTAAGATTCATGTCTTTCCACTTTGATTATGTTTATTATGCATATCAAAGAATATATGTTCCAAGTTTCAAGTCATTTTGACATATTTTGACTAGGTTTTGAATGTCTCAAAGTTGGTCAGTTGCCTCTATTGTAAATCTACATATTGTTCATATTTCTGGGTAGCTTTCTTTGACAAGTTATAACTTTTTCCCAGTTCACCCAAATAAAAAAATTCCTTTTTCATCATATTCTAGGGGTTAGATACTTGATGTGTTCCTGATTTGAGCTTATGATGATTCCATTTGATCAGTTTTCAAACGTGATTCCGTTTGCAATTTATAAAGTTTCACTGGAAATCAGAAGTTCAGAGTTTTGAGAGCCCTATTCGAGATGTCATATCTTTGAGTTTTTGATTGGTGGGACCAAATGGATTGTATCACTATTTCCTATACCAAAAATACTTCAAGCATGCTAGTTTGTAAACTTTGACGAATCCGTCTATGCACTTTCCCATGGCCATTCCATTTGCAAAAAATAATTTTCTACTAATTTTTCTAGTCCTGCAAATCTCAGTAGCCAACTTCAGACCTTCGCCAAAATTTCCCAATCATTCATCATGAGTCCAAATCATAGAATTACTTTCTCCTCATGAAAACAAACTATTTCCCTAGTTTCCAAAGCTAAAACCGAACCCATTTTATGTTTTCTGACATGTTTATATGCAGGCAATTTTTAAGTATGCAACTTTGGAGGTCGATATTTTTTGACCTTGATGTTGTCATGCGACGAGATTTGGCAGGCCTATTGATTATGTTAGAGAGACAAGATATACAAATTTTCAAAGCTTGACCAGGTGTTTAAATCAATTTTTAAAGCTAGGCAATAGGTCCCCTAACACAATTTTTCACAGTGGTGTGGAAATGTTTTAAAATAATTTTTTTATGATCAATCAGCGGACAAAATTGTTTTTAGTAAGTCTAGGAAGATCAATGGATCAGTTTGCAATATCAATTCTTCGAAAATAAAAATAAAATTAGCCAGACCCACTTTGGGGTCCGACTGATTCCATCAGACTGATGAAGTTTATGTGCAAATTGTAGTCTTTGAAAGAGAAAAGCAAATAAGAAAGAAGAATCTAGAGAGAATAGAAATGTGCACTAAAAGCAAAATAAAAAAATTTAATGCAGAAGGACGAGGGCAAAGGAGATGTTTGGTCTCCATGGCACAAATGTATAGCTTTTTTAATATTAAACAAAGGAGAGTTTTTGTGTTGTGTGGAGGATTATGGTAGGGGCATCTCATTGGTGAGAAGAAAATTTTAAGATAAGAAATTACACCTACCCCTACATGAGGAGTAGCCAGTAGGCTCCATGAACATTGAAAATGGTGGGGAGAGATTTGCATCCAACGTAACAGGCGAGTCATTCATGTGTAGTACAGAGGCAACATCCATCATATGAGATACATAGTAGGGCAAGAATGAATCCCCATGGTGGTTAAGGAACAAGCATCCACAAGGGTGGATATGAAGGGCACCCTACATCAGTGAGAATTGCAGATGTGGAGGCAAGTCACTGCTACAAACAAAACAAGAAGCAACCCACACACAGGCAGAGAAAGTTGTAGAAAAAGGAGCCAACCATACATAAAGAGCACCCACAAGTAAACAACCCACATAAGAAGCAAATATGAAGCTCCAAACCATTAGGGAAATCCACTCAGAGAAGGAGGAAGTTTTTTCATTTAAAAAAAAAGGGAGAGGGGGCGGGGGGGGCAAGAAGCCCATTCTACACCCAATAACCACAGCATCAAAGGAGGAATCACGTGGATGAAGGACAGAGAAGAACAAGTGACACAAGCTCCAAAAGGGATAGTAGGCAATAGAACACTTCACGTCTCATAGCAACAAATTGTTTCAAATAGAGGAGGAGCATCAACGCAAGTAGATTTCACATCTAATTGTCCCACATCGATGAGATTGTTTTTTGTCATGGTCTTTTTTAAGAATGGAGGCTCACATATAAATTTGTCTTTGGGCATGGGTCTTTTAAGACTCACAATCCATCTGTGGAGGGGCCCATCTGGCTAGCTAGCACCCAAAATCAAACAATATTTTGACTTGGATTTCCAAGTGCCTGTTGTTGGATTGGGAGGCTTAGCTTAGAAGTTTATGATGCTACAATGGGACCCCTCATGTGAGATCAGAGGATGGAAGGAAAGGGGCCACAACCTTACAAATTTCGTAAGGTTGGTGGTTTAAATTTAGAGGTTCATGATCTTACAAAATTTGTAAGGTCGTGGGAGTGAAAATCATCATATGCGATGCTACAATGGGAGATATTAGGGGGAATTTTTAAAGATTTGAAATATTAATTAAATATTAATATGGTGTTGTCGTGAGATCGGGGATGATACAAAATGGAGGTGAGATATTACAAAAATGTAGTATGAGGGGCTTGTCATAATATCGATGAGGGGAATGATTAAGAAATTCTAACATTTCAAATGCATGATTAATGTAGGCCTCACTTGAGCTTTTCAACCAATGGAGGATGGACATGTGTCACTGGTTGATTAGGGAAAATTGAAAATGAATATAATATTGAAAGTTTAGAGATTTTTCAATTGAGTGCAACACACATATTTTCAAATATTTGAAGGATTTGAATAATTTGAATGACTTATATAGTTTTGACTATGTAATCTTTTAAATTTTTAAATTTTTATTTCTTTGCTCATTGCCCAAGAGCCTGATTTTTGAATTAGTCTCAAGGGCACCATTTTTGCCCAGAATAGGTAATATAATATACTATTAGGATCGAAAAGAAATAAATTTTTCATTTTTACTTTCAGATTTTGTGTAGGTATTTGTCAGAAGCAGCTACTGGAGGTTTTGTGATTTTGGGGGCTTCTCAATGAAATTTGCAGAATTATGTTTTCAGATGAAATAAAGATCATACATAGCCATGATTTCATCATGTATGACTATATCAGAAACTTTGAGGGTGATCTGATGGTTTTTGAGGCAGTTATAAGTAATTAAGTTTTATTGACAGTACAATTGAATTTCCCAGAAAAAGAAGTAACATGCAAACATTAGATTTTAAAGCTTCAGCATAGTTGATGAGGAATTCTTGATATTTCTCCATAAGATATTTTGTTGATTATTTTAAAATGAGATATATCAAATATTTTCTACATCATTTATGGCATTTGGTTCCAAGCAGATGAGGAAGTTCAGTTTAGCAATTTTAGATTGAAGACATTTTCAGTGGGACACATGTCAAATTCAGCTTCTAGAGCCCAGAAATATCTTCTCTCCTATATATCTTCCCTCTTTGCTCTTTGTAGGGGTTCCAATTCTTTGAGATTTTTCCCATAGTTGTGATACCATGTTTCTTAGTCTTCTTCTGTTATGAACAGCAGTAGTGTATTACTTTTGGAAGCTTTCATATTATACAATCATTCATTTTGTATTTACTGAATTTTGACATACAAATGATGTATTGGTTTCAAGGAAATTAATGGAAGAGTTTAACCTTCTTAGTTTCATTCTAATTCTCATATCCTTCTTCTATTATTTGTAATGTTTTGTGTTTAATAATGAAGAGCTTGAACTCAGTTGCAATCCCTTAAGGTTGTATGTCATGATGAATTTTTTGTTAGAACAAAGATCCATGTAAATGCTTGTTTAGATTGACAAGGTTTTAGGTTACACCAAAAGGATTTCATAGTAAGTATGAGAGTTTTATGAAGAAAAATGTCTATTTTCAAGTTAGATAGATAGATTAGATATATGGATATATGAGTATATTAGGATGTCCATCTGTGTGTTAAGGTTTGGTTGATGCCCAATGGATAAGGGACTAGTCAGCTTAGAGGTTGCATGTTTTCCATTGTTGCATACTCGTGTTATGCTAAAAGATCAAAACTTTAATTAAATATCTTTCCCTTTATGTTTATGAATTAAAAGAGTTTTCCCTTACTTGGTTTATTAGGTTCATGTGCTCTGTTATTAGCTATTTCACCCATGAATGCTTGCATAATCATAGAAGATTAAGGGATTTTATCTGTTATTTAGATTCAGTTGTATGCCTTTACACTGGTACCAGATAAAAAATCTGAGGTCCACCCACCTAGGTCTTATAGAGCCTAAAGAAGAAGGAATCATCCTTATAGTTGGCCCAAGACTGCAGTCAAGTGCATACATTATAGGAATTCACTAACCTTAGATGTATTGGTTTGGTTTCTTGCTTATTTTCAAAATTGTTAAATTAGAAGCCAACACATAGAGCCTATGGAATCTTAAAATTTCATTTTGCACCATTCTACACTAGTTAGAGGAAATGAAGCCATAGTTTGCATTGAGTTGTCAAAATTTTCAATAAGTTGTCATCTTGACAATTTTGGGTTTTGAGCAATTTTTTAGCAACTTTTATGTAATTGTGAAAAACATGTCAAGGTAGTTATCACTAACAAGGAAATAGTTGAGACAGGTAGAGTAAGCATACTTAAGCCCTTTCCAAGGAGATTGTAAGGTTGGAAGGTGTAATTACAAAATTTTGAATCAAAAAAAACTCACAATTTGACTATAGAATTATTGCAACTCGTGCATTTGCATCAAAATAGATTGAAAGTTGAATATTTTTGTGTGCATCAGTTAGATCTTGTTGTTTTACTACTTTTTACATAGTTTTATGTTATTCTGTTAAGTTTGTATAGGGTAAATTATTAAATAAGTTTTCGCACTATCAATTATTTTCTATAACTCGATAGTCTAAGACAAAATCATGTCTAATTCCATTTGCCACCGTTGAAACTATATGAATTCTTGGAAAATGGAAGTAGACACCATGTATTATATATCCTCAAATTTTTGGATTGAAATCAATAAATTTTCTATTTTTTATTGCATGCCCTATGTGGGTCACTAAGCAATCCAGCTAGGTAGCAAAGTAAAGAACTTGTTGATACTTGCAGGGGTGAAATTCAAATTGCCAAATCACTTTTGAAGGTAAAAGAGTAGAGTCTTGAGGTCTTCTATAACCAAAATCAAGATTTTAACAATCCATCTTAACAGTTTGTGAAAGAAAAGAGTATTTGATAGGTATAAAGGCACTTAAAACCCTTACAAACCCTCATATAAGAGTTAAGCATAGTATGGATGGTATTAGAGAGTATAACTACCAAAATATTATACAAAGTCCAAAGGGGTATCCTGAATGGATATTAGTTTACTAGTTCCTTATGGATTTTTTGGAGTAGAAGCCTAAAAACAAAGAATGAAGACTCGATTGTGGCCTAGGAGGGTTACTAGGAGTTCCAAACAAAATAAGGAGATTGGTAAGAAGGATTTTATTTGAGATGAGTCAAACACCCCATTCAAGACAATGTGCAATCAAAATGGAAGTCTTTGTGCCCCTATAGGTCAGTCCAAGAATTTAGGGAGGCAGACAATGTTGAGTCCTAAGTAAATAAAGGGTATTTAATAGTGAAAGTAAACTAAGATAGGAAGCCTTGAAGAGGTGAATGCTTCGTAACTTGAATTAGATCAAGAAAAGTAGTAGAAAGGTCTAAAAGACTTGCTTATAAGTCTCATAATTTGGAAGGTTTAAGAGGAATAGGACTAGAATAAAGGAATTTCCTATCAAAGGGGTAAGTTGTGATTGATGAAAAGTGAATGTGGAGTGAGATTTATGTATTAAAAAATTGAAGATAAAATGGTGCATTATTGGAAAATTTGGAAAAACTTCACAAAAGAGATTGAAAAAGAATTGAATAATTTTCTAATTAAAGTTAATTAAATTCACTTCCCAATAAGTTTGAAATAATATTGTGCACCTCACATTGGTAACTCTTGTGTAATTGTGAATTTGAAAAATTTAGAATGCATTGTTTAGTCTCAACTCATAATTCATAACTTAGTTGTGAAAAGTAAAAAGATAGTGCAAAGGTAAGTTTTTAGTTTCAAAAACTAAGAACCATAGGTTCTAAAAAGTGAAAAAAGAAGGAAAAATGTGAGATTGGGATCTTCAAAGAAATTATAGTTCATGTAAATGGTCTCATCTTTTGAGACTCTGGAAGAGGTTGGCCTCTTATTACAAGATGAGCAACCAAAAGAGAATGAAAAATAGAATAACTGGTTGCATGACATGACCAATAGAGCTAAAAGAAGACAATTTAGATTATAGTCTATTTGTTATGTATTAGTGGATCAAATAATATTTAGGATGGATTCTAATAGAGTCCTATTAATATGTATCAAACATTTTTCTATCGATCCACCCAAACTCAAATCACATCAACGGGCTCTTAAAATATTTCCAAGATGGCCCTACTGGCATCCATTTCTCAGCTAGGATTACAACAATGAAGATAATGAGGATTGGCTATTAATGGCCAACCTTATTCAATGATTTATATAAGTAGGCAAGGAAATGTGAGAAATGTACATTCTTCTCAAGAAAGAAAAGATTGGTTTCACTTCATCTTCATCCTATTCAATCAAATCAGCCTTTTGCCTAGTGGGGTTTGTATTTCATTGGTCAAATAAACACACCCTCTAGTTTTGCTTATAAATGGATCTTGGAAGCTACATATTACTTCATAAGACGGATAGAGGTAGTAACTTTAAGGGATACCATAGAGGCTTCAATGGTTGAATTCCTTGATGGAATTGTTACTAGATTTGGTGTCCATTCAATTATCATATCAGATAATGCTAAATATTTTGTTGGAACTCATATTTACTTTTGGGAATTTGAACATGGAATATATTTGAGTACTTCTTTAAATAATTATCCCCAAGGAAATGTCCTAGTTGAGTCCTCCAATAAGAGCCTTATCAGAATAATAAAAAGGATGGTTGTGGATAATCAAAGATCTTGTCATGCCATGTCAAGCCCAAGGGAGAAATTGGAAACTTGTCTTTCATGCTAGTATATGGAAGGGAAGCAAGGCTTCCTATTTCACTTGAGTTTCTATCTCTTGAACTAGATCATCAATTGGAGCTAGTTGAAAATTTTGTTATGATAGTCAAGATAGCTAAAGTAATGGAACTAGAAGAGAAAATACAAGAAGCTATGCATACACTTGAGGCACACCAACAATAAGTCAAAGAATTTTTGACAAGAAATATATGGTTAGAGTCTTCATGGAGGGTGGTCTTCTCCTTAAGTGGGATATTGATAGAGCTAAACCAGGTAGGCACTCCAAATTTCATGCTATGTAGAGTGGCCCATATATTATAACCAACTGTAAGGAAGCCAATGCCTTCCAAGTATCTAGACCAAATGGTGAATTTCTCCCAATCCCAATCAATGAGATTCATCTTAAACCTTACATCTAGAAAAGGTTAAAGCTTCATTGTACATATTAGAGTAGATGCTTTTCTTTCCAAGAAGTGCACATGCATAGTTGCTCCCTTTCAAAGCTATTTGGGGTTTTGTTTTTTTGTTGGTTGTAGATTTTGTGAAAATACAAGTGGGATAACACATCACTATATTTTGGTGACTCCATGCCTAATGGATTACTTAAAGCTACTAGTTCATTCTTGGAAGACAAGCACCCTATTGAGTGTGCCAAAAATGTTTTCTATTTTCAGCCCCATCCAGCCCATCATATATAACTGATAATAGGAAACTTCAATGGGTTATATTATTTTACAGAGGGTTGACATGCTAAAATATACAACTAACATTTCATGTTGGACGCATTTCATTATTTTGTAGGGGGGCCTTTTATCCCTCTTGTGAAATATAGAAACCTTTGCTTATTACCTGCTTTGCATCATTTCACAATGCTCCCTTTTTCCATCTTGTAAAATAGTGCCAACCATCATATGTAAAGTAGATCTTCATCAACCGTTGGGTATAATCATTTGTTGGGGTTTCTTTTTCTACATCTTGTCTGTCCATTTCAAATAGAGGGATCTCCATTAACAATCATCATATTTTGTAAGCAAATCAAATCTTTTTCACATGGGTCAACTATATAGTTTGCGTAGGTGGGTTAACTTTGCAGATTATCCTATCTCGTGTTTTGACAATGACATGATTTGACTTCTTGCGGCCATAACATGTTACAGGGAGTATCCATTTAATGCAAAATAATTTCTTGAGCCTGGAAATGATGATGCTAATGCCTCCCCGTGATCATTTAATATTTTTCCAAAGGAGTGATTATCCTTTTAGCTATCAAATGCATTCTTTTGGCCCCTTCTATCACTTTTGAGATCAAGTGCATTGAAAATTAGATTTTATTTGATCCTTTATTTATTTTTCCTTTGTAACCTCAACTCCATTGTGGTTAGATTTTCAACTATAAGTGAGATCTAGGTTATGCCTACACCCCATAAAGGAAAGTTTTGTAGTTTCTCTAGTGATCTCTTTTTCTATTTTTTTTGCAGATTTTTGTTCTATAAATTTTGTTTCCTCTTTTATAATAGAAATTATTTTTATTGTATACATTTTCAGCCAAATAAACTTATGGAAACTTGATTTCCTTGTTTGTTTTGTATGTATTTTAACATCTACAACACCAGTTGATTATGTTATTTCAATCAATTAATTTGTTAACTAAAATTTTACATTCCTTGCATGGTTGTATTTTTTCTTGACTTTTCTTTGCTGCTAAGGTTGATAAAATACAGAATGTGGTATACTCATGTGATTTCTATTAGATTTTAGTGCAAATGCCAGAAGAAGTAGATCAAAAAATCTATTTGGTGCATCACTATATTTCCCTTTAGTATTTTCAATTCTATAATCCTTCTCCCTTTTCTTTCCAAGTCTTAGTGAAGTAGTCAGATTGACCAACAAGAGGGGAGATAAGCTTAGCAAGGATGGAAGGAATCTTATAGATAGGAAAACTCATGGTGTCCATAATGGGCCTTAGAGGAATGTCAACTCTATAGTTATTAGGGACCCCATAGATGTGAGGCATCACTTATTTGGAGAGCATAAGATGATTCTTAGTGGCATCATCGAAGGAGCTATAGATTAATTACCCCCATTTTAACCTATTCAAAATTTTAAAATGTTAAATTGAATCCATGTCTTGTATAGTTCAAAATGTGTAATTATTAGAGCTTCTTAAAAATCCCCATCATAAATAAATCCTTTTGCTTTGTAGTCTATCATATCCCTTATTTTGCACTGTAGTTATTCAAAATAATTAAATAATATACAATAATAATAATTTCTATAGAATATATATATATATAAAGAGATAAAGAAATGAAATAATAACATATTATTGATAATTTATACATTAATAATATTAGGAATATTTAATAAAGCATATAACATTATAATTATAACATTAAAAATAGTGCAGTCAAATATAAAAGAACATAATAATAAAATATTAATATGGAACATAGTTTATACTTCGTTAAAATATCATTAATATAAAATCAATATGGTAATAAACATGAAAGCAAATATTAAAATATAAAACTAAAAGGATGGACTAAAGGATAGAAATTAATTTACAATATAGATCTCATTTTTACTAATTACAAATAGGAAATATATTTTTAATAAACATATATCTTATTATTTTTATTGAATAACCAAAAGACATACCCAAGAGTCATAATTTTTGTGTAGATACTTAAGTGTAGTCACCAAACGATGAAAAAATATAACTGAGCTTGATACAAAGAACAAAAGAAGAAGAAAAAAGGAAAGACTGGACAAGGATCATTACAAATGGTATTAGAGCATTATCTTGCCATCTTGTAGAGAAAACTTCAAGACAAGAAGATACTTGATTTAGAAAGGATAATTGAATTCGAATCAATAGAGATGAAATAAGTAGTATTGAATTAAAAATAAAAAATAAGTTTAGTTAATCATTTGATATGAAATTGGTTTGCAGGGTTCTAATATAGAAATTTAAGATAAATTAGTAATGTGCAAACATTGAGACTAGGCACAATCACCTCAGCAAATGAGGATCCTAATACATCGAATTCAAATTTTGACAAGACAAAACATTATATGTTGTATTTAAATATACAAAAAATAAATAAATAGAAGATGTAATGTCTAAAATTAAACTCAATTATGGATTATTCGATAAATAGAAAATTATAATATAATATTAAAGCTTCAGAAAGATTAGGATGCAACAGTGTATGATATTGTTAAAATCCATCTACATATTAGTAGATAGAAGACAAAATGCTATGATAAAAAATTGAAAGGCTCTTTCTAGAATAATGGCTGATAAATTTCAATAACATATAAAGAATATCTAAATAGTTTAAATTGTGATTGCAATGTAATGGGGTTGACAATTTCATTACATGGATGTCAAGAATGTTTTCTCTTTAAAAAAATCTAAAAGAAGTATATGTGGCAACCTAATTAGTTTATACGATTATACTTCTATAACAACAACAACAACAACAAAAAATACAAATTTAGAAAGGAAAAATTTGGGAGAATTATGAGACGATCATCATCTGGAGAAGTTGAATAAGAATCTAGGGGCAATTATGTGAAACATAATATTTTCCAAGAATCATAGCTTTCATATCATATTAAAAGAAATAAATAGAGTAATGACAGACATCTAATACATTTAGCAATAGGAGAGGGAAGAAAGAAGAAACACTACATTCGGCCCTCCTCCTTGTCTCTCACAATTGAAACAAAAATTGAATAATTGCATAGCTACTTGGGATGACTCCAAACAAACCAAGGAACAAGTGCACAACTAAAAAATTGTAGAAAATAGATATTATATATCTCTGACAAGTATAATATTGAATCTAGATTTGAAGAAGGTGAGAAAATAATAGAGGAAGATGTAGTAGTGAGCAATGGATAAACATTGACAGGCAGGTTTCAAAACTAGCACATTCACTTTTTGCCAATTATCCTTTGATGACAAGACTAGATGAAATCAATGGCACTCATTTTCTATACATACCTCACAACCAAGTATTAGTTTGGAAGCATGAAATTTCTATGAAAGAATGAAATTCTCACATTTTGAAATATATTAAGGCTATACACCCTTACGAAGAATAGTTGTGAGAAAAAAATAACATTTATCTTGAGAGGAACAAAAAATGGATGCAGCAACCAATAAGGGGAATAAAATGAAATGGAATAAAATGAAATGGAACAAAATATACTCAAACAAATGGATTGTTGCATATTGCCCCAAATTCTACACCCTCCACTAGTTTTTGTACCACATAAGACATTGGAGAACACGTCATTGTAGATAAAGTTCTACAAAATAGGAGATAAAATAATTATGATAATGACCAACAAATATAAATGAAGGGAGCAGGAAGAAAAAAATTATAATCCAATTTTAAAATCAAGTTATATGACATGTAGGTAGGGTGGACCAGCCCAAACATGATGCAGACTATTAAATGTGAAAACTCAATATAAAATATGAAAGGTAAAATTGGACCCATCGATTTGTAAATGAAGTGCTACAGCAGCATGGTCATAAATAGAAACCATAGCCTATTTATGAGAAAAGGTGATAGATGCATCAAGATAAGAAAGGTAAGTATGATTTATTCAATTGAATGAGTGATTATTCAAATGCTATGTCTATAAAGATATGTTAATGTCATGATAATTTAAATTATTAGAATTATTAGTAAGAATCTTTTTGACATTAAAATTTTGCATAGAATTATAATATAATAATTATGTTTAGTTTGTAGATAGAAACAATATCATTATCATTATAACTAATATTAATATTATTATTGTGTATTTAAAAGAGAGGAGTATAATTATAATCAATACCATAAATAATGTATGAATAAGTCTATTGTATTAGTTATGTAGTGGATAGGGAGTGTATATAGGGGAAGGAGTAAATCAGTCATGTTGGGGCAAGAGAATCCCAATACGGATAAAGATTTTAGAGAACCCCAAGCTAAGCATGTTCAACCTCAAGCAATAGTAAATATACCATCCACTAGAAAAAATTAAGTGCGTACCTAGTGGGTAGGGAGCGTGCAAAAATCAGTCGTGTTGGGGCAAAGAAATCCCAATATGGATAAATATCTGAGGGAGACCCAAGTTGAGTGTGTCCAAACTCACGTAGCAAAAAATCTACCATCCACTATATAATTAGATGAGTGAAAGAAAGTTTGAAATAAGGGGAGAACTACTAAAGAACCCTATTGTGGTACTAGCTAAAGGAAAGTTTGTCTCGCATCTTCAAGATATTTTTATTTCCAGACAACAGAAAGGAGTGCAACATTATGGTCAAAGTTTGTAAAAAAATTCCTTAACCTTTCCTTATTTCAAATTGTAATATGTCCACATTGTGTCTTCATCCATTAATGTGTTTGTATCATTTCTTCTTCGTATTTTCATGCACTCATCTGTCTACTTCATATTTACATGGTTTCTTCATGATTTAATGTGTCTACTTTGTGTGTTCTTTGTACACCTTCATTCATATGTTCTTGCATAGGTCAACATATATTAACATTTGTAATTCTGAAAGTGTCTAACACATATTCAAGAATGAGAATGAATCTAAGCTATGATTTAATTAAGATCAAGTAATTTTCTTGAGTACAAGAAAATTTGAGAGGTGAGGACTATCATATCCCTTGTTTTGGACCGTAATTATTCAAAACTATTAAATAACATATAGTAATATAGAATACATATATAACGAAATGAGATAATAACATATTATTGATAAGTTATAAATTAACAAGATAAGAAAGATTTGATAAAATAGATAATAATATAATTATAAAATAAATAATGACCAAAGAAGTTGCCAAGAAGATGGACCAGCTAGAGGAGCAAGCAGTTGAGTTCACTAAGAAGATGGGTTAGGCCATATTTGGTGTCCTTTTGTCTATTGTGTCTTTTATGTTTTGCCTTCTTTGTTTTTTTGTCCTCATGTAGCTAGATTTTTGTTGTTGGCTCTATCTCCTTTTGTTATGTTGTTCTAATGGGCATAATGTAAAATCTTTTAATCTTTTGTATAGGGTTTTAGGGCTCCTTCAAAACCTGTTTTCCAAATCAAAAGTATAAATAATAGTGTGGTCAAATATAAAAGAGCATAATAATAAAATATTAATATGGAACATAATTTATACTTCATTAAAATATCATTAATATAAAATCAATATGGTAATAAATGTAAAAGAAAATATTAAAATATGAAACTAAAAGGATGGACTAAAGGATAGCAATTGATTTACAATATAGATCACATTTATACTAATTAGAAAGTTGAAATATATATTTAATAAATATATATCTTATAATTTGTATTGAATAACAAAGAGACATACCCAAGAGTCATAATATTTACATAGATATGCCAGGGCAATCACTGAACTAGGAAAGAATATAACTGGGCTTGATAAAAAGAATGGAAGAAAAGGAATGATTAGACAAGGATAATTACATAGTCACCTCCTCCCTTTTTATGTCTACTCCAAATTTTCAACTCCAAATATTTTCACTTCTTAAAAATAAAGTGAAAATGAAAGGATTAGAAGTGAGGTTGTGAAATCTAAACTTGTAGCTCATAACTTGGTTATAAGTTGTGAAAAGTGAAAACAAGAGGCGATGATGAATTTCAAAAGTGAATTCGAAAGGTGAATTCTGGATGGTAAAGGAAAATGCATGTAGATTATGCATTGGAAAATCAACATTGACAACTCGGTTAAAAAATGAATGCGAGATTCAAAAGGATGGCTTATGATTGGTGACAAGTGAATGTGGAGTGAGATGTATGTACAGTAAAAGTGAAGGTGCATTTTTAGAAATTTTGTGAAGTACTTTGCAAAAGAGATTAGAAAAGAAGTGAATAATTTTATAATTTAATTAAATTCACTTCCTAATAAGTCTAAAATAAAGTTGTGCACCACACATTTGTAACTCTCAGGTAATTTGTGAAAATGAAAAATTTAGAATGCAATGTGTAGTCTCAACTAATAACTCATAACTTAGCTATCAGTTGTAAAAGTGGAAACATAATGTAAAGGTAAGTTGTGAGTGTTAAAGATATAGCATCAATCAGATTTTGAATTGTATCTATATTTTTAATCATTGGAAATATTTGAAATTTGGTTAATTTGAAAGTATGGTTATGATTATTTCTAATGCATTTGTTTTTTTATGAAAATGTGATGGTTTGTGGGAGAAGTCTAATTCCCTATCAACTAGTACAGTGAGCTCATCTATTGTGATATTGCTATCAGGATTTAACCATGTAGTTTTTAAGTCAAACTCATTGACCCATATATCATGAGTAGTGATTCACACATGCATGCATCACTTATGAGAATAAATGGAAAACTTAGCACTCATTGGATCTAGGTGAAGCGTTGGGACTTCCAAGGAGGTCACCCATCCCAGTACTACTCCAACTCAAGTGCGCTTAACTATAGAGTACCCTCCATAGTTAAACCCACTCTTCTTGCAACCCCATGTGCAAAACCTAGTGTACATATGTTTGATGACTAATCTATAAATTAGGAAAGGTTCCTAATGATAGTTCAAAGTTGGACATGGATTTAGTCAATTCAATACCAAGCTCCAATGTGTAATTCAAATATCCTCTAAAGGTTTTAAAGTTGTGCAATTTATTTATCTCTAATTGTCATAAATTAACAGTTACACTAGTGTAAAGACCACTTAATTGTTCTTTTGTGATTTAATGTTTGAAGGGTTTCAAGTGTTATACATCATAATAGGATTAGATTCTAAACATAATTTAAAAATCCCCTCAAATACATGGTGAGATAGCTCATCAGGCTTTGAGGTATGATTTAGTGTGTGTATAGTAAACTATCAACAATATGACAACCAAACCCATATCTAGTTCATAGATCTTTTAAACTACTGATGATCACAAAGCTATTAGATGTTGATACTTTTAATTGGTAGGTCTTTGATGATCCAAGAGCCCCTAATCATAGTTGAAGGATATTGTATTAGTCATTTTTTGTTGATCTTTCTTGAAGACTATGATGCCATTGTTGTGATAGTAATACAAGAATCTTATTTGCCTAATAAGGATAGTAAAATGTGTTGGAATTATTTAGAATAACTAAGAAGGGGGTTGAATCAGTTATCCAAGGTCCAAATATACAAATAAAACTTTTCAATACTAATCAAATCCATACCCATAAAATCTCAACATGCATGCATCCATTAGATCATACAATACTTAAACTTTGTAGGTTACTATCCTAAGTCAAAACAACTTTTCATAAATGTAAACATGAAACACCATAAGAATATTCACACAATTTGACACAAGGATTTTATGTGGAAACCCAATTTGGGAAAACCCACCAGTAACATGCTAATAATCCTCACTCTTCTAAAGTGATGCCCTTTTAAAGGTTATAATACACACTGTTAAATGTAACCTAGTAAAAGGATTTCAATCACCCTATTAGGAGAGAGCCTTGTTAGTGGAATTTAGACCATTCCATTAGAATGTCACCTATTTAAAGGGTTTACAAATGACTATTAGGTCAACCTTAATCCAAAGAATTTTATCTACACTAGTACAATTATTAGAAAGTAACAATAGGACTTGATCTGATAAAAACTTATGACTCAATTATAGATTGCAGATCTCTATTTCAATCCTCCAATCTTCTTGGAATTCATACTCTTCAGCTCTGATAGCTTGTTCACCCTTCAAGCATTCATCCCCTTAAGCCTTCTTTCTTTGTATGCCAACTACAGTCTCTTCTATTTGGCCACTAATTGAAGCAATGCCCTAGACTCCTTGTCGTCTTTAGGTTCTTACACATGACAACCTTTTCTTTTGACTAGCTATGTTTATAAATAGAGAATTTAGATCTTTTTTGTTTAACCACAATTGTCCATTTTAGGGTTAGGTAACATTAGGTAGGATTCAATAAATCTACCCACTTTTCCATTTGGTTCCTCTAGAAACTTCCTCTAAAATCTTCCTTGTATTCACCTTAAAATGGTTTACCTTGAATTTGTGCCACTAGCTCATCATAGTCATCTTCCATATGCTTCACATAATTCAAGAAATCAAACAGTCAGCTTAGATTTGTCAAATCTTTGATTTAACAATGTTTGTTGTCACTCGACATCTATAATGTTATGTCACTCGACCAACACTAGTTCACTCAGCAAACACTAAAGTTCACTAATGCTTGGCACCAACTAAAATTTACTTGGCATATTCTAATATTCGCTCATCTTGCATCATTTTTCTTCTTTGTTTGACTTGCACTAACTACTCGACAAGGCTTGGCAAACACTTTTCTTACTTGATCTTCTTCTAGTCCCAACTTGAGTAATCTTTCATTTCAGACTTTAAGTAGATAAACAATACACTATAGTATCAATGTCTTACTTGGTCTTAGTGCTTATTTTACATACCATATAACTCAACCTTTCTCCAGGTGCTCTTGTTATCTCCTCTTTTCAAATCTTCATCATCAATCAACTAAATGATAGATTGCAGACCAAAAAGCAATTGTCTCACCAATAGGTAGCAGGTTTGACATCATTGAAAAAATAATGATTGTTCCATTACAGGTTCTTTGCTTCAACAAAATAGTTATTCCATTCCAATATATTTAATGGGGTATTTCATCAAGATATGTAGTATTTAAACTTGACATAGAATAACGTTAGTGCATGTAGAAGACATATAAATTTGTGTTCAGAATACAGGTTCTTTGCTTCAACAAAATAGTTATTCCATTCCAATATATTTAATGGGGTATTTCATCAAGATATGTAGTATTTAAACTTGACATAGAATAACGTTAGTGCATGTAGAGGACATATAAATTTGTGTTCAGAATACAGGTTCTTTGCTTCAACAAAATAGTTATTCCATTCCAATATATTTAATGGGGTATTTCATCAAGATATGTAGTATTTAAACTTGACATAGAATAACGTTAGTGCATGTAGAAGACATATAAATTTGTGTTCAGAATAAAGTATTTGAAGGGCATATGGACATTGGATGAAGGTAAGGTATATTTTTTATTGAGATATTGATTGACACTAATCTAAATTGATTCAAGGTAGAACCTAGAGTGAGCCTTGAATTTGGTGATTTCATTTTGTTTCCTCTAAAATGGTGTTCATATGATGGAATATGCATTAAATTAGTAGGATCCTAAGAGATTGAAGGTCTATTTAAATTACCTCTACATCAGTGAACACAATTTTTAAAAATATGTATTTATTACATTTTCAAAAATCAGGTCATGATCTAGTGGAACATGCCATGTCATCAGGTCAATAATAATCATTTATTTTCTTGAATGTCCCAACTTTTTCATTCTAGAAACCTCCTTAGCATACCTCATAAGAACTTACAACCAAATCTTGAGCATGCCTCTAACTTAGCATCAGATAAATCTATCATAGTGAAGATCATCAATCCAAATATTAGCAGTACTATGTCTGTATCTAAACTCTTCTTGAACATAGAATAGCAGTCTTTATTAAATCTATTATAACTCTCTCATACTTTATATTAATCCTCTACAACTTGACATGAATCAAGTTTACATAGTCTTCTACATCTTTGTACCTTTGCACCAAATAATTATAAATATAGTAGCCACGCAAATTCATTATTTTTACTATATATTTATATAGTGTTTCTTTTAAATACTATCTAAAAAGAGAAATACATTGACATCAATGACAACACATCTCTTAGTACAAAAATATCCCCTTTTGGCATTGATGGAAATATATGATGTGAAAAAACATATCAATGTCAAATTCATATTATTATCACTGTATTTCCATTCACAGTCTTCACCAATAGAAAAGAAATGCATCCCATTTGATCCATACTCAATACATACTCCTATCTCCATCCTAAAACATACTCACCCTTAGATGCATACTACATACTCATCTTTTCCTTAACATACATATTTAATTTTCAAATATTTTTCATGTGATCACCTCTCCCCCTTTGACATTAATGAAAAAGGTGCACTTTGTGACACGGCTATAAAATAATGAAATTAAAATAGCTCATATCATATATGTTAATATATTAAATCTCTTATTCTTACATGCTCATTAAACCTTTATCACCAACACTTGCAATACTCAATATTTTTACTAACTATTCCACCTAAAGATCAACCTCATTTCATCGATCCAAGAAGAATGAAATGTATTTTTAAGTTCCTTGGACTAATGCATTTCAATACATATCATGACATATTGGGAGAAGTCGTAACCCCTATTAAGCCCCTCAGGTACTCAAATATTTCCTTGGATGATTGTTTAGTAAAAATGCTTACAATCGATTCTTTTGTAGGAACATGTTCCAACTTGACTTCCTTCTTATTAACCTTTTCCTTCAAGAAATGATATTGGATACACATGCTCTTTTTCTTAAATGTTATATTGGATTATTTGACTTATTGATAGAACTTGAGTCACACAATAGATAGTAATGGGTTTGTTAAAATATACTCTAATGTCTTAAAACAATTGCTTCATCCACACCACCTATGAACAATTTGTAACAACAAAAATTATTTTTCCTTAGAAATGGATTGAGATACACAACATTATTTCTTACTTAATTATGTAACTAGTCTTTTAACCATGGATAATATTCAACTTCTTTTTTTTATCCACATTGTTTTTCCAATTAGTATCTATGTAAGAACACAATTTAAAATCATCATCCTTTTCATCACATAAGAAATAACCAATTGTCCCTTTTCAATATATGAATATCCTTTTTACAAAAAAATTATTGTATTCTTTCAGTTTGGGAACTAGGATCCATGTGTTATTCTTTTGAATCTAATATAGTTCCTCTTTTATGTCCTTTGCCTAATTCTCATCTCTGCATGCTTCATGTACATTTTCAGGTTCAATCTTAGAAGTCAAACAAAGTTCCTTTCTAGTCTCTACTAACCTTCTATCATAAAATCCTTGATTTTTATCAAACAAATTCAAGCTTTCAAGAAATTGAGACATTACTTATTTCCTAAAGAGTTTAAACTATATTGTAACCATAAAGTATTGTAACATTTGAGTTGTCAAGTTAAGTTGTGTAATCACTCAAAAATGGTCATCTACACTATGAGCCCCCTTTCTAGCATTTTTGCTTAATTTATCTATTTCTTATCCTTGATCAAATCATCACTTTGTTATTTATTCAATGATAACTTATGGTTTGACCACTATATCCTAAGTTCCTATTTAATTTAAAAAACTTGCTCCCTTTTAATTAAATAAAGTCCCCAAAATTCTCTTATCCTAAGTGTGTACATGAAAATGCACTTTCTTATTTTAAAAATAAAAGAAATATATATTTGTGTCTACACATGGAATGAACACTTTCTAAGGTGGGAGGAATTTCTTATTTTTAAAATATAATAAAAGGAATTTTGTCTACACTTAAATGCACACTTTTCTATGTGAGAAGAATCTCTATTTTCAAAGTAACTTTAATTCTCCTCTACACATCTTTTGCCTCTTGAAGTCAATTGTTTATCTTGCTCTAGTGAGATTCTTGTGCACATGGATCATTAATGCCTCATTCTCCACCCTTGACTTTGCCTTTTAATCTCAACCATAGATTTTTCTTTAAAAGGAGGCCCTATCCTCATTCTCCATATATCATGTTTTTGTACTAACATTATGTTGTAGGTTTTCTTATAACTTCTGGAGCACATAGAGCATTCTTGCATTCTTTCATTCTTAGCTAATTTTCACTCTACTTACATTATGGCATACTCTTTATCTTAGTTTTCTTTGTGCTCTAGATTAGATCACATAGTTTAATTAGGTCGTTTGCTAACTTCTTGTTAGCTTACTCTTGCATTTGCATTTTATTTATCTTAACTTGCATTTGCATTACACTTCTTTAATTCTTGGATATTGGCACCCTTGCCTCTACTATTTGAATCTTCCATACTATGGTGCACCATGCAAGGGTTTCTTGATCTAGGTTCATTTTGGAGCCATAATCTTATAGCTCTTACCCATCACAAATAGGAAGCTATAAGAGCTCATTTGGATGCTCTCTTTCATAGGTATTCTCAAGAATAAGGGTTTACAAAAGTGTACCTTATTTTTTGTATACATTTTTTACACCCACCGTGGGGCTAGAACCAAGTTTTTAGCTCCATTTTCTTGATTGCATTTTATTTTCATTCTTATTTATATTTTTTTACAGCAGCTTAGTGGATCTAATCAAGTGGTTTTGCAAGGTTCTCACTTTGGTTTTAAGGCTAAACCTTGTGCAATTTGATTTGAAGGCCAAAACCCTAAGTTTTTTAGATTTTGATCATATCTTCCAAATGTCTTATTATTTGGATCTTTAAAAAAAGTTAGATTGGTGATGGATCAAAGATGACTTATTTCAAAATTCAATTTTTTTGGACTTGATTTGCATGAGTTATATTTTTATCTTTATTTTTAATGAAAACTCAATGTTGGTCACAAATCAATGAATGTTTCAAAAAACTCTACATTTTTTAAAAGGTCTTTGAATTATAAATTGGGTTGGTTCTTTGTGCTTTGAATTTAGATGTCATATTATAGCTCATACACTCAATTTGAAAAAAAATGGGTATGGTTTGAGAACATGGGCCCCTAGGGCACAAATTTTGAGATTTTGCTAAAATTATTGCATTTTTTGAAATCTTGTTCATTTTTACTACAGGTATCTTCTTTATATTTTCATTTTTAACACTGAAATCATGGCTTAAAAATCCACTCTTGTTAACTAGGCCAAAAAGCAAAAATATAAAAAAGAGCATTTGGTGATTAGGTTGCACTTTGTTTGTAAATAGTTCAATGCATGATATGAATTTTCATTTTGAATGGAATCAACTAGTTCAATGCATTTAATGTAAATATTTAATTTAAGTTTTCCTATTTCTTCATGATTTCATGCATTTGATTTAAATTTGTGAAGGCAACTTGGAGGTCAAAGAAGCGAAAAAAATAAAAACAAAAAATGGAAAGCATGAAATCAAGGTGCACCCCTTCAAAACCTTCTTATATGAATTGTAAAAAGTGACCTATTTATTCCTCTATATTGTAAAATAATTTCTTTCTTTTGGTCAACTTGTTATGTGTGTCTTCCCAACATTGAAAAAAAGGTTTAAAATAAATCACACATTTGGATTTAGGCCTAGAATAAACAAGCTTGCTTGGCTTATTTTCTTTGTGTGATGTTTATGCTGATTTATTTTGTTGATTGTTCCATCTCTAATAGTCTCACAAGGATGTCACAATCTAGAGGACTAGGGACATGGGGTATATTTTTCTCTTTATTTATGTCTGTGGGTATGCTTTGTACATCCTAGGTGTCCCGAGCTTCTTGCTTGTACTACTCGACATTTAGAATTTACAATGTATCATCCTTATCTATTTTTGCAAGACTGTGTTGGGGCATTATCTTGGCATATATGCCTTGATACAAGTGTAATCTTGGTACACTAACCTAGGAAATGTATCAGTGATTCATCTTGACTTCTATGTCTTTGATGCTCATGCTAGGTTCCCAAATTTTGGCTTGATGATAAAAACTAGGACTTACTTATATAACCCTTTCAATCGTACCTTTGCATATTAGTTTATATTTGTAGGGTTCATTCTAGCTTAGCTTTGTAACTTGTGTGTTGAGAGAGCCTTCTTTATCTTTCATGAACATGTTTGTCATTGTGATCATCTCCTTGCTTCTTCTCAACCATTTATTCATCCTCTTTTAATCTTGTCATCTTTTTCTTCCTTGTAACCAAAAGGAGTTAAATCTTTTCATTACATCTATCTATCCTTTTTGGATCTTTTATATAATATTTTGACCTAATTTTTGAACTTCATATATTTGCATGTAAATTGCATTCTTTCCTAATTTTGATGTCTTGGACTCATTTTTTGGATTAAAATCAAAATCTAGGTTCATCTTGATGGTCAAAATTGTGTTTTAAAATTCTTCTTTCTTCTACGTAGTTGGTTGACCTTTTAAGGCTTAATCTTCAAATCTTTCTGAGGCAAGCATTCTTTCTTCATTTCTTCATCATTTCTACTTCCTTCCACTATTCTTTTTTCATTTCATCTTTCTTCTCTCTTTGACCTAATTCTAATGTTTTATCTTTTTGGTCAAATCTAGTCAAACTGGGGCATATCTTCGTTGCTTAGTGGTCAACCATGTTTATAATCACTTATTTGTCATCATGGACTTTTCTTCCTTTTGATTTGATCAATTCTTTCTTATTTCTACATCTCCTCTATATCATTTCAATTTCAATCCCAAGGGGGCAGGAATAATCTATCATTGCTACAAATTGCTTTTTTTTCCATGACTATCTATCTACTTGCTTTGGATACTTGGATTGACACATCAATGCTTCTCTCGGGTATTGATATTGTTCATTTCTCTCTCCTAGTGTTCATTTTTTACGCTAACTGATTGTGCATTTAAGATTTTCTACTTCTTTGTACTTCATTCTTTAGAGTCAAATTTATCTATTCGCTACTTGCTTGGCTTCTTCATTTTTTGACATAATATGTTCTTAGATTGATCACACATTAGTCAAAGAGGGAAAAATATAATTACCCAAAAATGGTCATCTACACTATGAGCCCCCTTTTCTATCATTTTGGCTTAATTTATCTAT
This sequence comes from Cupressus sempervirens, assembly GCA_028749045.1. Lineage (NCBI taxonomy): Eukaryota > Viridiplantae > Streptophyta > Pinopsida > Cupressales > Cupressaceae > Cupressus > Cupressus sempervirens. The sequence continues at coordinate 746,982,759 of CM053790.1, forward strand.
AGCTTATCCTTGATCAAATCATCACTTTTCTATTTATTCGATTATAACTTATGGTTTGACCAAGTTATATCCTAAGTTCCTATTTAATTAGAGAATATTTCTCCCTTTAATTAAATAAAGTCCCCAAAATTTCCTTATCCTAAATGTGCACATGAAAAGGAACTTTCTTATTTTAAAAATAAAAGAAATAAATATTTTTGTGTACACATGGAATGCACATTTTCCAAGGTGAGAGGAATTTTCTATTTTAAAAATAAAATAAAAAGGAATTTTGTCTACACTTGAATGCACACTTTCTATGTGAGAGGAATCTCTATTTTCAAAATACCTTTAATTCTCCTCCTTGCGTCTTTTATCTCTTAAAGTCAATTTTTGATCTTTCTTAGGTAAGATTCTTGTGTGCATGGATCACTAAAGGCTCATTCTCCACCCTTGATTATGTCGCTTAATCTCAACCATCCATTTTTCTTTAAAAGGATGCTCTCTCCTCATTCTCCATATCTCATGCTTTTGTACTAACATTATGTTGTATTTTTTCTTATAGCTTTTGGAGCACTTGGAGCATTCTTTCATTATTAACTAATTTTCACTCTACTTGCCTTATGGCATACTCTTTAACTTAGTTTTCTTTATGCTCTAGCTTAGATCACATAGCTTAACTAGGTGGTTTAGTAACTTCTTGTTAGCTTACTCTTGAATTTTCATTTCATTTAGCTTAGCTTGTATTTTCATTGCACTTCAACAATTCTTGGATATTGGCATCTACTCTTTGAATCTTCCATTCTATAGTACACCTCACAAGGGTTCCTTAATCTAGGTTCATTTGACAACCACAATATCATAGCTCTTGCATGTCATAGATAGGAATCTATAAGCCACCTCTTGAGATTCTCTCTTCTATGGATATTCTCAAGAATAAGGGGTTATAGAAGTGTACCCTTGGTATACAAGTTGAGCCAAGGACATATGAAATGAGTTGAATTATTGTAGAGTTATGATTTTGTGTTGAAACATAGGAGTGTGCAATCAACAAGGTAGTTAATGTGTTGAGTAGCAGAAGGAATTTATTGATAAAGGTGCTGGTGAAAATTCTAGGGTTTGATGGATTGAAAGATTTGTATGAATTTGATCATGATTTTTCAAAACTATAGAACACTTTTAAGGAACCTTTTTCCATTTATTGAAGTAAATAGTTGGATTATTTTTTATGGGGTGATATTTTTATAATGATTAGAATAACTGAGAGGGGGAGTGGTGAATCAGTTATCCTTAGGTCCATATAAACTAGTTCAACATTTAAAAATCTTGATATCTTTTCTTTTTAAATCCTCTTCATCAATCAAATAATGTGACACCCTACATTGTTAGAAAATATCTTACTAGTAAGGTTTGATATTAGTGACAACATAACAATTGTTCCAATTATAATTAGAATAGTCTCCCTCTTTGGCATTGATGGCCACACCTCTAGTTTCCATGCAATCCAAAAAAGTAAACTCTTGATTTTCATTATCCTCTCTATGTGTGTTATGTATCAGATATGTATTAATATATGTAGTTTCATTCTAATTCTCATTCATGCAAAATCTTATATGCTCTTATTCTCATCCATGCAATCTCTGATATGCTCCTTCTTGGTTATATCTTTCATTACACTAGAAACACCTCTTGTTCCATTTTCAATGGTGACTTAGAACACTTATCCACTTGACATGCTTCTCCCTCTTTAGGTATATTATGGTAGCAATACATGTCTCCCTCTTTGTGTTTGACATATTTTGCACATATCTCCTTTGCTATGGTAACTTGGCAATATCTCCCTCTTTGATAATAATTTCAAAGACATAATTTCACTCTATGGTATACATATTCAGTCCTATTCACTTTGAACTTTTTGATCTTTGAATAATCTCTCCTTCTTACATCACCATCCTTGTTGCTTCATCAACTCATAGTTATTGTACTTCTTTGTACATCTTGAGGCAGCTCCTAAACTATGACCTCCTACATTAATCTATAAGATATTTTGATCATAACAATAGATACAATGTTGCATCTCTTCTTAATTAGCTTCAGCTAGGGGAATGACCCCTAAATTACCTCTTAGATATATAAATGAATCCTTAGGTAGTTCCTTAGTGAATATATAAGTTATTTATTCTTTTGTATTCACATAGTCTAGTCTCACTTCTTTGTCTTGTTGTAATTCCCTTAAGTAATGATACTTGATTTCAATATTCTTTGTCTTTATGTGCATCACAAGATTCTTAGATATGTTTATAGCACATGTGTTATCAAAATATATCATCAAAAGTTCAATAGTGTCTTCCTTCATACCTTTCAACAATTGCTTGATACAAACAATGATTGAACAATTCACTATTACTAAAACATTCAAGTTCTATTATAGATTGTGAAATACAATTTTTCTACTTGTGCTTCCATGAAATCAATCTCTTGCCTAGAAATAAAGTTCATCCACTTGTACTCTTTCTATCATCAACTTTTTCAGCCCAATCAGTGTTTGTGTAAAGCTTTAGTTCAAACTTGTCATTCTTATTATACCATAATCCATAGTCTGTTGTCCCTTTCATATATCTAAATATCATTTTTATATCCATCATGTTATTCTTCTTAGGATTTCCAAAAAATCTAGCAACAATACCAATAGTCAATGCAATGTCAAGTCTGTTATGAACAACCTATTGCAACTTTCCAATCATTGATCTATACATTGTTTGATTTACTTCAACAAAATTATCATTCTTTGAAAGTTTATGTCAAGTAGCCATAGCTATTCCAACTAGTCTTGAATCTTCCATTTCAAAGGTTTTTAGTATCTCCTTGATATAATTTGATTTTGTAATGTATATTCTTCCTTTCATCTAATAGACTTGCAAACAAAAAAAGAATTTTATCTCTCCAAACATTGACATTTCAAATTCTTTCTTCATTTCATTAGAAATTTATTTGCACATTGAATCCTTTCCTCCAAACATGATATCATAAACAAATATTTCAGCTAACAATATTCTATCCTCAAATTCACTTTTCAAATACATATTTCTATTATCATTAGTTATTGCAAAACCAATTCTTGCCAAATATGCATGTAACCTTTCATACCATGCTCTAGGAGCTTGTTTCACACCATATGATGCCTTGTGAAACTTACATACCATGTTCTTCTTGATGAGGTCAAAAAAAACTTTAGGTTGTTCAATGTAGACTTCTTCTTTCAAAATTCCATTAAAAAATACAGATTTGACATTCATTTGATATACCTTGTATCCTTTGTAAACAACATATGCAAGTAATGTTCTTACTCCTTTCAACCTTGCAACTAGACAAAATGTCTCTACATAGTCAATTATTTTCTCTTATGCATATCCCTTTCAAATCAATCTTGCCTTATTCCTTGTGACTTCACCTTTCTCATTCATCTTGTTTATGAATACCCACTTGGTTCCAATTACATTCTTGTCCTTTTGCTTGGGTACCAATGTTCATGTTTTATTCTTCTCAATTTGATCAATCTCCTCATTCATTGCTTTGATCCAATCTTTATTTTCCAATGTATCTTTAACTATTCTTGGCTTGAACTCACATAGTAAACATGTATGGTTCTTCAATTTTCTTCTTGTCATTACTCCTAAGCCCTTGTCTCCAATGATTTATTCTTCATTATGGTGTCTTCTTACATATTTAGCTAAGACAATTTCATATCTTCTTTATTCTTTTTGTATTTCACTTGTTCTATCTTGTTAATCTTCACCAAGTATCTCCTACTATAACTCAGTTTCCTTTATCTAATGTTCAATCTCCTATGTTTGGGGATCAACTTTTATAACCTAATGCTCAATAGCATGTTGAGGCTCAGCAAATTTTCTTTGTTGATACTCAATAGTTATTGTCTACTAATGTTTGGTAGTCACCTTCACTTGTTTAGGTAAGGTACTAGCTTCTCCTTCATAGGTGTATACAAAAATTTTGTAATCTTTAGGTTCCTTCTTGCATTCTTCTTCATTCTTTTCTACAAATTATCACCTCTAACATTTGCACTTTTCACAACTTTGTTCGTGTTAGCATTCTAACATTTGTGTGCCTTAATTTTAATAGAATATCCTAAGAATATACCTTCATCAGTCTTTGCATCAATTTTTTTATGCCTTGCATATTTTATTATATAACACTTACTTCCAAAAACTTCAAAATAATTGACATTAGGTGCATAGCCATACCATAGTTCAAAAGGGGTTTTGTTTGTACCTTTCTTAACTTGAAATTGGTTTAAGTGTATAAACAAGAGTACTTACAACTTCCCTCCAATACTTTTTTTAAACACTCTTTTTGATCATCAGTATTCTTGCATGGTTCATAATTGATCTATTTCTTCTTGCAACTATCCCATTTTGTGGTGGGGTTCTGGGTGCAGACATTTGTCTCTTGATTCCTTTGTCATTTTAGAATGTATTATATGAATTTACCTCCTCTATCTAATCTTAAGCATTTTAAAATTTTGCTTGTTTCCTTTTCAACTCTAGCCAAATAACACTTAAACATTTGACAAGCATCAATTTTTTCTTTAATAAGCATCACAATCATCATTCTAGAGAAGTCATTAACAAATAGAATAAATTATTTTCCACCATAATAACTTTGCACTCCAATAAGACCACATAAATTAGTATGAACCAAATCCAAAATATCATCAAAAGAATAGGACTTGCTCTTGAAACTAGACTTTATCATTTTTCCCCTTTTACATTGTTTGCACACCACTTTATCAAGTTTTCTCAATATTGGTAATCCTTTCACTCTTTTCATCTTACTAACGTTTAACAAATTATCAAAGTTCACATGACACAGTCTCTTATGCCATAACCAAGTATCTTCAAATTATGCAAATAGACATGTATCTTCAAATAGATCTAGATAAAACAACTTACCTCTTGTTTGCTCTCCACTTCCAATTAGTTCGCTAGTAGCATCATAGATCTTTGCCTTCATGTTTTGAAATTCAAATAAGTGGCCTAGACTATTCAACTATGCCACACTCAACAAATTATATTTTAGTCCATCAACCTAATATGCATTATCACATCTGATCTTGTCATTCAATATAATAGATCATTTTCCTTTCACACAACATGGTGCCTCATTTCCAAACTTAACATTACTTCCATTATAATGTTCTAGCTTTTAAAACTTACTTGTATCACTAGTCATATGATGTAATCAACCACTATTAATTATTCATTCACCATTCTTACTCACATGTGAGATTAGAGAAATTTTCTCATCTTCATTAGATTCATCTTTCATTGCAACATAAACAACTTCTTCATCATGATCATAAAAATCACTATCAAAACCATTTTCTTCAGCAATGTAGCAAGATTTCTTACCTTTTCCTTTGTATTCTTTATTACCTCAGTTGTCTTTGTCGTCTCTTCTTTCTCAATATCTAAAGCATTTCCTTTCTTCCTTCTCATCTCTATTAGGACACCTTGCAACAATGTTACCAACTTTGTTACATGTAAAAAAGATTATAGGAAGTTTACCTTTGCATTTTCATCTTCCTCTCGGTAGCCTTCTTGCCAACAATGCTTCAAGATCCTCAAGCTCATCATTTGATTCACTATCATTGTCCATAGTCTTAATATTTTTCTTTCTTCTAGATCCATCAAGAGTTAGTTGAGAACTAAAAGCAGATTCAACACTAGAAGGTGTATAACTATCAAAATTTGTTAATTCAATTACAGTGAGTCTACCAACTAGACTATCCAAGGTTAGATCATTACCAAGTGTACATCTTAGTTCTTGTATTGTAGAAACTCTAATTGCATAAATAGAAAGTAAATTTCTCAATGCCTTGTTCATCACAGTCTCTTTAGTTATGTCTTCTCCACCACCTCTTTAATTTAGGCACACTGTTGTGCAATAGTTTCACCTTCTTTTATTCTCATGTCATCAAACTTGCCTCTCAAACTTTCATTTTTATCCCTTAATACATTTCTATCCCCTCCATGAATTTGAGCCAACGAATCCCATATTTTCTTAGTAGTCACTATAACATTTGGGGTCAAATTGAGAAGGCAATTTGTAATGACGATGTAATTTGTGGTGATTTTCATGTTATTTTTTTTGTAATTTCCCCCAGCGTTGTCACAATAGCAACATTTACATCATAATTGTGATGTTCACATGAGTATAAACAAAAGAAAAAAGAAAAAAAAAATATGACATAAATAATTCCCTACTTGTTTTGATTGTAGAGAGTTGCACACAAAAGAGGATGGAGAGCTCTGAACGATGGTGGGGAGCTCTAAACCTTGCCATGCCCTTGTGATCGATGCATTTCATTGTTCTAATCTCTGCATTTCATTTCCATGCCCTTGCTCTACAATTTCATTGTTGTGATCTCTGCATTTGCCATGCCTTTGCTCTACAATTTTGTTGTCATGCCCTTGCTCTGCGATTTCATTGTTGTGCCCTTGCTTTATGATTTTGTTGACATGACATGCCCTTGCTCTATGATTTCATTGTTGTGGCATGCCCTACTCTACAATTTAGTTGTTGTTCCCTTGCTCTATTATTTTCTTCAAGGGCTATGTAAATGTTTGTTTCTTTTCCTTCTAAATAGGTATCTCTTCATATTTCCTTCTAAACATGTATATCTTAGAGATTTTTTTTAAGGTGCTTATTACATCTTAGCACAATAGAAAAATTGATCCAGTTGCATGCAAATTCTAGAATCCAAATAATAAAACAATAAAACTCACTCAACCCATGCTAAGTGACTTGCGTCAAGATCCTGCATAAAAATAATGCAGACCGGGAAAAATACGCAAAGTTTGCAAGAAATTTTACAAAACCATATTATAGCAGATATTTTTAGAAAGAAACTAGCCATAACCCTGTTAAATGGGTCTAGTTTTTTATTAGCTAGGTTGATTACAAATTCATATATAATTTTCATCAAATTAAGTACAATAAAATGAACAATCAGTTGTTCCTAGCTAGTAGAATCAAATACAATTTTCCAAGGTGATAAAATTGCATATGCAGATGCATCACTTGCATGTTAGGCATGAAGTGCATTCCCCAGTTTATAAAAAATGGTTGGATATAAAGGCTCCATATACTAGCCCAACAATGGAAGCCAAATATTTAACCATGCATGTATTACCACACTATCCCTATGAGGATCCCAAGTATCTATTTTTGTTCTTAATTTGGGCATCGCTATATGATCTAACATGTTATGAAGTAATGAAGCTGATAGTAACTTATCCCATGTCTCTAGAAAATGTAGCATACATTCAAGGTCCCTTGGCTCCTAGGAAGGTTTAGTAAGTATTCTCACAGCTGGAAGAATAACTTCAGTGAAGAGTTGAGTGCAAAGAGTTAAAGAAGCAAGTTTTTCTTTTGTGTAAATGTCATAATCATGAGCCTCATTCCCTTTTAGAAGCCTCTACCACAATGAAATTACCTCTAAACCATGCAAAGGATGTTGAAGAAATTCCCAACCTTGAAGCACTCTTATAAGAATTTGATACTTGGGATCATCACAAGGAGACTGTGCCAATACTTGAAACACTCTTATAAGAAAATGTAGATGCAATACATGAAAATTGCACAGCTTGTAGTCCTCCCACTATTCGAACTATAAATTCTTAAAGGCACCTGCAAGTGATTCCAATGTCATAGTACCTACCGCAACACTTTCATGAATTCTATCTAGTGGCTTCCATAATATCCTCTATGATGTCTAGTTGTTTATGTTGTGTAGTCTCTTTCTAAAGTTGCTCCTCCTCCTTTTCTCTTGTTCCTTAATTTTGATTATCAAACTTCTAAATATCTACCTCTACCATATCTAAAATAAACTTCACATTGTGTTGTAACTCTAGCATAGGTGTTTGATCATTGATAGCTTTTAGTTCAGCATTCAAGTTTTCAAGATTGGTCAACACCGTCACTTGCAAATCTCTCATGTCAAGCACTTTCTGTACTATTTCAACACCATGTTCTTGCTTCTGAGCTAATGGTTCTTTAGGTGCATTTTCTTGTAAAACACTAATTTTGTTGAACAATTGTAAACTCTTAGAAAGTGCTTTGTTGTTTTCATGTATGTATGTATGTATGTATAAATATCTATGTATGTATGTATGTATGTATATGTATGTATGTGTATGTGTATATATGTATATATGTATATATGTATGTATGTATGTATATACATATCTATACATATGTATATGTATATATATGTATCTATGTATGTATGTATGTATGTATGTATATATACAAAAAGATCTTGTGGATTGTGGATTGTAGATTGTGGATTATAAACAAAAAGGAAAAGAAAACATGACATTAATTATTTCCCATTTGTTTTGATTGATTGTGGAGAGTTGGGTACAAAAGAGGTTGGAGATCTCTGAACGAGGGTGGACAGCTCTGAACGTTGGTGGAGATTGGTGGAGATCAGTGGAGATCTAGGATTTTGTTTTTGTTCCCTTGTGGTCATTGCATTTCATTGTCATGTTGTGCCCTTGTGATCTTTGTGCCCTTACTCTATGATTTTCTTCAAGGGGAGAAGAGGTACCTATGTAAATGTTCTTTTTTTTCAATCTAAACATGTATCTCTTGTTCATATATAATAGCTTTGGCTAGATTCAAGGATAACTAATTATGATGATTGTATGCATATGTGCATGTATGTATGTATGTCAGCTCACTATGTGAACTACTTTAGATGCATACATGCACACTTGCATAGTACTTGTGCTAAATTAAATTAATCATTCTATGTCTTGAATTCACACAAGAAATTATCCTTGCATTCAATCAAAACTATTCATACCAAACTAAGTATGCAGAAATAGGTACTTACAAATTATATTATCTCTTGGTGATTGAGTAAATCTCTCATGCATAATATCATCTAGTTCATGATTAGATGCATTCACATTAAGTCACAATAGGATCGAGTAGATGATCCATTTATGTTACTTCGTACTTATTTTATTGAACATTTTTTTTAACATAATCAGTAATACTAGAATTATATAGCTACAGCTAATACTCTTGTTTATTTTATTTTATCATATACATTTAAGAATATTATTTTTCTTAAAATTAGACTATATATTTGTAATAGGCTATATGGAGGACTACGTAAAATTTTTAAAATTAAAAATTAAAAAACATCACATTAATAATTCCCCACTTGTTTTGATTGATTGTGGAGAGTTATGCGCGAAAGAGGGTGGAGATCTCTAAACAAGGGTGGATAGCTCTAAACATTGGTGGAGATCAGTGGAGATCTAGGATTTTGTTATTGTTCCCTTTTGATTTATATGCCCTTGCTCTGTGATTTTCTTCTAGGGGGGAAGAGGTACCTATGTAAATTTTCTATATTTTTTTAACCTTCTAAACATGTATCTCTTGTTCATATATAATAGCTTTGGTTAGATTCAAGGATAACTGATTATGATGATTATATGCATATGTGCATGTATGTATGTATATCAGTTCACTATGTGAACTACTTTGCATGCATACATACACACTTGAATAGTACTTGTGCTAAATTAAATTAATCATTCATGTCTTGAATTCACACAAGCAATTAACCTTACATTCAGTCAAAACTATTCATACCAAACTAAGTATGCAAAAATCTATAGTTACATAATCAGTAATACTAGAATTATACAACTATAGCTAGTACTCTTGTTTATTTTATTTAATCATATACATTTAAGACTATTATTTTTATTAAAATTAGACTATATATTTTTAATAGGCCATATGGAAGGCTACTTAAAATAAAAGACCATATGTAGGTCAGCAAATAATGCCTATGTAATTCATGTCTATATTTGACCAAATGCATGTTAGAGAATAAGGGTTGCACACAACTCTAGTCCTTGCTTATGGTGGGGTAGAAGGAAGGTGTATATGGATAGATTTGGGAAATTAAAGATGACAATAATTTCCAGAGGAAGGAAATGATAGAGGGTTATATCTAGAAACAACTGTAGGAAATTCTAATCAATCACTATTCATATCTTTGAAAAAAATACAACTAATTGTAACCCTGGATTTTACTAACATGGAATGTGCTCCATGTCCCAAAAAAGTAAAAGGTTTCTATAGATGGCATACAGTTGCTCACTCAAGGGAAAATATTTTTTCTAGTGGTAAAAGTAACTTCTGTAACTAGGGGTTTTTTCATGAAAAGTGTATGATACGCATGACTAAGTTTGGCCTATGATCATTAGATATGAATCCATATAAGTTGTCTGCAAAAAAATATCACAATAATTTTATTCAAATATCATCTCAGGCTTTTATCTCCCCTTAAAGAAAATCATAGAGGAAGGGCATAGAGATCACAAGGGCAAGAGCAAGGGCACAAAGATCATAAGGGCACGACAATGAAATGTAGAGATCACAAGGTTACGATAATGAAATATAGTGATCACAAGGGCATGGAAATGAAATCCTAGATCTTCATTGATCTCCACCAAGGGCACACAATGAAATGTAGAGATCGTAAGGGCATAGCAATGAAATGGAGTGATCACAAGGGAACACAATGAAATCTCCACCAACATTCAAAGCTCAAAGCTCTCCACCAATGTTCAAAGCTCTCCACTCTCATTCAGAGCTCCCCACCCTCTTTTGCATGCAGCTCTCCATAGTCAAAACAAATGGGAAATGATTTATGTCATGATTTCTTTTTTAAGTTTATATCTAAAATCAATTTCACATTGTGTTATAACTCTGGCATAGGTTTTTGATCCTTGATAGCTTTCATTTTAGCATTTTAGCATTCAAGTTTTCAAGTTTCCTCTTCATTATATGTTTGGTTTATCAATTATTTCCTCTTGTTCAATTACAGTGCATCTCAACTAGCTGCTCCAAAGATGCAAGCACCCATCTATCTCTAGATTATGCAAGCACTTGTTGTTTTATAGAATCTAGATAGATATTTAGAGTTTCAAAGCCATAAACCTGAAGACCATCATGTGTGCATCCCACTCTAGGGAAAAACTGGATGTAATATTCTTGGCATATATTTCAATCACTTCCTTTAAAGTCAACTGAGGTGTGCCCATGGAATTATTCAGGTGAATCCCACTGCCCATGGAAGCTGAGGCTTGTTGTTGAGCATATGTTGTTGTTACTTGTCATTGTTGTTCAAAGTGCCTCAAATTGACATTTCTCTATCACCCTAATCTCTCTAGCCCTAGGTTGTTCCACAGTCATACACTCTATAGGTTGATTTATCATTTCAAGGGCTACATTTAGCTCACTTCTTAACCTCTCATTAGCAAGAAGCTCGGGGTAAAATAGTCCTTTCCATCCTAAAAACTACCTTGTTACATCATTAAAATCAGGACTTAAACAAATCCAATGATCAAATACGATTTTTCAAGGTGAAGAAAATTGCATATGCATATGTGTCACTTACATGTCAGGCATGAATCGCATTCCTCAATTTATAACGAATGGTTGGATATAAAGGCTCCATATGCTGGCCCAAAAATGGAAGCCAGGGATGCAACCATGCATGTATTGGTACAGTCTCCTTACGAGCATCCCAAGTATCTATTGTTGTTAATTTGGGCATCACTATATGATCCAGAATGTTATAAAGTATTGAAGTTCATATTAACTTCTCCCATGTCTCCAAAAAACATAGAATAGGTTCAGGGTCCCTTGGCTCCCAAGAATTTGTAGTAGTTATTCTCACTATTGGAAGAATAACTTTAGTGAAGAGTTGAGTGCAAGGAGTTGAAGAAGCAAGTTCTACTTCTGTGTAAATGTCATAATCACGAGGCTCATTCCCTTGCAAAAGCCTCTACCACAATGATATTACCTCTAAACCATGCAAAGGATGAAAATATATGTATGTATGTATGTATGCATGTATGTATACAGACCCAAAAAAATGGGTAAATTTAATGTCATTGTTAATGGGCATTATATTGCCCTTACATATATCTATCTATATACACATACGTAGTTTCCATTAACCCTACATTATTTGTGTGTAGAATTTTGAGGTAAGTCACTTAGCACGGGTTGAGTGAGTGTTATTGTTTTATTATTTGGGTTCTGGAATATGTATGCAACTGGATCAATTTTTCTATTGTGTTAAGATGTAATAAGCACCTTTAAAAAGATCTCTTTGTATACATACATGTATATATATGTATGTATGTATGTATATATATGTATGTATGTATGTATATACATATATATACACATGTATATGTATATATGTGTATATTACATACATACAAACACATATGTGTATTTCTATGTATGTATATATACAGAGAGATCTTGTGGATTGTAGAGATTAGTGAAGATCTAATATTTCATTGTCATGCCCTTGTGATTGCTATATTTTGTTATTGTGCCCTTGTGATCTCTATATCTTTTTTTCATGCCCTTGTGATCTCTGCATCTTGTTCATTTTATTGTACCTAATCTAATGACAGTTCTACAGGAATTTGTAATCAACCCAACTAATCAGCAACTAGACCCATTTAACTAAGTTATGGCTTATTTCTTTCTAAAAATATTGCTATAATATGGTTTTGTTAAATTTCTTGCGAACTCTACCCATATTTTTTGGTTTGTATTATTTGTGTGTAGGATCTTAAGGTAAGTCACTTAGCACCTTAAAAAAGATCTATCTATATATATGCATACATACATGCATGTATGTATGTATGTATGTATGTATGTGTTGAAAATTGGCTAATAGTGATATATAACTATTGTCATTTATGCCACACATGATTTACATGTTCATAGGAAACCTCGGAAATAAAGATACTTAGTGTTTGGTAATCAGAAAATTGTCTAAGTATAGAATTTGGTTTATAGCAGTGTATTGTTTTGTTTATAACTTGTTGTTGATGTCATATTATGAATAGAAAAGTTACATGGAGATTGTGTACATGTTGATGATGACATGTATAACCTCAGAAGTTAGTATAGAGTGTACGAAACATAGATATTCATGTTTTGATGAAGCAGGATAGCAGAATTGAAGGAAAGAATTATTTTATTTACAATATAATTACTTGTCTAATTAGGGCCGACATCTTAGATGTTTATGCTAACTTGGAAAAGTGAATTGTGGTCTTAGCCAACCTAGCAGTAATTTGTGTAAAGGCACGGTATTTATGCAAAGGACTTTTTGTGACAAGAAGTGTAGTTGTAATTGCAAGTGCTATCGTATAATTGTGATTATATGCAAACTTTTGTGAAAGCGATATATGTGAAGCTTTATATGAGCTATTTGGTGATCTAAGATCGAGCTGAAGATCAGATATCAGTTGAGGAAGAAGATACAGTACTTATAGCTAGTCTGATTACTTGTTTGAGCAATGAGCTCTTCTTGTGATTGGAATTGCATGTTTGTGTAGTGGGCATATCTTGCATCTACTGTACCACAACTCCTAATAGGGTTGGAATCTCCTAACAAGCATTCAATGTCTCCTAATAGGGACTCTTTATATTGAATTTTCTCATTGACTCCTAATAGGGTTCATCCTCTAACAAGGAACTTATATATCAATGTATTATCTTGTGGGTATCATCCTCACCGGGGTTTTCCCTTGGCCAAGGTTTGCCTAGTTAACAAAATATGGTGTTATGAGTTATCTTTGTGCATTGTTACTATTATTGTTTAGCATTACTTTATTACTTTGTTATATATGGTTTAATAAGTAAAAATATCCAGTTGACAACTAAAGTTTGTAGATTGTTGATTCACCCCCCCCCCCCCCCCCCACCCTCAATAATCTCTATTTCTAACTGTATGTATGTATGTGCCCTTGTGATCGATGCATTTCATTTTCGTGCCCTTATGATCTTTGTATCTCACTGTTGTGCCCTTGTGATCTTTGTATGTGTGTGTGTGTGTGTGTGTGTGTGTGTGTGTGTGTGTGTGTGTGTGTGTGTGTGTGTGTGTGTGTGTGTGTGTGTGTGTGTGTGTGTGTGTGTGTGTGTACATATATACACACATAGGTGTGTCTACGTATGTATATATGTATATAAATAGAAAGATCTTGGCACAACAAAAAAATAATAAAACTCACTCAACATGGAGCATGGCCACAAATGTAATGGCAACACCTAATGGTAAGTAGATTCCTTCTTTTTCTCTCTCATTTTTCATGTGTTTATTCCACTTGAACTGTTATTTCTTAGGGGGGATTTTGAAATATTGGATTTGTTTTATGTAAGATGCAATGAGGACATTCCTAGATGTACCTATGTTAGATGTACAGGAATCACTAAAGAATTGTGATGAATTGCTCATGAGAAATGAAGGTGGACTTCCCCTAAGAGTAGTAGGAGACGATGAGGACATTCTAGGTACTTTAGATATTGATCATTTCTTAAATATTTTAGATGTTAATGTGGAATTTAGATGTTAGGGGGGTGGGGCCAAATGAGCTTCCACCTTCACGTGGTTGGCCCTGATTAGTAGAGAATATTAAACTATTCTCAAAACCAAGTGAAGCTCAAGATTAACCTATGATTGCATGACAACTAATTGTGTGAATCTATTGTTATTCCTCAGACTCGTATTGCTTCCTGAATTATCAAAGTAAACATAAGAAATATTTTAGAGCTCATTATAACTAGAGAAGTTGGGTTCCCTATCCATGATTATTAAAGCCATAAAAAGAAGGCATTGACTTCAACTGTTGAGGAGGAATATCTCAAGACCAAAGGTGAAACCATGCCATGACTAATAAATCCATACAAGAAGGCATTTACTTCACCTTGATAACTTGCTTTGGGGACCTAAAGTGATATGGCAGCTATCTATTTCAATGTCCTTCCCCATGTCCCTGAAGTGATCATGCATTCTTATCTGACCATCTTCATCCTCCTCAACAAGACATCTATTGAAAAGAGTTCCCCAACCATGTATTCCATAAAACTCAGTGCCCCATGTTGCAATGGTTGCACTTCTTCTTTCTCCAATGAAGAAACATGCTACATCCAAGAACATCTCCTTCTCTTGCTTCCCTAGAGCATCCTAGCTGACTTTGAGCCTATTTGTGATGTCCTTGTGGGGAATCTAGGAATACTTATTCAATGTTTGCCAACAATTTTTTTTAATAATTCAGCATGGCATCGCAATTGCAACGGATTGTTCCAATGGATAGTTATCACTCCTATAGCATTGTTGTCACATATCCATTGCAATTGCGACAGGTAGTTCCAATGGATAGTCATCACTCTCATAGCACGACTATCACACAGTTGTCGTAATTACGATGATAGAATGAAGGCCTAAGGCATCATCTTTGCGACAGTTTACTATCGATTTTATGATGGCATGAAGATGAACTCTTTCCCTTGCCTTCTTCCAAATTATGATAGCTTTATCTATTACAATTGCAATAGATGCCCTTTTCATCACAAATTGAGATAGCAAAAGTCTGATGCCCATCTAACAGGAGCCAATTCATGGTAGTGTCACTCAAGAGATAGGTGGTCATTGCAATTTGGCCCAAATATAGTAGTGAGTAGCTCATTCCTTCACATCATCAAATTTAGCATAACTTAGGGAAGATGCCAGCTCAATCATCATTTGATTATTCTCCTACTTCTATTTGATTTTTTGAACTATTATGGGTCCAGGTACTTCTATTTTTTCATTTTCCAAGTAGTATAGTGCAAAATCTCCAATACCAGATAGATGCAATCTCATCAAGTGATGCCATGCTAGGAAGTTCTCCTTTCTTAGCTCGGGTATCTCTCTCTTATACATCTTGATCTTTATCTTAAGTCCCTTCAAACTTTCCTTACAAGCACCAGAAGATCTGATATCAATTGTAAGAAAGATTAGAATAAGTGGGGGGGCGAGGGGGGGTGAATTAGTTATCCTTGGGTCTAGATGTACCAATTTGATAAAGGGTGCTCCCCTTAATACCTTAAACACATAACAATAAATTGCAAGAGTAAAATATGGGCTTCTTATTATCGCCACAAATGCAAAATTATAGAATTCAGAATTATAATATGCTAATCCACATGGGCGCCTTTATTATAGTAATCTGCAAGACAAAGCTATGTACTATCAGCTAGAGATGTCCTAAACAATGTATGGGTATATCTTAAATAGGCAATTTTATGCCGCTTAAGAAGGCTCTAGAAACTCAAACTTGATACCTAGGGCTAACAGACCCTAACAATACATATAGTCAGCCAAATACACCTTTGACATTTATTTTAGAATTTTTGGTCAGGTAAACTTTGGAAGGGCATAACTTTCAAATTGTTTCTCTAATTGGCTATTATAACCACTTTTCATAATCCTCGGCTTTTGATCTATGGGCTCGAATCTATGCAAGCACCCATCCATCAAGTTTTTGGGCCTTATTCAAGCATGTTTAGGCCTTCAAAACTAAGCCCAAAGTGTTTGTACCAAATTTTTATACCAAAAATCCACAATAAATTCATTGATACCTCTGATATGACATTGATCCTCAATTGGAAACCTGATATGACTAAGATGAACCTCCACCTCTAAAATTAGGATATTTTGAGATCGTATGACTAACTTACTCAATAGCAAGCCTCTATAGATAGCAACTCTACATTAAGACAACCCTTATTCAAACAACTAAAATGAAATATTTTTTGGTGATGCAAGATTTTTCTTACACCTAGGATGCTCCTACATCACAATTAAACATTTAACAATCTTCAAACAACTTAATCAAACTCATAAATCCACTTGGTCAATATAGAAACTCGTCATTAAATCAACTTGTTCATTTTGACACTTAACTCTCTATTTTAATGTATGTCAACTAACAGAAACTTTGAAAAAAAAAATAGCATGAAATATAAAAATATCATTCACATGCATATAACACTTGTGACACAAGGATTTGACATGGAAACCCAATTTGGGGAAAAACACCAAGTAACATGCTACCACTTTTCACTCTTCTGAAGTGACCTTGGTTAAGAGCCAACCATGTTAAAGGTTGCAAAATACACTATTAGGTGTGACCTTGTTAAAGGATTTAATCATCCTATTAGGAGTGCCCTTGTTAGAAGAATTTAGAACATTCCATTACAATGTCACCTTAGTTAAAGAGTTTGCAACATGACTGTTACATCAACCTTGATTAAAGGATTTTACTACCACAATGGTTAGAAAATAATAGCTAGGTTGATCTGATAAATTACACCTCACTTTGCATTTTAGATCTCCATTCAGCTCATTTTTGGTTCATTGACTGGTCATCATAACATTCTCCATCTTTGATCTTCTTGGAAATCCTTCAAGCAATCACTCTTTCAGTAACTTCTCACTTTTCCTTTGCAACTATGTTCTTTCACAAATTGGTCAGCCTCTCCTTCAAACCAAATTCAACTACCATGTAAAATATCTAATATGCCTCCTTAAATATATAGGTTAATCTTTTTCCACTTAAACAAAACTGTAGATCTTAGTGTTAGATCAAATCTATCAAATATGTCCATTTTTTTTCCTTCTTCTTCCCATTAAACTTATAGAAATTTCTCATTAAATCCTTTATTTAAATCACTCATAATGCATTAAATATTCCATCTCATCAATCCTTATCATTAACATGTTTTGAAAAATCTATAAATTCAACTATCTCAGCCTCAAATCTCAATTCTTTCACAAATTGTTAATATGTTGACACTCAGTCATCACTATGTTCTTCAGCTTGGTCATCACTATGTAGCTTGATTACTACTACTCTATCTTTCTCGACTCAAACTGTCTTACTTGGTCATCTCTGTGCTTGGTCATTACTTTAGTTTCCCCAAATCTTCTGCTCGGTCATTGCTAAAACATGGCTAATATTGTTCTTCTCAGCTTATACTTAAGTTCCTTAATCTTCTGCTTGGAAATACCTAACTCCTTCATTGACTAACCTTAATATGCTAAATCAAACTTGTTCTTAGCTTAACTTCTTGACTTCTATCATTTATCTCTTCTATACTTCAACTCAATACAATGATCAAATAACATGTTACCTTGTCAAAGACTAATTGATCAAGTGCACATTGTAATTCCATCATACTTACTCTTCTTTTCTCAACCACTTCACTAGTTCATCTTGATATCTTCTCATTTCAAATCATCTTCATCAATTAAATAATAAGGCACCCTACTTTGTTATTAAATATCTTACCAGTAAGGTTTCCAATCAATGACAACATAACAATTATTCCAATTGTAGTTCCAACAAATATGTTATTCAAGGGATCACATTTTTGTACACCAAGAGGACATATGAGCAATAATATGATCAAGGAGAAGCATAGTGGAAGACTTGCATGAAATTTTTATAGTGATGAGATAGGTATTTTGGTGAATGAGAGGTGTTATTGGCCACATAAATTTTTCTAGAGCTGAACTTGTCAAGTTGCTAAATGTAGTTGTCAAAATGTGGAATTTTATAGCTTGTAGATCTCCAAAGGGCATTAGCATGGATTTTCTTTTGAGATTTTCTAAGACACCAAGAGGCAATGATTCTATATTTATGGTGGTAGAAAAATACTCTAAGGTAACACATTTCATGGTAGTAGACAGATTTTCTAAGATGACACATTCCATTCCTTGCAAGAAGACTTCAAATTTTGTGCATATAGATGACTTATTATTTAAGGGGATTGTGAGATTGAATTGGTTAACAATGGAATATAGTTGCTAGTATTGCTTCTAGATTAGATTGTATTGAAAATTATTATCATCAACGTTTTGAATCACACTACGTGATTCATCACTTTATTTTTTGTAGCTCTTGCTCTCTCATCGTGATGATGAATCACGTAGTGTGATTCGAAATGTTGATGGTAAAAAATTTCAACACAATCTAATCCAAAAGCAATACTAACAATTTTAATGAATTGTGGAAATCTGATCTCTTTAATGGAATATATTTTAGACAGAGATAATAAGTTATTAATTATGTATATAGGACAATTTGGACAAAACTAAATATTGATTTAAAGTTTAGTTCTACTTTTCATCTGCAAACTAATGCATAAATAGAGGTTGTGAACTAGAGTTTGGGTTGGATATACAATTAGTAGTTGGGATTTAATTTTAGCTCAAACAATGTTTACATATAATAATCCATTTAAAGTTTTTACTAGCACTGATGCTAAAGGAATTCTTGAATTAAAGAATCTTGGTCATAAGGATAAAAAGGAATGTTGAAGGAGAGTAATTTGAACACCTTGTGAAGTCATTGCATTAGGAGATCAGATATCACTTGGAGAATAATAACCAAAAGTATAAGGAGAAGGTTGATAGAACTAAAATACATTAGGATTTTTTAGTAGGAGATGAATTTATGGTTGATTTGAAGAAGGAGATATTTATAGTTGGAACTTATACAAAATTGAGAGTGGGGAAGTTTGGATCTTGTAGAATCTTGAGGAAGTTTGATTAAGGGGATGCTTTTGAGATTAAACTACCTAAGGATATGGATATATCACCCATCTTCAATATTATATATTTGCATGAGTATGATGAAGCTAATTTGATTTCAAAAGATAGTTCATCTAGTATCCTAAGAAACATATGGATAGATAGAGAGGATTCTAGATAGTAGGATTAGGAGTACAAGAAGTCAAGAATATAAGGAATATTTGGTAAAGTAAAAAGACAAACTAGTTGAGGATTGGTCATTTTTTTTTTAAGTAGAATTAGATCATTTTAATTCTTATTATATATCAAAATGAGAGGCCCACTTTCTTAGTAACCCTGGGTGTTTGATGCAAGAGCATTTTGGCTTCAAATTGATTTTGTATTAACAAAAACATTTTTATTTCCTGTTTTTCTTGTTGTTGCTAGTTTTTATAATCTAAGAGGCTAATTTTGCAAGTCATCGTATCCTTGAGTTAGAATTTGCAATGATTTTATTATAATTAGGGCTTACTATTGAGTATATCCCTATGATCATAATCCTTTTGGTTCAGTTTTTCTCACTCATTTTACTAGATTCCTTCTCAGGTAGCATATTCTTGCCAAGTTTGTGCCCTATTCATAAATTATAATCTTGCAATGGAAATATATAGATTGTGATGATTGGAGGTACATATATTCATGTTATTGGATCTTGTGAGGACCTAAATCTCAAAGAGATTGTTCTTAAATAGTTAATGTAATGAATTCATTACGATTTGTGATCAGACCTATCTATTGTAATACATTTCTTGTTCTAGGGGAATTTAATTCTTTCTTGGGTCAATCTATGTGTATCATAATGCATATATAAGAAATATAATAGATCCTAAGAAGAAAGTGTCTAATAATAAGAAGTAGATAATAACCTAGAGGTCTCTAACCAAATCTTACTAAGTAAATAGGCTCTTTATAAGATTTCCATGTGAGAAGGCATGTATATTGTTAATTGATTATCATTGGTTCTTCACATATTCTTTGCAATCCCTTTTTGTTCTTTTTGTTCTGTTTTATCCTTTCTACATCCTTGGATAGATCTCCTTTAAGTCCCTCAATTTGCGACTACATCAAACTCTATCTAGAAATGAGACACAATTTTTTTTAAAGGTCTAAAAGATATATTGAGAAAAGGCAACTCAACCCACACAGGGTAATGAGAATGAAAAGGCCCTTTTGAATGGAAGTTAAAAGTCCAAGTTTATAGGTAAAAAAAAATTCCACAAATAATCGAAGTGACATACTATAAAACAACTTGGGCATGATCAACTAACCTAAGCATACATGAAAGATGCCCTTTGCCTAGGCCTCGTAAAGCCTCTCTATCCCCCTTGACTCTCTCAATTAAAATTGAGACCAATTGAAAAAATATACCTCAAAGTGAAAACCCTTAGTAAAAATCAAATTATACCTCAAAGTGAAAACCCTTAGTAAAAATCAAATTAAATTCCTACTTTGACATGCATCTATAACTTCTACAACGTGGTCAAAAGTTGGATTTCTAAAATTCTATCAGACTTGTTGTCTACTTCTTCCCATCTCTTTACTCCTTTTGAATCATTTTTGTGTGATTCAGACCTTGTTCTTAGCTTGTTGAGTTTACTAAAAATTCATTTGCAACCCCTATGTATAGCCATTCTCTCATCTTGGAAATTGATCGTTGACGTTTTAAGATCGAGTGAGATTAAAAGATTAAGCTTTGAAATTAATAATGCTTAGGTGTTTAATACTTTGGTTCTACCACTATTGATTTCATGTGCTCCATTGGACATGTGTTAACATTTCATGGTCTTGTAGGGGTAAGTCAACACTAACACCCATCATTAGAATTTTGTAACTATAGTTGCATAGACAACTTAAACATCACACTCTAAAATTTAATTCCTAAAATAAAAATGTTAAATAGTCAAAGTTGACTCTAAACTTAATCGTATTCCTACTAAGTGATGTTTAAAATTTGTCCTCCATTAATCTAACCATAAATTGAAAAATAATACTTACACAAATAAAATATAGAATAAAGAAGAGGTGCTAACCAATGAATTTTAGTAATCATTACACAATAATTACACTTAACGTAAGTCTCTTCGTAAACAGTGGGAGAAATTGTCATTGCAGATCTATAACTAACAGACAACTACAAGTGTATAAATTAACATTATCACCATCCACTTGCAACCATAAACCAATCAAAATGCTTCGGCTCAATATGTAGTACCTTCAAGCTTCATAACAAGCCCATTTTGCCTCCACGATCAACATTCTCGATGTTGCATAGCGTTCATGCCACTTTGGGGCAATGGGAACAAATGATTTCCCTTCTAAAGAGTCTACCTTAAAATGTTCTATTAAATAACATTAAATTCATTATTGAAAGACACTTGTTGTAGTGAATCATGAAGTGCAAATTAATTTTTTTTAGAGGATTCTCAAAGCTATGCCTGAATTGTAGCCTAACATTTTCTAGAATGAGATAACTTTGTCAAATTCAATGAACAAAATCAAAACTACTCCTTGAAATCAAGGAATAGTTGTGGGTCCTGTACAAAACAAGGGTTGTGTGCAGCACTAGTCCCTGCCTGTGGTGGGCTTGGGGAGAGGTATCTGCGTGTTGGGATGGATGAATCAGCAGTCAAAAAGCCATGGGTTGAACCAAGTGCAAGATCAAGATTTGGTGTGCAAGAAGTTCAGAATAGATGTGAAGAATGACAGAGTAGGCCACATGAAGAAAGTGGTTATGTGTACTTAAAATAACAACAACAAAATTACTTGAACATAGAAACAGTAAAGTTGAAGACTAAAGCATCAAATTGAAACATCCACAAAGATTGACTATAAAATATGTACAATATTGTAGGTATTGTTGTCATTCTTTTAGTAAATGTCATTACAGCAAAAAGCTAAACATATTATAGTTAAGTAAAACGAAAAATAGACAAGCTCAAGTTAGTGAGTAACTTGTTTAGAAAAATAGACAAGCTCAAGTTAGTGAGTAACTTGTTTAGAAGAAGTTCATGACTATTGATGTTCATTGTGATTCCAAGGGCAAAAATTAGTAGCATATATAAACTTGCCTTCGACATATGAATTGTAGCAGTACATAAAAGCGAAGACTGTTGAAGAGCGTATGCAAATCTTGGCATGTGTTAGTTTGTACTTAGCTGCAAATCTCTTCTAGTTAGTTTCTCTGCAATTATAGATGAGATGTAGACCAAATAAGTATATTAGATAGTGAAGATTGCAGTTAAGTGCACAGTAGATTATTTTGCGTAAGGTACCATGGATATAGAATAATTCATGCAGTCAAAGTAAATGAACCTAATATATTTATTAGTAAGAGAACATCACAAGTAGGAGTTTCGGGAAAGAACAGGAAAACAAAGACAAATACCTGCATATGCTTCCTGCAACATTCAGATAAATTGGTAATCTTAGAATTCTGAGAAAACCAAGAAGGCTGAAGAAATCATGAAACTCGCCAAGATCAAGACGTGATTTGTTGATTTCTAATTCAATGTAAATGTTTACTATATTTGAACCTTTTAAAAACAATTCATAGAATTGTTTTCGGTGAAGTTAAATAAAATTTGAAAAGTCACATGGAAACATGAATCCTATTACATGAATTTTGGATGACATGAATTTTGGATGCCTTGTGGCAAGTTTTTACACCTCCCACAGCCTAAGAATAGTTCAACCATGCAAAAGTCAACACATCTACAAGTCTTGAGTTATATTTATATGCACCCTGAATGCTCTTTGTTGGTCACGAATCTTCCCCTCCCATTCGTTTCCATAGGCAGGCAAGACAATACCATAGTAAGAGAAGGATATTTTACATAAATATTTTTTAATACTTATATTTTAAACTCTACTAATAACATACATTCTAATGGAGATTTAGCAAACTGATACACTTCCCTGGGCACTGTAGTGTTCAAATCACAGAAGACCTGATGAATTTATTAATACTCTAGAACTAGTCCTGGTCCTAAGGGTTTTTGCCCTTGTGATGCCTGTTCATCATTCACATTACTTCATATACTCTTTAATCCAAGAAAATCATTATTAAATTGCAGCCAGTTCTAAAATTGGTGCTTTCCAACTAACAATCAATTCCCCAACTCAGTGATAACTAGTTAACCACTCACTACTTCATTTAACTAAGAATAAGTATGTAACATGTTGTAACCAAAATGTCTACCATCCCTATTTCAATTCAAGAGGACCTAACCGGCAGACCTAGTCTACGCAATAAAAAATTTCACCCTATTTTAACCGAAAGACTTAGAAATTGTCAGCAGGAACTCAGCCAAGAGACACAGTAGTTTAACTGCCAATAAACTAAATGATGTGGCTCAAGAAAAAATGTGTGATATATAACATAAAATCAATAAAGTTGACTACCAATAAACTTAATGCATATTAATAAGTAGTAGTCATCTCAAACTTACTCTATGCAAGAATAGATAATTGGAGGCAGGCAAATTTACTACGACTTACAGTCTGGATCAGCTAAATATCTGTGGTTTGGTACAAAAGAAACATGGAGTGATATAATTGTATATCACATAAGATTGTGAGGTTCAGATTACCAATTATACAATATAAAATTATTTCTGAAAAGAGCATGTATTGTCAAGCCGCACTCAGATTTAGGAAAAATAGTTCAAACTAGTAATGAAGAAGAGAAAACATGATATTTGTCTATAGCAGATTAAATATATTTAACTATGCAACTAGAATCCAGACAGTACGATGATGCATTGGAAATTGTATATTTACATAAATATATATTAGTGTATCATTAGATAATCACATTTTTTTAATCGTAGGATTTTTTACTTAAAAAGGAAATTATTGTTTGGGATTAGAAGATAATACATTTCGTAAAAGAAATTCAATTGTGTATTATGATGAGGAATGCCAAGTTGATATAATTTTCTCTTTTTAAATATGTAATCTTGTAGTTAATGTATTGAATGTTCAAGTGTAAGATCCACTTTATCTGTTTATCAACAAATATACCCATTTAGATTGAATATATCACTTGTTTATTTTCTATAGTAGATCAACAATTTTCATTTGAAAAGTGTGGAAGCTTCAGTAGCAATTACAGTGCTGATAGGAAACAGTGCACCCTTTTTGATAAAAAATTAAAAAGGTTTTCCAGTTCATTGGAGACTGGAATGGAATTTCTATAATTAGAAGCAGAATCAATTGAAGAAATAAACATATGGCTTAAGCTTTTATAAACAGTTATGCTATAAAATTACGTTAGTTGTTTACATTGACACAACTTCCACATGATCATATGAAATATAATGGGGTGACTAGTGAGGAGAATCATTTAGTTTCATGGCAATAGCCAGAGGATATATATGGAAGTCGGTAACGAAGAAACCCAATACCAGACATGATAGATATATACAAAACATTTAATATCAGAAATGCAACAAACATTGGTAAACTATCCTATCTAGGATGAACTGAAATCGACACGGCTAGGGAGATTCCGCATCAATACAGTCAGAGACTTGGGCTTTACCTCAAAAAATCGCTCCGTTCCTGTATTCTATAGAGTGTGGATCTAATTAATATACCCTCTTCTAGAATCGAACCACCCACCCTTCTAGTTACTCCAATGGGGGTTTATCTTCTTGTCACTAAGTTTGTCATGGAAATTGGAAAATGACCCCTAATTTTTACCAAGTTTGGCCATTTTCAATGACCCAGGCAAAAACACGCTCCAGAACAAGCTTTCCTCGTCCTCCAACTATCGGCGAGCCATCCTTCCTATGTTTTCAATCGTTCATAACAAAATGACAAGAATCCTAGAATAGGAAAACAACCCCAGAGCAAAAATATGCCCTTACAGACGGACAATATTCCCAGATCAAACTAATGAATGTGGTAGAGCTGTTTGACATGATGTGTTGAGGAAGGTAGCTATATAATGCATAAGCACAAACAAACACACACATAACATAATACCCTATGAAGTGTGAAAGTATGAGCAAGCTGCAAATATATGTCTATTAAGCGAAACCAGGACCTTTACATGGAATGGTTTATACCGGGAGGAATGGGTGGTCTATAAAAAAAAAAGAAATAAAATGAAAAAGCATAACATTAAACGAGAGAAGTAAAAGTATTACTTGATAATGCGCAATTGGAAGATGAAAGTATTACATGCAGCGCCAAAATGAGGTCGTCTGTGTGGTAATAAAGCTACACAATCAACCACATCAATTTCGAGAAAACGAGCACGGGCCACGGTAATGAAGGAACCCAGGTCAAAAAAGTAGTGTCAGCGAAAGATGAACATGCAAGAGGCACATCTTGCAGGATGTGTATACGACAGCTAGAAGGCGAGTTTATTTTTTGATTGAATATTATACGAGCAAAATCATCTAACAGACTACGAGGGAAAATGCACCGCAGCCAATAGAAAGTCCAAGAAATTCGGTGCAAAAATATAGGAAAATTAAAATGTACAAGGAAGGTGGAATTTGTTTGGATTTTTGCTGCCTTCGCTCAACTCCCGAGGCACATTTTAATGTGAAGAGTTATGCCAACATTAGTCCCCACCCATAGGCAGGGACTAATAATTGTTTCCGAAGACCATAAGATTAGTTTTATGTTCAAATATGGTATACTTACACCATGTTCTCATGCTGCTGCTTATTAGTGTTTTCTGCTTAAAATTAAGCACTTTTATGTTCTCATGAGACATGAGAATTGTTTAAAAAAGGATAATATAGAATCTCAGCTATTTTGTAGCTAGTGAAATAAGCTGGGAAAAAATGTGAGAGGCTGAAAATACGCTTATTGAAAAAAATGTCATGTGTCTTCACAAAATTCTTTTCCTCCTTTTTGAACTATCAAAATAATTAGTTTAGATTTTTTTATATTAAAATCAATAAAAATTGCTACTTAAAAATCAACAGTAAAATAAGCAACTGCATGGGGCCACTACTTAGCTCCACAAATATTTCCTAGCAGTGGCATGAGAACATGGTGTTATTAACAATTCGCCACATTGAAAAGAATTGTGGAAGAGAAGAGTTGAATTAGGGGGCAGAGTCTATCAAGCATGTTGAAATGCAGCACAACACGCATTAAATCACAAAAAAGACGGAAAACCATGCCCAACTATTTTTGTTTTAATTTGTGTGTTGATCCGGTGTCATCTTCCTCGTCATGTATGACCTACCTATAGACAAAATGACGCATTGAATGGACTTACTAGATTGATGGAAAACCTTTGCCCCTAAATAACCAAAAAGATAAAAGAGTTTCTCTGTAGTTTACCAAGCACTCATAATTCCTAACTAAATTATGGTCTATACAATAGATACGGATGAATATTTTATCAAAATTAAGAAATCATCTACTACTATAATCTACATAAGATTACAATTACAATTATACTTTTAGCTACATGCACTCTTGAGATCAATAAAATAATTTTAAAATATAAAGATTTTATATAATGTGAATGAAAATAAAATAATTCTATTGAAAGGGTATAAATTCAATTGAAATTTATCATTACGTCACATTGAATTAGTGAACTACTATAAAATTAGTGAATGTTCAAATACGACATTGGCTTTGAACCCCACAACCTCATTTTAACAGTTTAGGCTTATCTCATTTCGCTCGCCGCTACTAGAGGAATAACTTTTTCTTTCTCTTCCTTTAGCTACTAAGATGTTTTAGTTCGCCAGGTTGTCTCTTGTCTGCCTATGGATTCAAGAGATAGTTAAAAAGGTTAACCTATTTGAGAATCTTCGGATCTATTCTCAATTTTCACTCCTCGCCCTTCTTCATCTCTAGGTGCCTAGGTATCCACATGCAAGACCCTCGGTGCTAGTCGCCTGCCTCAATTATGCATGCCCTACTATTCGCGAGCGGCCCCAAACCAATAGAATTGAAGGGGGTTTGTCACCCTGCAAGTTGGGGTATGCATGTGAACCAATAGGGGCCCTTGTAAAGGTGAGAGCGGAATGATTTTACATTCTATTTCAGGACTGAATGTAGTTTACAAATGTGGCTTTAAAAGAAATTTAGATAGGTTTGTGATTTTTATTCTTCTTATAATTGCTCAAATTTGAAAAGTAACTGTGTTAAATTTATTTGTTGAGATTGGACTTTAATAAAATCACTTGTACTCAATGGTCAATTTTTTTTAACTACATGCTCTATATAAAATCTACTATGATAAAACTAGATTATGAATTGTATCTTGTTTGATGTTTGGTAGAGACTTTACATCATTTATTATGTGTGCAGTCAAATGGTAAATGGAGTTGATCTATGGAGATGGAAGAGCAAGTATGAAAAAATGTACATTTGAGAGACTTAAATTGGATGGAACTTGATTTTCTCATAAATTAAACAACACTAACTATGAATAAAAGTGTTCAACAAATAGGTGATTGATGTTATATAAATGAATATATTTAAGTAATAATGAAAATGAATATTTAAGAACAAGTTGTCCTGTATTAGAAATAGGCTTGTCCTGTATTAGAAATAGGCTTGCATATATTTTGATCAAATACACATCGACAAAATATCATATAATAATACATGAAAAAAAGGTACTATTTAAAGAAAAATATGTATATTAGAAAGGTTAAATGGAAAGAGAGCTATTAGACCCTCTCTCCCATGATTATCTGCGACACGCTCCAAAGACGGAGGTCACGTTTTGGATACAGAGCATTTTTCGAAGAGAATGATAATGATCAGGTACTTGGGCTGATTCTCCATATTTTTCATTCCCATTGTCGGCTGGCATTTTTATCCTATACTTGAGGTACGCCCAAAACTGCATTTATTTCTTTGTTTGAGAATTTCGCTGCACAGGCCATTTTCTTTGCTTCAAAAATCGATTAATCTGCTTAC
Organism: Cupressus sempervirens; assembly: GCA_028749045.1. Classification (NCBI taxonomy): domain Eukaryota; kingdom Viridiplantae; phylum Streptophyta; class Pinopsida; order Cupressales; family Cupressaceae; genus Cupressus; species Cupressus sempervirens. Next base: position 747,011,188 of record CM053790.1, read on the forward strand.
TCCATTTCAATTTTCTTTAACGACGAGAGACATTGCTGCTTGATTATCAATTCAAAATGTGGATAAACAAAATCTATCAGCTACCCTAAACCATGCATAAAATTCACAAGAAGTTTTAATTTGATGGCATAAATGAACTGACATTGCCAAAAAAACAACAAATACCCTTCCAGTCAAGGGTCTGATAGTAAACAAAGGACTCAAGATCTTAGCAGAAATAATAGAGACCATAGCTCATATACTAGGATGAGTAGCACCAGTTACAGAACATTTCTGTTTGGTTGGACAAACTACAAATATATTAAGAAACCAAGAACACTATTACAGAGCACGCAAAATTGGCAAATGGTATAACAATGTAACTAGATTTAATTTTCATAAATTTTTAAAATGTCTGAAATGGTAAAGATTAAACCACATTCTCTAAGTCGATAAAGGTCACAAATTCAACCAAGTTCACCATCCAAGTGGGTTTATAGACAACATTATATTGAAATTCAATTTAGCTCTACAAGAGATTGCACTTCATGTCATAAATGCAAAACTGAAGAATAGAAGGCATGAAACCTCCTTTTCAAAACATAAATATCAATCTTTGAAGTTCATTGGAATCCTTATCTGACTAATTCCCAACCTCATCACTGTGATTTTGTTTGTTAGGCGGAGTGGAATTCGGTCCTGGGTATTTTGTTCATTGTTTGAGCCTAGTAAATTATGTACTAGTAATGTTCAACAGCTAGAATTGAATCCACAGGTAGCCACGAAAAACACAAACCAATTCAAAACTACAGAACACGCTTTGATAGTTTGAATCTTCAATGAGAAGCTTTTAAGATCTTGCAAAAATTAAGAAATTTAGTGTCCACTGTAGCAACAAGTGAGAAGATACGTACTGAAATCCTGTGTGTTGACTTCCTGCTAATGCACATGCAAGACTTTAAGAAGGGTATAACTATTTCTCCATTTCTTAACACAGCGTCCCCATTGATCTCATATGTAGATTGTATCAACTTGTCAGGCAGAGCCACAATGTGTGGTGTGCTACACATAGTTAAAAGACTCAAATATAGGCATGTAGCTTTTATTACTTATTATACTACCTCCAGTTTTTCCAACATGCAGTATAAGCCTTGGGTGAAACATCATATTGCACTAATGTGAAACATCATAGGAAAATACTAACAACTACTCAAGTTGTGAATACGAGAGTTTACCAATAATGTTGGAAAGGAAAATGATAAAATAATAAAACATAGGGAAATAAATATAGGACAAGCAATGTCAAGCAGGGAAATTAAATCGCCACCGAATAACACTAAAATGAAGGTTACCAATTGTTGCTCTCTGTGTGTCATGTCCCCAATTTTCTGGTGACAGTTCGATTTAATTAATTTAATTAATGGTTGTCCAAGGACGACTAATTAGTTATTTTAATTAAATAAATAAATATTAAAAGATGACCTTGTATTTAATAAAGTTACTTGGAGTATTTAATAAAGTCACTTGAGGGATAAGATCAAAAATGTTCTAGAAGTCTCTGGAGAGGATGGAGAAAAAAGAATAAATAGGCACCCCGGGGCTCCATTCGAATCAAGCAGTTGTGTTATCTCTCTTGTTTTTTCAGATTGTGATTCAATCACAGGCGCATTGTGAAACCTAGGGTTTCTACAATTGTCTCAGTTGGCCATTGAGAACGAAAACTCTCAATAGGTACGCAATTTTGAGGGTGTGAAATATCATCTGAATTATTGCAGATTGGAGGTGACATTCAGTCATTTCATCGGAGCAATCATTTGTGGCTTAAGGCCAACTTTAGGGTTTATGCATCACTGTCTAATGTTTGGATCAGTAAGAGTGGAAAAATCAACATCCTCACAAATTATTGCAGGATATTGGTTGACATCGGATTCGAGGATTCAATAGAGACTGATAGCAAGGTTTGAAATTTATTATAATTTCAAGTGGCAAGAGGAGTAAGGCAATATCTCAGTCTTCTATAGAGAAGGACGCGGTATGAGCAGATCACTACACAGATATAGCTACAGGATCAAATTACCCTTGTTCTCTTGATAACCAGGATTGAGGTCGAACATCCCTCGTTTTTTCTAGCAACAACATTGAAGGTTTATATTCCTTGATTTACAGCAAATAAAGAAACGCATCATCCCTGAGCGAAGTCAAAGAGGTTAGCAGAAATAGTGCTTGATAAAGGTCAGAATAAATGAGTTCGGAGTCAATATTACAGCAGGTGGAAGGACGCTAAGGCGGTTCCAAATATCATTGTCGATTTCCTTAAAGGTTGTGGCACCTTGGAATCGAGCTGGAAGCAGAACCAATTCAAATTCGCAAGAAGCAAGCTGGCGGCAGAATTGACATCCATCATGGGCGGCATTGCCTGTGGCTTTCGACTACAGTGTTTGGTACCCGAACACCCTAACGGACTGTGCCCTTTTGCAATGAATCGGGGCAATTGTATCTGCAGTTGAGATGCAGTCTGCAAACTGACTTTGGCATCCATCTTAACCTATACAAGAGGTGGCAATATTGGATGATCTGCATGCTTGATTTGGGCGATTTAATTCTGCATTGTAGAGGCCTTGCTACAGCCACGTGGGATTCACATTTGGAAATTCAAAGCATTTCATCTGGCGACAACAGGTTTAGGGATCATTTCGATCCAGCTTCAAGGAAGGTAATTTGGGCAAACGAATCATGGAGTAAACCATCTGTCCGTGGGAGAGATATACAGAGATCAGGATCAAGTCTTGACAACTGCAATTCGTTTTGAGCAGCACCCGTATCGGTTTAGAACCCGGTTGGAATGAACTTCAGATATTTCCTACACAACAGTTCATTCATTTAGCCGGATCAAGAAAATGATAAAGTCAAGATATACATAACCCTAGAAGGCGTAAATCAAGAGCAAGTTGTGTCCAATTTACAGCCATAGTCATTTGATGTCAAATTCCATGACGTTCAGGGGAAAATTACTGGTATGCAGTGCCAAAATTCAACAAGGCCAAGACTGAGCTAAATACGATCCACTCTGGACCCGCCTCAAGTTTGGAATCTACCATCAGCCTTTAAAATAGAGGTTTGGACTTAGGTTCTTTATTGTCAATTGGTTGTAAAAAGAATATGAATGAATCAACTAATCGTAGCAGACCAAATTCGTGCTTTAACCAGATCTGATATTCATTTCCATTGAATTGTTATTAGCTGCCCTGTTATAGAATACTATCGGCATTATCATTTCCATTTAACTTGCTATTGTTGGCAAATTGTTACATTCTTCTTCCTCATGTGAATGCCAAATATATTTAAAAATACTATAGTCCAGTATTGTCTTCCGAGGTCTCAAGGGAAGAGCTATCAGAGCCCGTTTGCTAACTGTTTGACAAAATGCTTAATCATTGAAGTTTTAGTATTTTGGTGTTTAAGAGGCAAATATCCTGTCGGGGATATTACAGTGGTATCAGAGCGGTTTTCTTGCCATCCTGTGGGGTGAGAACCGACTTACATGAGTGATCAGCACTCTACTTCAACCAAGATGTACAGGTACAGCACAAAGTCACCAAGGACACAATCTCGGACAAGTAATAGACAGAGTATTCAGAGTCGGAAATGTGGAAAGGAGGACTATTCAGGTATTCAGGATGAGCTCAGAAAAATCAAACATAATATGTCTGAACTGTTGGTTAAGCACCATCGTATGCTTGACAGGCTGTCCATCCCAGCTAAGGTGAATCAATCAACTGGATTTCGTTTTGACAAATCTTCTCACAAAGCGTTGACAGATACAATGAGAGATGCTACTAGGAACCTTAATGAGGAGTTCGAGAAACAAGTGTGCAACCAGTCAGAGGCTTCAGTTCGGTCACAGGAAGAAGTGGTGAAGGATATTACGCTGATGGATAGTAACTGTCAACTTGACACTCAAGTTGAGACAGTTGAATACGAGTTTCCCAAAGGTGATGTCTCATGTACTCAGGGTAGTTTGGTTCCAACAAGCAATGATTACAGTGAAGTGAGTTCAGATGATGATGAAGATGTCATTGTGGATGGTGATGAGATACCTGGTGAAAATGAGCAGACATCGAGCATTTATGATTTTGCTGACAGAGAGTACCAGGCTCAGTTAGATGCTTCGTCACATGAGGATGAAATTGGTGGTGCTTCACATGATTTGTCCAGCCAGCTGAAGGTAAGCAAAGATAGTATTGTGGCTTCTTTATCTCATCATGACAGGATGCGGGAGATGTTAGAAGAATACATCCAGATGATTCAGTTACAAGGAAGACATAAGGGAGTTCAGGAAAATTCTCCTTGTTGTGACTTACGCGCAATTGGTGAAGGAATGGGAAAGATGAAGTTGAACTATTTACATCTTCTATCAGATCGTGACCATCTTCTAAGCCTTACCAAAGATTATTCAGATGCCTTGAGGAGGAAGGAGGAGGAAGTTGTCAAGCTTTCTTGCGAGCTTGAGGACACTCGAGCAACTTTGGCATTACTGGACTGGGAGAAACATGGGAATGAGCATGGCATGGAGCTAAGCTTAATTTCATATGGCACGACTGACACTCAGTTTCCTGCAGTAGGATGTTCATATGTGGTAGCTGATAATGTTACGAGTTCATCTTGCATTCACATCCAGGATACAAGGACAATGGCAGACGGGTATGTGAAGTTAATTGGTATTGGTCACATTACTCAGGTAAGGAGTTTGCTTGAGTTACCAGTTGTTCCTTGTTTACGAATATGGACTCAAGAACGTTTCAACAGCATTTGGGATTCAATTGACTGGAGAAAATAGTAGCAATGTTTGTTTGAGTACTATCATGGATTTGATTAGCAGAATACACGGTGTTGTCTTTCCTTGTGCCAGCAGTTTGTCCGATGTTGGTATTAGTCTTTATACACCGTTGTTGGGTTTGGTTCATATTTCCAGTCGACCATCCTTGCTGAAAGGTGTTGAAGATTTTTCATATTTGCCAGTGTGTACTGATGAGTCCCAGGATCATTTCGGCCTTGATGACATCCGGGAGGATGAAGTGGATAGTTTTGAAGATTCAGCTTCCTTGACAGATTCTTTAGGTACAGAAGAGCTTGATAGCAGAACTTCAGTTTTTGACACTCTGGATGTTGATATGAGTTTTGAAGTTGATTCGAAAAATATAGATGGTAATAATCCAGAGATCAGTATCTTTGAAGACATTCCTCCAGACAATGTGTCAGAGGGAGTTTATAGAAGACAGTCTAGCCAGAGCCATCATGTGGTTAGCCAGTTGGAAGTTAGTGAGCGAGACATTGCTATCGCTTGTGAGCATTTTGATACTGCTCGTCATTTGTTGGTCATTACTGGTTGGGGTACTGCTATGACAGATGAGTCCAGCGGTGGTTACTTTTCTTTGGCAGAGATTCATGCCTTGCATGAAGCTGTTCGGATTTTGAAGCAGGATTATTTACGATTGGTAGCCGACCGTGATCACTTGGTTGAGTGGGGAAGTACAGCCTATGAGACACTCTTGGATCGTGAAGATGAGGTGAGTGAGCTTTCCCAAGAGCTCATAGCGACTACTGAGGCTTTAGAGGACACACAGCGAGATCTACAGAAGTCGCAGTTTCAGTTGAAGGAGGTGATCGTGGAATTGGAGCATTTGCAGTCAAAACCAGCCCCAGACCCAGTTCGTTTGACTATTGAGGTGGATGATGGTAAGTACACTCCTACAGTAGCTTTTGAGGAGCTTATTGTTGAGACTGACATACATGTTCAGGGTTTGGAAGAAGTTGGTCTTAATGAGTTCGGGATACCGGTAGAGTCAAGTTTCCAGATTGATTCTTCTCAGTTAGTTGATAGTGTGGTACAGTGGGGTATGCCACCTTCACAGGAGGATCAGTTGTGGTGTGCAGGGAAGTATATTGATGCTTCCTCGTATAATTTTTACTGCACTAAACCGTTCATGGAGTATTTGTTGGATAGTGCATGTGTTCATTTGGACCCGTATAAGGTGACACAAGGTGTTCTCATCCAAGATACTAGTGTTATTTGCAGATTGGTTGAGAAGATTATAAGGGTCCTTTCTACTATGCTACCTCACAGGGATCTTGAGGAGGGGTTTGTTGAGCAGAATGCACGGGATCCTGTCCAGCCTACAGTCACTTGGAGTCAGAAAATGGAGCCATCTGTTGATTCCCAGTTCAGTGATGATGAGCCAGCAGCAGAGAGTGGAGGTTCTTACCGGCATTATACGGTAGGGTACGCTCATCATTGTTCTTTTGACACAGAGATAGAAGACTTTATTTCACGCAGATGTAGATTGGCTCCAGTTTCTTATCATCCATTAGGGGATAGATTGGCACCATTTTTTGAAAATAAAGTTGGTAGTAGCAAGTTACTCAGCCTGCAGCATCGACACACCCAGAGTAGTTTTTCAGAGATTGGATTTGATGGTAGTGTTTCAGGTACCTATGGCTGTTGTCATATCTACAATGCAGTTGGGTGCAGGTGTCTTTTTGACAGGGGCTTGAGTTTTGATAGAGTTGATGTTTCAGTTGGTTTGAGATCCGCAGAATGTTTTCTTCTACTGACATCTACAGTTGGTTTTCAGATGATTTCATCAGAGTTGTCAGTTGTTTGGATGATGAGTACAGTTTTTCAGATACTGGTATTGAGGATTTTTTCACAGGAGTATGATGAGGATTGGGATGATACACAGATTTACATTTGGGACCCAGGCATACTGATTGGTTCATGGTTCAGCCATTGCTTGGGACAAGCAATTTCAGGAAGGGCGGACTGTCATGTCTCCAATTTTTTGGTGACAGTTCGATTTAATTAATTTAATTAATGGTTGTCCAAGGACGACTAATTAGTTATTTTAATTAAATAAATAAATATTAAAAGATGACCTTGTATTTAATAAAGTTACTTGGAGTATTTGATAAAGTCACTTGAGGGATAAGATCAAAAATGTTCTAGAAGTCTCTGGAGAGGATGGAGAAAAAAGAATAAATAGGCACCCCGGGGCTCCATTCGAATCAAGCAGTTGTGTTATCTCTCTTGTTTTTTCAGATTGTGATTCAATCACAGGCGCATTGTGAAACCTAGGGTTTCTACAATTGTCTCAGTTGGCCATTGAGAACGAAAACTCTCAATAGGTACGCAATTTTGAGGGTGTGAAATATCATCTGAATTATTGTAGATTGGAGGTGACATTCAGTCATTTCATCGGAGCAATCATTTGTGGCTTAAGGCCAACTTTAGGGTTTATGCATCACTGTCTAATGTTTGGATCAGTAAGAGTGGAAAAATCAACATCCTCACAAATTATTGCAGGATATTGGTTGACATCGGATTCGAGGATTCAATAGAGACTGATAGCAAGGTTTGAAATTTATTATAATTTCAAGTGGCAAGAGGAGTAAGGCAATATCTCAGTCTTCTATAGAGAAGGACGCGGTATGAGCAGATCACTACACAGATATAGCTACAGGATCAAATTACCCTTGTTCTCTTGATAACCAGGATTGAGGTCGAACATCCCTCGTTTTTTCTAGCAACAACATTGAAGGTTTATATTCCTTGATTTACAGCAAATAAAGAAACGCATCATCCCTGAGCGAAGTCAAAGAGGTTAGCAGAAATAGTGCTTGATAAAGGTCAGAATAAATGAGTTCGGAGTCAATATTACAGCAGGTGGAAGGACGCTAAGGCGGTTCCAAATATCATTGTTGATTTCCTTAAAGGTTGTGGCACCTTGGAATCGAGCTGGAAGCGGAACCAATTCAAATTCGCAAGAAGCAAGCTGGCGGCAGAATTGACATCCATCGTGGGCGGCATTGCCTGTGGCTTTCGACTACAGTGTTTGGTACCCGAACACCCTAATGGACTGTGCCCTTTTGCAATGAATCGGGGCAATTGTATCTGCAGTTGAGATGCAGTCTGCAAACTGACTTTGGCATCCATCTTAACCTATACAAGAGGCGGCAATATTGGATGATCTGCATGCTTGATTTGGGCGATTTAATTCTGCATTGTAGAGGCCTTGCTACAACCACGTGGGATTCACATTTGGAAATTCAAAGCATTTCATCTGGCGACAACAGGTTTAGGGATCATTTCGATCCAGCTTCAAGGAAGGTAATTTGGGCAAACGAATCATGGAGTAAACCATCTGTCCGTGGGAGAGATATACAGAGATCAGGATCAAGTCTTGACAACTGCAATTCGTTTTGAGCAGCACCCGTATCGGTTTAGAACCCGGTTGGAATGAACTTCAAATATTTCCTACACAACAATTCATTCATTTAGCCGGATCAAGAAAATGATAAAGTCAAGATATACATAACCCTAGAAGGCGTAAATCAAGAGCAAGTTGTGTCCAATTTCCAGCCATAGTCATTTGATGTCAAATTCCATGACGTTCAGGGGAAAATTACTGGTATGCAGTGCCAAAATTCAACAAGGCCAAGACTGAGCTAAATACGATCCACTCTGGACCCGCCTCAAGTTTGGAATCTACCATCAGCCTTTAAAATAGAGGTTTGGACTTAGGTTCTTTATTGTCAATTGGTTGTAAAAAGAATATGAATGAATCAACTAATCGTAGCAGACCAAATTCGTGCTTTAACCAGATCTGATATTCATTTCCATTGAATTGTTATTAGCTGCCCTGTTATAGAATACTATCGGCATTATCATTTCCATTTAACTTGCTATTGTTGGCAAATTGTTACATTCTTCTTCCTCATGTGAATGCCAAATATATTTAAAAATACTACAGTCCAGTATTGTCTTCCGAGGTCTCAAGGGAAGAGCTATCAGAGCCCGTTTGCTAACTGTTTGACAAAATGCCTAATCATTGAAGTTTTAGTATTTTGGTGTTTAAGAGGCAAATATCCTATCGGGGATATTACACTGTGATGCATAGTGACCCCATGATGCCCCCAGTCCAACGATTCAACTATTCTGCTCTGTTTTCCTCTTCTTATCTTCCGTCCTCCATCCAAGGAGCTACTGCAAGCGATAACCCTGACATTTATAATTGCCCTTTAGAAGCACCCAAAACTAGTGCTTTAGGTCAATGAAAAGGGAAAAACCCAAGATTTCTGCCCTTCAAATGAATCTGAAAAATATTTGTAGGCACTATTTTGTTATAACGAGTCTTTAGCAATTTGGAAAAATGGGGGCCTGATAATAGACGAAGCTCAAAAATTCTGAGCATTTGAGATTAAAGCACAAAGTTGAGGAATAAGGAAAACTTGGAGCAGTATCAACAGGGACACATGGTTTCCAAGGAGCGCTCATTTCTTAAAGTGCCACATAGGTAAGCTGTGAGAAACATCGCCTCGATGATCATACTGTTTATATAAAAGATCTACAAGTTTTCAAACTATAAAACATCACAGCATGTGATCTGTCATAACTTTCTAACGACTTAAGAAGACAAAGGCAAAGTTGAAATGTATAAATGATAAGATGCAACAATGAGGTTTTCTAGTCTACAGATCTATAATTCGCCTTAACACTAAAACCATCTCGCCAGATAATATCATCTTGCAGAAACACTCACTATTTGGCTAACACGTGCTCATATGTGTATCTTCCACAATAAGGGGAAAATATTAAATACAAAAATTAATATTTCTTTGGTATTTTTAAGTTTAAAATTTTTAGCTCATCATAAATTAGGCAAATAGAAGACATCCAAAATCTGTCATTATTAGATTTTAAATTACTTTTAAAATAAAATTAAGTAACAATTGAAATGTAAAGAATTAAAAAAATATTAATAAAGTTTGTTGGCTTAGTTAGTAGTTGTGAGAAATCGATTAAATGTTTGTGTCTTTTTAACACTTGATTTTTGAAAAATAATATATATTAAAAATAAGTTTAAATTTATTTTAAGATATGTGATTAATTTAACCATCATTGATTATGTAAAATAGACTTAAATAGATATTTAAACCTTATATAATTGTGATATTAATAAATATTCATTATATTTTCAATTAAAAATATTTGAAACTGTATAACTTTATCGATAATTTTAATTGCTTTATAATACTACTTGTTTGCCTCTCTTTTAATCTCTCCCTCTCTAATCTCTTTCTAATCTTTGCCTATTTCTCTCCCTTTCTACCTCTCCCTATTTTTGTCTCCTCTTTCTGCTCCTATTTCTTAACCAAGTCTCTCTCCCTCCTCCCATAGTCTATGTGATTTTATTCTTCTTCACTCACCCTTCCAAGTTCATCTACACTCATACTTAGCCTAAACTATCCAAACTTTAGGCAGGTTTGTTGCCACAAGCTCAATAAAGCCAAAGCAAGGCCTTAGAAGCTAATCTCTTCTTATCCTCCAATAGCTTGATAGAGAAATACAAAAAAAAAAATTCAACCATTTGTACTACTACCTTGGGATTGCTGATAATATAACTCTCTCTACTTTCCATATAACTCGCTCTCCATATCTCTAACTTCTTCCATTATTTTCTTCTCGCAAGATGTACAGATTGCCCCGCAAAACCAATGCCACACCAGCAATCTCCATAAAATGCAAAAAATTCAATGAGAGTCAACATCATTTGAATATTGACTAGTCAGCATTAGTTGATTAACTATCATTAACTTTTTAAAAAATGATACATATGCATATATGCTCAAATCTAAATGGAACTATAATTTCGTTACCAGCTTACCGATATGAGATACCAAATAGTCTAACCATGATGACCAAGTTGAAATGAGCTCTAGAACCTATCTAAGAACACAAGGGGCGAGAATATTGTAGGAGTGCTTTACCACCCTACCACGAAGCTATTAAGATTCCCTAGAATCTTTCCTAACATGAAGGATACCTAGCCCAGCAACGAGACAGTCTGAACAAGTAAAACTTAGAGGAGTAATGGAATCGTGCGACACAAATAATGTCAAGAATATTAATCGGTCAACAAGATAACAAAACAACATTTTCTTAGTTATCACCTCAGTATCACAATCCCATCTCCATCATTTAAAAATAAATAAAAAATAACATGGTTTATCTAACATTGAGCTCCATATACCCATCAACATTCAAGGATAAAACCATAAAGTCCATTAATCATGGATCAATTGATTACATCATCTTAGCTCATCTCTAACAAGAAAATTAGTCCAACTTCCAAAAGGGCATACAAGTATTACCATCAATTCTCTATTGACATATGTTATAAATACGCATATATTAAGCCAATCACATAGCTAACAATGAAACTCTTTCTCCACCAATTAATATTTCTAGTATGTTATCCTATCTTGAATTCCTCTCATAAAACATAAATACACAAGTAACAAGCATGACACCATTACTTTCCATTCATCATGAGATCATATTCTCTCCCCCAACTTATAAATTCTATACATAATGTAGGAAGCAATGGAAAATGCAATAATGTTGTAGTGTTTGCCCCTAGTCTACATTTTTCTAGTTACATTCCTGATATCATTGTCAAACTCTTTTAGGCCAATTTATGTTTGATGATTAGTATTATTATTTTAGAGATTATCGGATGTTGTTTTACACTCAGTTTATTATATGATGAGATTACTTGGTACTCTATATTTCATGCATGTATGATGATTATTCAATATTTTCAGTTATCGATGATGATTAGTTAGATGGTTTATTATCACATGTGTTTTCTTATGGATACTTACCCCATACTGCATGTGTATGGTGTGCATGTTTGTTTTATTTATGTATGGTGTTTCTGATGTGGTTAAGGAAGGGAGTCGTAGTCACCTGCTAGTCGGGATCTACACGATGCACCACTTCCTGTCATTGTCTGTTTAGCTTAGAATATTGTGTTTGTACATGCGTGGATTTTATGCAGGTTGCAGGTACCGAGTATCGACTTTCCTGAATTGCCAGGATGAGCGTACCCTATTGCATTGTCTCAATGGTAAGAGAGGGGAGATAAACTCTTAAGTCCAATTCCTAAACCCTTTAGCCAATTGTCCTAATTGATAATTAGAGCAAGTATCTGAGTTAAGTACCCTCTGAATGCATCAAATGATGTAATTTCATGATTATAACCCTTTTTGTTTGATTTAGTATGTATTTCTCTATGATGGGTTTTCGTATGTTGTTATATGAGTCCTTGATGTGTTTTCTATTAATTAAGTCTAATTAAAAAGATTAATTAATGAATTAATTTAATAGAGAATTAATATGATATCTTTAATATTTAATTAATTGAGAAATTAATTAAATAAAAGAATTAAATTTGGAGATAAAAGTTCAAAGATAAATTTAGAACATGATAATATTTATTTAATTTAATAATAATATATTTGGAGCTCATTTTTAAATAAATGCTAAATATTATTGTTATTTAAATTAATTAAATATGTTATTAATTAAGTTTCTACAATAAATTAAAAGTTGATAGATATTAAATTATTAAGGATTCTAGATCGCATGATCTAAGCATGAGTTTAAATATGAGAAATAAATTAAAAGATAAAATAATAGAAAATAATAATGTTATTTTTATTTCATAAAGTGCACATGAGATTAAAGTAATAAATTAAATTATATAGAAGTCAAGTGGAATATTAAATAAAGTTATTTAATAATTCAACTTAATGTGCATGAAAAGATGAATGCAAAATAAAATAAAAGATAATAAAAGTTAATTGGGAGTTAACTTAGTTGTGAAAAGAGTCTTCTCGGGTGAACGCACAATTAGTGCCCCGATTTGAGGAGAAAACTTCTTATCACAACTTTGGGGGTTCATTTTTGGGACACACGAATTTGGACGAGAATTTTTGGGAGACAACTTTTGGAAGCGAATTTCAGAAGGCTAATTCCAAGAAAGTTTTTCGGAAGAAGATTATTGAAGAGGAGCGAATTCTCTTATAGTTCTTGGGGATTGCATATTAGCATCAGGATCAGGTAGGGTCTTGTGTTTTGATCATCGATTTAAAATACGCAATTATCCTTTCCTGTCTTCTTCGTGCCTGCGGATTGTATAATTGAATTCTCTATGATGAATGTTTAAACATTACAATATTGGAATTTATCAAATGCTTGTCAATTAACTTCTGAATACATAGGATTTAAATGGGAAGGGTTGAATCTAAGACTGAAATTCTAAATTAAAAGTTCGGATGGTTGACTATATTTTCTCTGTCAATATAAAGAATGAGACAATTTTTCAATATATTATATATATTAAGAAGAATTATTTTAGCATATATATATATATATATATATATATCTCTTCAAACAAATTTATATATCAATAACAAAAAATTATTATAAAAAAAATTGTATTTTAAAAAATATATATACATATGTTATATTGGGGGGGAGGGAATTACTCCGTACCCACCCCCACTGTCAGCTCTGTCGACAATACTTGCGTCGCAGGTACTGCGACGTCAGGTACATGGTACCTGCCGTCGCAGGCCCTGCGACCACAGGACTGCGGCAGGCCGTAGGCCTGTACTAAGCCGGCGGCTTATTTAATACGTGCTTTTTTTATAATTGTTTTAATTCATTTTTTTTTTAATTTTGTATTATTTACAAAAAAAAAAGTTTTATTATTATTTAAAAATTTTAATTAATATATTTTTAATATATTTTATTTAATAATGTTTTAATAATAACTTTTATTAATATGTAATAATTAAATATTATTGCATAGTTATTTGAAATTAATAATTTATTAATAGTTTTGTTAAACATTAATAAATTGATAGTTAATAAGATATAAAAGGGAGTGCTTAGTGAGATAATTATTAATCAATTTAATTAAAATTAGTTTAATTAAACTTAATTAATAATGAGAATTGTTAATAGAATTGAAGATTTATATAGCATTGATTTAAGTTAAAGTGAAGTAATTATACAGTTTTATTCGAATACATTTATATGGGATATATTTATATGTTAATTATGAGACGAATGGGTTAACGTGTAGGTTAAACTGTGAACTTATTTTCTTGAAAACATACATTAAACTAGAAACAAAAATATTACACTTAACCTGATTACATATGTTTCAAATCAATCTAGCAGTGAGAATATGAACTATATTGTTTTGTTATACTGTCTATACTTTTGGGGTTTTGGATGGTCCTAGAGTGTTGACCAGTTTAGGACGTTACCAAAGGCTGGGTCGTTATGCAATTGTGACGTTATGATTATTTGTTCTCAATCTTTCTAAACCCAACCGTCGTGATGTGTCGATATGCTCTCTGATGGATTTTTTTACTGGTTGTTATTGCTTTTCAGTTTCCTTGTGTGAGACTGAGGTGTATGTGTTTGAGTTACCTGACTTGGCCATTTTGGAGTCTTTGATCAATTTTGTGTTCTATTATTGGGATTCTTTCTGGTTGCTCGTTGGAGAACCATGGGATATTGTGATTTATTATTGATGCCTTTAGTTGCTAATAGAGAACTGTTGTGATCATTATGATTATCATTTGATGTTTTTTTCAGTCGCTTGTATAGGGCTGAGGTGATATTTGTGATTTGTGATTTCATGAGCCTAGGGTAGGTTATCTATGTGTAGTGTCGGGAAGTGGCTTGCGATGGGGGCCGGGGCCCTAAGTGGCTGCCAGGGTAACCCATTGTAAGTTGTTTTAATAAGTGAAAACATCTCACCTAAATACTGACTTAAATAGACCTAATAAGATAATTGTATGTTCTCTCCCATGCCTTGAGTGCTAGTACAAACTAGGATGGGGTAGAGAGAACGCTTGGTTACGACCTTGCATTCTGTAGTATGCCTCGTCAGTACGAGAGGATACTAGTGGCCACAGGATCACAGGGGACCCGAGATTCCTAAGAGATTGCTCGGATAACTTTCGACATGACTTTTGCGATGACACTTTCCCGCTTGCATAGTAGGTTTCCTATGTGTCTTTGTGTGCCTCTGGGTCTAGATGTCTATCTATGTTGGAACCTTTGAGTTAGTATACTTTTAGGATTTTCCAGACTTAGAGAGTACTTGTGTTTTGTGTTTTGATACCTTGTTTGGGACTTGAGACTATCTCCTTAGCGCGGTGGGAGTGGACCATTTAGGTTCCACGCAGTCGGGTGGTAGTGCTTTTACTCTTACCATTGAGATCCGTTCCGTGGTCACCGTGACTAGAGTTTTCTTGGTTGGCATTTACCTTCATTCCGTTCATGGATGTTTTATCATTATGGATGTATTGATGTAACATGTCTGGTGGATGATTTCATTTATTTTACTGTACTTTGTATCATGGATTTGAGGATGATGTATCTTTATCTTTACATATGTATATTCTTTTAAGCCTTTCATACCCTATGATATGTACAGTGGATGAATGAGCATTCCGAATTAATTTTCCAAGGAGCATTTGGAACAAATGTATATTATGGACATTGGAGTTTATGATTATTCTTTCATATGTATGTGGTAGTTGTTAGACTTAGAGTTAATTAAATTTAAATGTGACTCAACGTCTTGGGATCCTTAAGGTGTAACTTGTGATGTATGTTTTTTGATGATTACATGTTATTGCTTCCGCTACTATGTGTTTGATGTGTATGTTATACTTTCTTACTTTAAAAAAAAAATGTTTAGCGAACTTAGTGAAACTTTAGGTTAATTCTTTTGGATCCCTTAGCGGGGCGTTACAAATGTCTTTTCTTAAAATGTCACGTATGCATCATAAAATGACCACATCTATGTAACATGATAATTTAAAGGTCAACATCCTTCCATGAGTTACCAGTTCATAAACATAGTTAATAAAGTCATGGTAAAATAAATGTTGAATAAAACTAATCCCTAGATCATATATAAAAGAATGGCCATGTAATTATTATTTTCCAAGGGAACTCCTAAGTGTCCAAACTATATTTAACAGCTAACTCAAGTAAACAGAAAGCTTACATACATAGCCAAAATCACCAAAGAGTACGATCAAAATTCAATAAGGTTATAAGAGATGTTGATAAAACATTAGTTTCCAATTTCACTAAGCTTCAATAATTCATAATGTTGAAAGAGAAAATAGTTATTGCATAGCTAGATTTTTGAATACATTATGACTACCCGCGCTCCCACCCATGGGCGATTTCAAACTTCTGCTCCTGCCATTCTTTCTATGAATGCTCCTGATGTGGTCCCTTCGGTCAGGGATGATGTTGCATTGGTCATGTTTGGGAGTGTTGCTGGGTCTAGTGCCTCTTCTACGGAGAAGATCACTCCTGCTTCTGCTCCTACTCATCCACTGTCTTCTTCTGCACTGGTTACTGGGGCTTCTGTGTCAGCTTCTACATCAGCTCTATCTGCCCATGGAGCTTCGAAGACCTTTGTTTCTGTGACTATTGTGGCTAGTTTTCTTCTTGTGATGTCTGTTGTGGTCCTGGTCCTTCAATTAGTCGGTCGGTTGTGCCTATCCCTGTTAGTAATCCCCTTGTGCTTCATTTTGAACAAGATGTAGTTGACGAGATCAACTCATATGTGGTGGATTATTCCAATACAGCTTTTATTTTTCATTTTTAGGGTTTTTGGCCTTCTCTTTCAGATTTGCATGCTTGGATTTCCAAATTTTGGAAACCAATCATTTCGGATGAAATGCAGATTTACCCTGTGGCACGAGGTTTGTTTATTGTGAAATTTGCTAATGCTGATGATAGAAATGCCATCCTGGGTCGGGGTTTCTCTTGGGAGGAAAGGTTCCCCCTAATGCCCAAACCTTGGTTTCTAGCATTTAATCTGACTACTGAAACCTTTAATAAGATTCTTTTTTGGGTGGGGTTATTGAATCTTCCCCTTCATTTCTAGTAGGATTCAGTCCTGGAGGCTATAGGGGATGCTCTTGGGGATTTCTTATTAGTTTATTTGATTTCTTCCAATTTCTATAGGACAACATATGCTCACATCTTGGTGGAGATGGATACCTCCAAGGGGCTTCCAGAAATGTTGAAGTTGGCTTCTCCAACTAGTTCTTGGATTCAGCTGCTGGATTATGAGGGTATTCCTTTTAGATGCAGGAAATGCCATAAGACTGGCCATCTTGCTGCGAGTTGCTCCTCTGATAGGGCTAGATTGAAGAATTCACCCTCTTGGTGGTCGGGGGTTTCGGATGATCACTAAACAGTTCATAAGGTTTTTATGGAGGCGGATGGCTCGGATAGCTCTTCGCATATTGATCTCTCTTTGGCCAAGGATTTTGTTTATGGTGATTCAAAGGTTGTCTCTATGATAGTTTTGAATCAGAATGTTGTTGTTGACTCATCGTCTGCTATTGTGTCTATGGAGGTTGATGAGTTGGACCGCTCTTCTCCTACTGATTCAGATGAGGTTCTGGTTGCTATCTCTGGCAATTTGAATGTTTCCCTTCAACTGCTAACACTTCTCTTACTGAGGGCTCTTCTCCTGGTGCTAACTCTATCTTCTCTTGCTGAGGGCTCTTCTCTTGGTGCTAACTCTGTTGATTCATTTGATGTTCTTCTAGCGGTTTTGTGTCAGAAGGTTGATGTTGGCCCTTTTTCTGCCATTGACTCTGGCCAAAACTCTGTTGCTGGTGCTTTTCTTGTAGCGGGTTTTTGGGAGTTAGTGGGGATTGGCAAAAGGCTGCTGGTAAGGTGGAGGATGGTTGGACATTAGTTAAAGGAAAAAAAGGCAAGTCCACCATTCATTCTTTTGATATGGCTTTACGTTCTCATAAGTTGGGACCTGAATGTAAATCTTGATGGACTTTGGTTTCTTGGGCTATTTTCTCTCTTGTAGGGAACTTAGGTGTGTCCCTCTAGTTTTTCAAGTGGCTTTCCATAGTTGTATTTAGTTCTCATTGCTATATCTTTCTTGTTCCTTTGTACAAGGTTTCGGGACCTTTCAAATCCTATTTTTACTTAATCAAAACAGTTATTGCATAGCTCAATGAATACATTCAAATCTATGCCTTTAAACTCTAGTACTAGTTTTAACATTTTGAAGATATTTTAATATTAACCAAGCTTAAGCATCTAATTAAAAGAGTTAAGCAACATCTTAACTAGTAGTATGGTAGACAAGACCTATTTGGCATTGCCATTCAATTGCACGTAAGAATGATTCAATATGAAGGCTTAAAAAATGAGCATATTCTCTTATTTTCAAGTGACTATAAGTTTAAAAGAATCATCTATTGTTGTTCAACAATAAAATATTGAGGTTTCTAGTTGACTCATTCTGGTTGTGACAAAAAAATTTCTAGCTATGTTTTTTTTATATTCAATATTTAGTGTAGCAAGTTCACTAACTATTTTCCAGTAACATTCAACAGTCTACAAAATCAAAAATAAAAATAAAACATTCTTCCTACAACTTCTTATATAATTAACCTCAATTTGGACAATGCTTCTTACAAAACTTGCTACTACAGTATAGCTAATGTGAAGTATCGATTCAAGTTTTGTTTTCAGCTAAAAGAAATTTAAGGAATTATTCCATTACAATGCTCATTATTCCATTACAATTCTCATCCAAAGCTATTGCTAGTCTCAGACACTAGACAAGAACAAACTAAAGCCTAAGTTAATTTTGATGGCTCTAAAGGTTAAGGAACCTTAAAGAAAGAGATATTGATTCCAATGTTGTCTCTCTCTCCCCTTAGTCACAATGCCCCTATTATTGTAGAGCAAGGAACATGGACAGTGTTCCTTAGATGGAAAAAAAGAAAAGATGCTTGAAATTAATCAAACTACAGCCCTAAGCATATTATGCCTAGAAGATTGAAAAATATTCCATGATAATACTATTTTTCACCAAATCTAATTGATCCTATTTTGAACAGAATTAGTAACACTATTATACATCTATTTGAACAAAAGAACTAAAGAAAATTCTAAATTTACTCCACAAGACCCCTACGTGATAGCTAATATATATAGGCCTTGTAAATTGATACAAGCAATTACCCGCATACAATAACTAAGTAATTTAATAATGTGACATTGCTGAAATAAACCTAAACTGTAATTAAGACAAGGAACCTGATTTGTGATTTACATCTGCTACTCACTTTTGCACATTCAACACAGCCTTCCTAGAATTCCCCAACCTCCAGTAATCTCCCCAAACTCTGGTACCCTCTATATATCTTAACAACTATGGTGATATATCATACCAAAAATGGAGCATGGGAAGTGGTTTTTCAAACAAGCAAGATTGTTTTCTTCCAAATTTTTCAAAGGTTCTAAGCTTCTTTCCCCCTAGAGATGTCCCACATTTTCCTTTGTTAATTAGAATACATGAATCTTTTGTTTTATTTATGTAACTATTTTTCTTTAACCGTCACATAATCTCCAATCCATAACTACTAATTTCTTAACATAATTTCAGATGTCAATTTATTGTATCCACATATGAAAGTTTTCTGATTTATTGGCATCGAATAAAGTGGGTTGTGACATCCCTTCCCACTTAGAAAAAGTGCATCGTCCTCGATGGTGATATGTTAAATTTTATAATCATATCTATAGAATTTAAAAACTTCCATACTTTAATGATCAATAATATAACTTATATTATTCAAAACAATGCATGTAGTGAATTCAATTCTATCAACAATATTGACTTTCATCTGCTAAAATAAAGTCAAAATTTTGTATCCTTAAATGAAACCTACATTTCATCAACACATTAAACATTAACTCTCATGGAACTATCTTTTCAAAGACATTATTAACACATTTGAAGTAACAAGTTTAGAGAAAAGAACACACATTTTATATAAGCACATGCATAAGTAATCATTTCAAAAACATTTCCTATGTGTGAGTGTGTGAATTATATTACCTTCTATAGTTTTACAAGGTTAGACTACCTCTCTTTGGCAATATTTCCCCTTTATTACAATGTGTCGTTCCCTATGTTGCATTATAGAAACAACACCAAATGTCAATCCATCATATCAAATCAATTTTCCAATGAAATATAAAATCAAATAATTCCTTATCTCAAGAAGTCTAAAAATTAAGTAACATATTACCTTAAAATCACATGATATCACACACATACCTGTGCTTACTTACCATAACTTGGCATCACCTATGGATTTGGCCTCACTAGTAGGTACTTCTTATCCACATCCTACCATACTTTTACACATGCGCTCACACACTACTACATTTAACATCATTTTTTGACCAAAAATTTCGACCATCAACTAAATTAATTTAGGGTGGTCGAAATGTAAAGTCAAAAATTTTGTTGTTTTACATATAAGACCCGTGTTGGTCAAAAATTTTACCAACACAGGGCTTATACATCTGCAAAGTTCAAAAAACATTTGCCCAATTACGTTTTTTGTGCTCGATTTCATTTGACATTTTTGGAGCATTTTCGCATGGTTATCTCTGCATTTTCGCATGGTTTTCTCTGAGCCGAATTTCGTTTCAGGTTTTCTCCACCCACTTGATTAATGATGCCTGCTAGACCTGGGAATAATATGAAAAGGGGCCCTACATTTGCATCAATATAGGGGGGGCGGAATAGTAGTTCGAAACTCTTGATATTGTCTTTCTTTCATTCTTCCTAATGTGCTCGACTTCAAAAGCTATTCCATTCATGACCTCCAATCACACCTGCATCTCCGATGGTCGAGGAGAGGGATTTCTCTTCGAGCATATTTTCATAGGTACATGTGTATTTTTTTTGTAGGTTTTTATGATAATATTGAAGATGGAATTGAATACTATTACTATCATTATTATTTTTTATGCCAAAGTTTAGCCATTGTTGTGTAATATAAATGGGAGAGTCTCCGCTCAAGTATTTTTTCTCAGTGATGTTTTGATGATAAGTATTAAAAAGAGTCTAGTTGCAAAAAGAATGTAATGTACTTGTTGTTTCATTTTATTGAAAGTGTGTAGATGCAGATTTATCATTTGGAATGTTGGTCTATTGTAACAACTATTATAATTTTTGTTATAGTAATGAAAGAAAAGAAAGGAAATGTATATGCAAAAGCTATAGTTGTAAAAGCTTAGAAGAAATAATAATGACATTTTTTTTGTTTTATAAATATAGTTGTGTTGGTATCATATTTTTCTTGTATTTTTGTTTTAATAATACATAATTATATTGTATCATTTAGACAACAGTTTCATATTCAAAAAAAGAACAAAAAGAAAAAGAAAATTGAGTGTTTCTCTCTTCAACTCTAGAACATTCAACTTAAACATCAACACATAAAGATAATAATTTGAAATTTGGTGTGTTTAGTGCTTGGAGTTGTACCCTCAATACCTAGGCCATGTGGGCTATAAAACATGATATTCATGTGATTCTATGTTAGATGATGATTATGATAATGAATAATCACCATCTACTACTAGCTCATGTAGTGATAAAAGGTCTTCAATGCACCTCTAACTACAAGTATGCCATGGAAAACTTGTGATGGAGATGACTCCTCAAACTAATAGACTATCATGGAAATTTTTTGATGAAGATGACACCTACAAATACTGGACTATCTTCAAAAACTTATGATGAAGATGGCACCTAAATTTACTAGACTATAATTGAATTGATGTACTTTGGATCCTTCACCGAAAGTCTCTGTCATTTTGTTAGAAGATGATTTATCTTCTAGTTCAACCAAAAGAATCTCTCTCCTATATTTCAACATTACATTTAATTTTTGCATTGCAATTAGGTCTTCCTACAAGGGTTTCCATTTGGATGAATAACAAACTTGTTGGTGTTTTAAAACTACTAAGCAACAAAATGCTTAATACCAAGATGACAATACTCACACAGCCTAAAGACTAGCCAATTCTTATTATCAATTGTATGTGCACACCATTTGGGCCAAACTTCTACAAAACCAAGGGTGGTTTTCTACTCTTTTGGCTCTGCAAAACCAGGGTGGGTATACCCAGGGATGATACAAGAATGGAAAAACTATATGAGAATTATCTTAGTTTCATTCTGATTCTCATCTCAAATTCTCCAATACATGTACAATTCTTGATACTTTAATAAACACATCCCATATAACAGATATGGCCAAAAATCTTCTATAGGTCTGCAAATGCTCTCAGCAATAATGGCTAACTAAAGCTAAAACATTCCAATCAAACAAGTAGAGGCCAACTTTGAAGACCTACAGGAAATAAAAGTAAAGTTGATTATAATTCTGCATTTTGACAATCATGTGTGACACATTTCTCTTTCAGCTAGATTAAATTTGATCAGTGCCTAATCCATTGGGGTTTAGAGTCTACTACAAATCTCTAGATCTAATTTGTTGCCTTACAAAAAAATTTATCAACAATCCTTATCAAAAATCGTCATTCAAAATCCTTTCCACTACTACAACAACCTTATCAAATTCATCAAAGCTTTTACTTAATCCATTGAATTAATAGCCATGATAAACAGATATACAACCTAATTGAACTGCATTCAATTGCACAAGCCTTTACTTATACAACATCAAGATAACCAAGTAATCAAAAGGAGAAAAAGTTCAGAAAGAACTAATATGGGGACAGTTCAAAATTTGTATTTGTTTCCCTTGAAAATTGTATAAAATTTACAATAGGCTCAGAATGACCTTCAAAAAGAAACACAGATCATTCTATATTCTTGTATTCTCAAGATCTGACAGAGAAAATACATCACAAATTTTTGCTCAAAAATGGTGGACCAAAAACAAACTAAGTGTATCACTTAGCAAATAGAATTCAGACCTTTTCTCTTGCCCTAGAATTTCACTTATATAGTGTGAAATGCAACAAGCTTCAGGCTAAGAGAAACTGACAGGTGTCTTTTACAAGGAATATCTACATACACCTATCACAAAATGACAAAACTATGGGTAACAGAAGATATTGAAATCAAATCATTCCTTTCGGTGGGTCAGCTTCTGTTACATGTTCTGATGTTGCTGAGTTGGTTATTGATCTAATTTATCTTCATATGTAACTGCTAAATTAGCCAACGATGAAGCTTGTTCTGACGAGGGCACATTAACCTCCACCTGCAGGCTTCCACCACCTTCATTCTGCATGGTAAGGACAACTTCTACCAATTCCTTTTCTTTAATTCTATTGGCATCTTGTGGTCCCGGTTCTACAACTGAAAGTGACAGGTTTTTCTTGTCTTCTTCTTCTGATTGAGTTTGAGTAGTGATGGTATCAATGATTTGGACTTCCTCACCCTACACCTCATCACTGTCAGTTTCATCTACATCAAATTGTTCACTAGAAGGCATTTCTGCCATCCACCTATCAAATAATGTGTCATATGGCCAATTGAATTGCAAAATATCCTTTTGTTTCTTTATTATATAATCAGTCTCATTATCAATATCAACAAATTCTTGTTTTAAAGAATCAAAGAATATTTTGGCTTTCACCATTTCTTCTATTGTGGTGGCCCACCGTGCATGCCCTGTTTCATTTATGACTTGATTCATTCTTAAACAGAATAAATCATCAAGTTCCTTCGCCCATTCCTCTTTTCTTTTCAGACTATTTTTCTTATCTAGGGCATGAGGAAATAAATTGAATTTTTGGCTCTTATATTTGTCTAAGTAGCCTATTATTATCTTCTGTAAATGTATCCTTTTGCTATCAAAATCAGCAAGATCAGAAACAATGTCAAAGGTTTTATCAATCTGATCACGAGAATTATTTATAATAGATAGACACAATAAGGTTATTGCTTTCTCCCTTCTCACCAATTTGTTCACAATAGGCTTTAGAGCCTCATCATCTTCTTTTAACTCCTCCTAGATGTTAATCACCCTAGCCAATTGATCATGGATTAGTGGCCATTCAACCTTGTCTCCTAGATATGTAAGAGTTGTTCTTAGTTTATCTTCATATTTAGATTCCAGCTCTACATGTAAGGCCCACAATTTACTCTTTTCTTCTTCAAAATCCTCAGCAGTGTAATACTGTGGCCCTTGGGGTGTGTCTGGTATTTCAATGAGGGGGGTAGATTTGAAAGGTTCAACAGGGGGGCGAGGGTATGTTAGTTTAGGCCTGGTGGATTTTCCCAGTAGCTTGTTCTCAAGCTCAACTCTCCTTTTTACCTCTTTATTATAGGCATCCACAACTGCCTCATATTTACTTTGTAATTCAAACATTTCCTTTTCCTCCCTTTTAGTAGTAGCCAAGGCAAACTGAGAATAATCCACATTCATGTGGGCTGCCTATATGTGTCAAGTATCAGCAACTCTCCTCACAATAATAGTCCCTATCAGTCCTGAACCATCAGGCTGAGCTAATACAATCCTGGATCCTCTTCTTAATGACCACATAACAAGAGCAGCTTGATCAGCACTAAAAGCAGTCCCTGCAAATTCCTTTTTATTTGGGTCTTGTAACTCTAGTCTATTAGAAATAGAGTTGAAAATCAATGCATCTGCAATATCCCAATTAGGCAACAATAGTATGTTAGAAGGTTTTTACCATTTTCCTTCCCTCCTCAAGGGTAATGTTCTGGAATTCTTTCATCATTTGCTCCTTTATTTGGTTTTGGATGGAGGCTTCATCCATTTCTGGATGCTCTATTTTCATGTTCTTACATCTTTCCTCAAAATTGTGGATGTTTGCCCTCCAAGCAAATTGATGGAAAGCCCTAGACCTTACAAAACTGTCATCTGACAAAAATTGTTGGCTGGCTTGTTCCAAAACAAGGTCCAATTCCCTTCCCTTAAAATCAGCTAAAGTCACCTCAAGGCTTAGCACAGGAGGTTCTTGGGGGTTCCCTTCATCTATCTCTGCTTGAGTGACAAAAACTCCCCCTTGTGATCCAATTTGTTCAATTTTCTCAATAGTGAGCTGCTCCTCCCCGGTTCTCAAAGAGGTCTGTGAAGGTGAATACTCCTCAACATGAGAATCCTCCTCTCTTATTATTTTCCTCCTCTTAGGGGAGGGCTCAGTAGGCCTCTCTTCCAAAACCCTACTAGTGGACTCAATTATTTGTTTTCCTTTGTCTACTGTATTCTTTTTATTTTGAACAATAATATATCTCGGCCTTTTTTGGACAGTTAATTGACTTGCCCTTATATTGGGAGTAAAACCCAATCTTCCCATTACTTCCCTGGCCTTATCCGAGTAGAACCTAATAAAGAATTGTTTCTTTTCATTCATTGCCTCTATTATTTCAGGAAAATTATTCATAAGTTTTCCCATCTTATGTACATTTGTAACTGCATCGTCCAAAGGACTATAATCTGAATCAAAACAATGAATGAAATCCAAAATTTTAGAAAAGACTTTCCACTTTTCTTTCCTAGTCTCTTGCTCCTGCAAGGAGTACTCATTCCTTATTAAGTCTTTAGGAAAATAAAATTCATGCTCAATTTTACCAAGCTTAATTCTCTGCCTCAGAGCCAAATGATAAAATCCTTCATAATCACAAAAATGAGGATGGGAAGAGGCCATCTTATAAGGATTCAAAATCTTGTGCAGAGAAAGCCAACCTCTTTTTGTGATTACAAAATGATGAGCCAGTGTGCAAGTAGAAAAAATTCACCTCTTTTGTCTTTTCAATAGAAGGGCTTCCTCCACTCCTCCCAGCTGCCACAATATCTCAGCAACTCCTACCTTCAAAGGCACTTGGTAGGGTAGTACGTGAGGGCTTCCTTTAAAACCATATATTCTAAATACAGTAGAAACAGAATATGGAATGACATCTCCCCAATTATGTGAAACTTTCAAACCACTTGGGTTGTCCATAGGCCTAATGAGATTCATTAATGCTTTGGGGATTCTGGGATTGTCCCTTAATAGGAGGCATCTCAGCTTTGAAGCGAAATACCTATCAAACTTGACAAAACTGGCATTCTCTGCATCCCAAGTCATATCTGCACTCCACAATTGAACTGGTAATGCTTCCCCACTCTCTTCTCTGTCTAATTCCATTTCTTTACTAAAATATGTTACTCCCTTGAATAAGAACATGTGCATTAATAGAGAATAATGGCCAAAAGTTTTTTCCACCTTACCCTTAGCAATTCCAATCAGTCCAATGTGAATCTCCTCAGCTAAGTAAGAAGCAAAATCAAAAATTATATCCACACCAAAAGAGAAAATCTGAGTAATCATATACATTTGAATCACCTATATGGAGAAAATGAAAGTAACTTTGATCTATATTCTACAGGCTTCGTTGACGGAGTGGATGTTGATTCTTCATGTAGTTCTGATTTTTCTTCATATGTTGAAAGTGTCCATGACAGTGATGTTAGAAATGGTTTTAAAGTTTTCACTAATCCGTTATATGGTGAGGAGCTTGATGTTGATCAGCACATCACTTGTCCTAATGTCTATAAAGGCGCTTTGCATGGAGTTATCAATCCTCTTTTTGAAGAACACATGGACAGTTCAGATTTAGAAGAGAATAAGTTTAATGATGATACTTTGTCTTACTGCTGTAAGAGGTCAAACTGTTCTTCTTCCAAATATGACAGTGAATATGATCATGATGTTGCATCTGATTATGATAACAAGGTGTTTAATAAGACAGTTATTGAAAATCTACCTATACCTTGCAATGAGATTCATGATGAATTCTCCGATGTGAAGACTAATTTGTTTGCTGATTGTGAAGAACCATTTGAAGATTATAGATTAGTCTCGGATTTTGACATTGATGATATATGTGAGTACAAGTCAGAATGTTCATTTGAATATCGTCTGGTTATGTATAAGGAAACACATTTTCAAGGTATGAGTGATCCCTTTCCCCAAGTTGAATATGAAGCCTTCATATTCGAAAATGATAGCATGCATGAGTCATTTGTTAGAGAAGGTTTTCAGTTTCAGTCTGATATTTTTGAGCATGCTGATCAGAACTTTCATAATGAGCTAACGGTTGAAGATGAATATAGTTTTTATATGCATTATGGAAGTAAGAGTGCTGATTTTGTTTTGCCAAGAGATTTGTTATATGATGATAATATGATTGGTGAAACTAATAGGAGAAGAAAATTTAGTTTACCTCATGAAAGTTCAGATGAGAACCATGTTTATGACAGAGGTAAACAATTTTGCTGAAGTTCGGTGGCCCGGGGCCATCGTGTGTACATAGTCTTGGTAGTTGTAGTTGTTTCCTTGCTTTCAATAAGCTATTCGAGAGAAGTTTTGAAGTTTTTGGGAATGGTCTGCTTCCTCCAGAGATCTGAATCCTTGCCATGCCCGCAAGGGACATGCATCCCTAGACAGAGCCACTGTTGGCGCTAAAAATTGCATGGTCAATTTTGAACCCTGTTGAAAAAAATTAGCCCTATAAATGCTTTTAAATGAGATTGTACTCGGCTGTCCAGTTGAGACCCCTAAGGTGTTTAACGCTTTTAGCACCTTCCATTCAGCATGCCTAAGAATTTCGTAAAGTTAGATTGACTTTCTGAGTCTTTTGGCAAAGTTCTGTTTTGAGCTAGTATCAATTTTGCATTTTCACTTAAGTGTCAAACAGCGACAGGAGGCTATGTTTATCAATGAATATCTCGCACCCAAAAATGTTTCATGACTTACCACTTTGAGATTATCTAGCCTCCATACCTAAGAACCTATGTTTCAGATTTCGAGTCGTTTCGAGTCCATTTGACTAGGTTTTGAATCCCTCAAAGTTGGCAGTTTAATATTTTCATGCTGATGCACTTTGCACATATTTCTGGGAAGCCCTGTTTGATGTGCTATAACTCTGACCCAACTAACTAAAATGCTAGATTTCCTTTTGCGTTGCATGGTGGATGTCAGAGACTTCTTATTTTTAAATTTTTAAGTCCTGATGAATCCGTTTGATCAGTTTTCAAAAGCGATTCGAAACGCAATTTATGACATTTTACTGGTGTTAGCACTTGCAAATTTATCAGTACCCCTGTTCGTGACGTTATAACTTGAAATATATGATTGTAAAGATCATACAGTTTATTTTCCTGTATTGTCCACTGAAAATACTACAAGTGTGACAGTTTTTAGAAATTGACGAATCCATATGCACACTTTACCAGGGTCTTTCCATCCGCAAAAAATGTTTTCTGTCAGTGATTTTAATCTGCAAATTCGGAGTATCCCACTTTGATTGCTTGCCAAATGCGTCCTGTTATTCGTCATGAGCCCAAATCCCAGATTCATAATGTCCTCATGACAGAGAACCAGTGACCCAGTTTTCATTTCCCCATGTGCTCATTTGCCTAGTTTTCAAAGCTAAATCCGAACCCAGTTTATTGTTTTCTGACGTGTTTGCTCGATGGTAAATCTGAGAAGGCAACTTTGATGGTCAATATCTTTTGACTAGGAATTCGTCATGAGACAAGATCTGGCAGGGTGCAAGAATGCAGAACCAAGATTCAGTGTGCCAGTTTTCAGGACTTGATCAAAGGTTTGGGTCAATTTTTGAGGCCAGTCAACGGACCTCCTGACCCAAAAGTGACAGGTTGCAAAAAAGGATAAGATGAGTTTTTAATGACAAATTTTTTATCGAAGTTGATTCTAATCATTTCAAAATGATCAATAGATCAATTCAGCTTTTCAGTTGTCTGGGAACAAAATTTTTTTTTTAGTCGAACCCACTTGGGGGCCCTGACTAATTTCATCCGACTGAATAGAAGAGCGTAGGGAATGTACAGAGTGATTAATTGTGTCTCTGTTTAAGATTGTAAGCAAGATATCACTGGAGTCATGTTAATGATAGTATTGGAGATGGATGTCTTTTATTAAGTATTGGAAGCTGAGACCCACTATATGGGAAATGAGATTAAAGGAGATTGTGTCTTTAGCTCTAGACGCCATCCAAGCAAAGGACACGGGTAAATTAAGGGGATGTTTTCACTTGAAGACAAATACATGTGGTGTGATACATTCTCAGCATGATAATGAACATTATAGTTTTTAACCAAAATAGTAGGTTGTATTTATATAATGTTTGAAGGCACTAAACATAAGGTAGCGTCTATAAAAGAAGAACTCAATTTGGAGGTAGGCAGCGTGCCAAGGAAGAAGCAAAAAGAGTGCTCCAGGTCTCAGCAATTGGAAGTTCTCACCAGCAAATTCTAAAGCCGTAGCCTGAGAGGACATCACAATAGTAAAAGAAGACCCCGTATCAATCAAAGCTCCAGCGTACAAAGAAAGCAGATCACACCAAATAAAAAAGAGACAACGTGTATGGAGCCACCTAGCATGAGGTAGAAGCTAATAGAATGAGAGGAACTCGCAAGGAGAACAGAGGCAGAGGACGACCAGCATCAAAAGGCTGAAGGCAGCTAGCTAAAGCATAAATAGACCCACGTATTAAGAAGCATGTTCCATGCCACAAAAGGAGCAGCTCCAGCAAAAAATGCGCACACTTAAGGCAACCTACACTTTAAGACGAGCCTCCCATCCATCAAACAAGTAAAGGAAAACCTACGGTAAAAATAGAGTGGAGGAGCTTTTGGAGGTGTTAGTCCCACATTGGGGATACTGCAGTCTTTATAGTAGTTTAAATATAACTTTACATGGTAACTTGTTGTATATAAGACGCCACCTTTTGAAAGGTAGAGAGGCTCGCGTGTGGGACCCGGCGCTAAGTTGGACGGGGATGACGTCAGCGAGGTATAAGTCAAATTTTGGATACAAATTCAAATGTGATGACTTGGTGCCAAAAAGTCCAAATGCGCCCAGATGATGACAAGTGTCCTGATCGGAGGGTCATCGTTTCCTCGCCATACGAAAATGCTCGCCAGTTAACTATAGCGAGATAGCAAGGCTGATATGGTAGGGGTGAGGTGGAGATGATGTGGCAGCGAGCAAGATGATGATGTGGCACCCAGCTGTGCAAAGCTCGAACTAGTTAAAAGATGACATGTGGCAGCTGGTCAAAGTCAGTTTGACCCCGGATTCAAAGGGCAAGGAAAAATTTGTAGCAAATAAAAAATAATTTTTATCTTTTCTGGGCAGTGGGTCACGTTCAAATATTGCAAAGAGAAACATTTTCTAAAGTTTATACTTTAGAAAAAAAAAATTTAATTTTATAAAAAATCAAATGTACAGGCATGAGTTTCTAGTGAAGGGGACTGTTTCTCAAACGAAGATTTCAGGCGTTTCCCAGAGCCTAGATATGCCTTATCATATACCGTTGGAATCGTGAGAATCCAAATTTTCCATTTCTGAAGTCAGTTTTTACACAGGTGCTTCCTAGTTTGAGCTATAGCCAGAAACATGAATTTTGTGGCATCCTCAGTGGAATGGGTAAAAAATTGAAAATACAGTTAGGGGATCAATAAAACTTGGTAAGAATGCGGTTGGAGTTCATGTTTCTCACATTCACTCAATTTAACCCTATTTTTGCCAAGCATTTCAATGGGTAAATCAGATATTGTGGTGACTCAACAATGTTTCATCATTTCAACATAGATATTGTGTAAATCAGTTGCAAAAAATGATGAAACAAAATCAGATCAAGATGGGAGAAGGAAGGAAGAAGTTTTCAGTTGCTAGAAGATTGATTTTCAAGTGGACACTTGTCAAGTAAAGATCAGATCCGAGATTTCTTTCTTGTCTATATCTTTCTTTCTCTGATTCTTTGTAGGGGTTCCAGTTTTTGCACTGAGAAACCATTCTTCAGCATTTCTTCTTGTATTGAACAGCATTTTAAGTTTTGCAGATAGTTCTTTTCTGTTAGGTGATCTATGAGTTATTTTCTATACATTTCATGTATTTGATTTCAAGGAAAACAAATAAAGTGCAGAAAAATTTTGAAGTTCAATTTGAATCTTGTCTCCTGATTATGGGTCTGCTATTTCTTCTAATTTGTGATCAAAGAGCATGAATTAGGTTGCATTACATTTTGAAATGTATGTGGTTAAAATGTCTTGCTTATGGAACAAAGAACCATGTAATTGCTTTATATTTGTCACAGGGTTTGCAGATTTCATGATAGGATTTTCTGAGTATGAGATTCATTTTGTAGCAGATGTCTATTCACAAGGTGAAAGATAGATCAGGGATCTTAATGTAGAGATACGTTTGAGGTTTCCAGGAGATGTATGGTTATGATTCATTTAATTGCCCAATAGATAAGGCACTGGTCAGAGATAAGATCATTAAGTTATGTTGCTCATACTTGGGTCTTGCTGATATCAATCTATTAAATCATCTTCATTTTATTGTTGAAAGGTATTCAAAGTATAACCCACACTTAGCTTTCCAGTTTCATGAGTCATGTCCTTAGCTATTTCATGCTTGTGATCTCCTGGTTAAGCATAGAAAGATTAGGGGTTTCATCTGCTTTTATAGATCCTGAATATGCTTATTGCACTGGTCACATAGTCAGTTCTAAAGAGGTTCACCCGCCTAGGTTTTGCAGAGCCTGAAGTGCAGAAGGAGTACGGCCTTATAGTTGGCCTGGTGCCTGAATGGATGTGTTGATAATGGGAGTTATCTGCCCCTAGATGCATCTTGTTCTCATCAGGGTAATTGGAAATGGGTAACATTTTCAAACACCAACATCTCAAAAGAAATATGGTGGGCCCCTTGTTGCCATGTCGCTATTTGTAACCTTCGTGCAACTCGCCATAGCGAGATAGTGACGATCATGGATCTGAGATAGATCTGACGATCAATCTTTCATATATTTTGCGAATAGGGCGTGGGTCCAATCATTGATGACGTGATGAAATCTTGGCTATATTACCTACTTCTTGGGGCCCATATTTGTTTATTTCTTGGTCGGGCGCTATGTCGCTAACGACGAGAAGAACAAGTTCTCAATAGCGACATAGCGAATCCTGGTGTCTTTGCTTTTCCTAGCATATACGTGTAGCCCATTAGATGCCAGCGTGTTCCAAAGATTTATAATTGATATTTGATGGAGTACTTTCTGGGACCCACTTACTCTGAAAAGTTGTCGCAATACTACTTTTCGTCTGGGCGCTATGTCACTAATGATGAGAGACACCAATTCTCCAATAGCGATGTAGCGATTTCTGGTGAATCATCAAAATTCAGGGTCAGAAAGATAAAGGCGAGTGAAGTCATAACTACCGTCGTTAATGCATCTGACACATAATAAAATAGCATGTGCACCACGCAGCCTAAAAAAATTTACGATCATCGAAAAATTTAAAAGTGACTGCCGGCCATTTTTTTTGGTAAAGGTGTCATGTCGCTAACAGCGAAGTGCCCAATTTCTTTGATAGCGACAAAGCGACTAATCAAAAAAGCTAAGATTTTTGTTGATGCCTTTTGTACCTCAATGTTGTAATTCCTTTTTAGGTTCTAACATGTCTGTTGTAAACGTGATGAAATATCTCTGAAACAATACAATCTCCAATCATCGTATTTCTACTTGATGGTATCGCTTTTCAACTTAGCGGTAGTCGCTATGTTGCTAAGGGTAAAATACTTGTATCTTTTCATAGCGAGATAGTGATTGCTATAGATCTTTTAGGGATCGGGTGGTCAGAAACACAAAAGAAAAGATGTGACTCAAGGCGCAGAAAGTTTGAAAAGGATGGGAATCTTCGCATATTTTTAGTTTCATGCCCGAAAAATTTAAAAGAAAACAAGACCTAGGGTTTGGACAAAAATTTGCTTCAAAGACCTACAAAATATGACTTGGCTAGAAACCCTATTCACCATAGGTGGATCCCAATATAAATTCTTCTATACCTTGGACAAAGTAATTTGATTATGCGAAAAATTCAGACCAACAAAACTATCATGGAAAAATTGTGACGAAGATGCCACCTGCAACTATTAGACTATCATAGAAAAATTGTGATGAAGATGACATTAAAAAATATTGGACTATCATGTGTACAAGTCACAAAATGATTCCAACATATGAAATTAAGTGTACTACATAGGATAGTGATGACTAAATTTCCATGTCCTCCAAATTTGGTGGTTGTAACATTTATACCAATTTCATTTGTGGGATACACACTCTTGATAAGTTAGTTAGCCTTGCGACTAAGGTCGATGGGAAATGTTGACACATGCAACCTGAGCATGAGTTTGAATTTGGTATTTCCTTGAAGATATTTACTTATTTGCCAAATAGAAGGTATCATCTCCATTTTGTCTGTCATGATAAGTTGTCATAGGTTTTTTGAATGAATTTATTTTCTTATGTGTATTTCTTCTCATAGAATGAACAAAACTTATTAATGCTCCACCAAAAGTTGTAGAAGGAACAACAATCTAAAGTTTGGGCTTGCCGCTGCTAGCATCTCCTCCCTTTCCAAAGAACCCCAAATAGCAAAAGCAAACAAACAAATTCAAGACCATTTAAGCTTTACCCAATAATAATATCCCAAAAGTCCAAGAAAAACATTTTACTACAAGGGTGGTGACGAGAAGTGTGGGGCAGCATCCCTTCAGACCATATAATTTCTTCTACAGTTCATGTTTTGAATTCCATAAAAACCTAGAATTAACGTTAGAATCCATGGTTTGAATAATATAAAGTCTTAGAATCAATCAATACAAAATTGGTTTGATTGCTATGAAAACTTAGGAACAGTACTAAATTTCATGCTTTGAATGCAATAAAGACTCAGAGTAGTCATATAATGTTTTGTAACTCAACATTGCAATCTTCCCTGGAACATCCAATATAAAACCCTAGGTCACATTGCACTCTTCCCTGGAACATCCAATATAAAAGTCAAAACTCATAAACAAAAAATCAATCAATTTCATTTCTAGGGCTTTTATAATTCCTCAATAAAGTTTGACTCATGAAGCTTCACCAATATGTCACTTTAATGACTTATATAACTATTTTTTGTGTTTGAATTAAGTTCATTATTAAAGGCATACTTTTCCATTAAATATAATGGCTCCTTAATAATACTTTATGAAGATAAGTAATAAATTTACAATATAACCATTATAAATAGCTTTATTACTATTACTATAATTTTTATATCTCATTGATTACTCATCATCTCTTTGTCTCATCTGAACCAGTTGGTCAACCATTGCTTCCATTGCACAACCAATTGCCTTACTAAAAATATTAACAGTTCTCTTTATTAACTCCTAACCTACTATAACTAGTAATTCCCTGAATATTTGATAAAATCAGTAGTGCCAAGGGTCGTCACTGTGTTGAGATCGGTCCAGGTGCCTTGCCAGATGTAGAAATGTTGGATACATAACTTACTATAAATTGTAAGTGTATCTAACTAAAACAAATGAGGAGCAATTGTAAACACTTTTTTACTATAGAAGGGAAAGATCCTCTTGTTTTGCCAGATGGGGCCCTCTAGCCATCAGCCTTAACCTACGAGGGCCAATAATAGGTCAATCCAAACATAAACCATGGCGAGCTAAAATGAGGACATTACACTTTATAACCAATCCTACTTGTCAAAAAACACATAGGACACTTCAACAAACACTTTGACAAGCCCTCTTAACTTCAACGAGCTCTATTCATCTTTAGAGATCCCATTTTTCATCACCAAATCTCCATTAAATGATCTCTAGCTTCTAATGGAGTTCCTATATTAGAAGCTTCATACATAGTATCACTTCCATCATCTGCAATAGCTGGTGATAATCCAGATGTAACCAATGCACGATTGCCAACTAAAGAAATACTAGAGCCAATGTTGAGATCTAACTCCACAATAATAGCTAATGAGTTTCCATGTTTTTTTATCAATGGGTTAATCTATTGAATTATTAGAAAATTTACGAGTCAATAAAAAAACTCATCAAATCAAGCTCGGTGTTATTCTTAATTATAACAACAACCATTTAGGCCAACTGTTCGTAAACTACATATAGATATTTGGTTGAAACTCAATAGTTTGGATGGTGAATCTGATAATATTTTTATGGTTGTAGAAGAAGAACTCATTTTTAGCATATCCTTCCTCAAAATAGTTTCCACAAAAATTAAGATCCACCAAATATTCTACACCTCAAAATAGAAAACAATCAAATGATGCTAGTTGTGCACACCATGTTTACTTTGGTTCTAATTATCTTCCTACCAAATAATAGTATAGGGCTTTTCTATAAAACAATGCTACTAGTTGCCACATTTCTAAAATGATCAACTGCATGCCACTATCGACTATACTCTTGCACCTATGCTTGGTGCAAGCACTAGTATATATATAGTACTTAAGATACCACTGAATATCTAAATCATTGTTTTTCAAAGAATCTGTAAGGCATAATTCGAGTGAATTTAAATACTCCGGGTGTAGATGTTTCAATTCCTTGGTGTCAAAACTTGAATATATTTCATGCTTATCATTTCCTCTAGCAATTCTTACGTAAAACATCATTAAAATAATTGTTCCCTTTAACAGCGTCAAAGAGTGTATATATACAATATTTTTGAAGTTGTTTTGTGCTAAATGAACCTTTTTTGATCAAGTCTTGTAAATATCTTGGTTGGTACAACTGCAGATTTCTTATTGGCTTTGTACTAGTACCCAAGATTAACATTGATGACATTAGTAGAATTCCAAGTTTTGCTCTTGTATTCCTATTAATTGTACTAGATTTTTGAATATGTTAAAGAAGAAACAAATGCCAGTTAATTTACAGACTGTAGCTGACCTGAATTGCTTGATCTATTTTTTAAATGTTGAGATGCATATACTAAGAATTTTTTGTTGCTGCAGGCCAAGCCACAGCTAACAGACAGGTCAAAGCTTCCAACTATTGTGGATCATGTGATTAAAGAGTTGTTGAACTTGAAATATCTTCAGCAAATAAGTTGCATGCAAAAAAAAAATTTTGAAGGGAATTGACATTATTTTTAAAAGTACATTTAGTTTATACAATTTTACTCATGTTTTGGTGGATAAAAACTTAACGTTCTTCCACATTTCTTGCCCATTTTATTGCATATTTGAAATAAGACATAATCTTGCCATTTTCCAATAGCTAAATGTCTTTAACTGTGATTGGAATTTGGCATAAAATCTATTTTTTAGGTTAGATTGTCAGCTAGTTCTGGTTGATCGCCATTTGAAAATTAGAGGTGCTAATCCTTTCATTGAAGATAAAATTTATAGTGCACTACATATCATCACACTTACCCAAAAAAGTTGAGCCAAACATTTGATTATCTAGATTGAAAGTCATTGTCCACTTCATAATCTTAGCAAGAAGAACACCATAAGTGCTTGTGAACCAAGTATTTATGATGAAGCAAGAAGGAAAGAAAAATGAAAAAATGTGTTGAGTCGAGAGATAGATGTTGGAAAGAAAGCCATTGATTATAAAAAGTATTAAGATCAAGTTTTAAAATAATGTTTTAATTGAAAAGCACAAAGCAAGATTAGTAGCTAAAGAGCAACAAATTTTCTTTGTACATCCATGCACTATCTCAATGATTCCATGTTTGGTCCTTAGCCTCTTTGCAATAACCACATGATCGATGATTACCAAATAGTGCCAAAATACTATGTGGAAAGGCCCTTTCTAGATCATATTTCAATACAACAATTTATCAAATGATGGTGCTTTGAGGGGACAATGATCATCTTCAACCGTGTGACTTTGGCTCATTGCTTCAAATTTGTTAGAGGATATAGAAACTTATTGACTGTAAACAATAGGTATGTTCTTAGAAAAAAAAATCCATACTCATTGTAAACAGAAGGTATGGACTTAATGCATATTTCATGAGTTGTGGTTCATAAAAACCCATACTCATCAGCTTGAATTGTTTGTTTAATACCTAATGCATTGAGATGATGCTTACAATTTGAATTCATAACAACCATTTCTCATCAACTTAAATTGTTTGTTTAGTACCCATTGCATTGACATGATACTTACAAGGTTGAAGTATTGCAACTTCCTAGAAGGTCTGCCTACTCAATTCCATGATGATCCAACTTTCCTTGATCCTTGGGAGAATGATGCAGGAGCATCAAGGTCAAGGTTGAAGGCATGAGAAGACATTAAGGTCTCAAGATAACCAACATGACCATGTTAGAACAGTTGATGTAATAAGACCCTGTGAAGGTCCTTTTTGATATGTTTGTAATCATTTTAGTTACATTTGAAAACATCAACAAAAACCATATGTGCAGATATAAACATTAATCACAACATGTCCAATTTATTTGTAGGTATATTTTCCTATGAAGAAAGACCACGCCTGACAATATGAATCTAAAAGAAAATAATGAGACAATGGCTACATTGTGGGCTCAATTTTGAAGAAAACCTAATAAATATTATTGTCCTTGCAAAAAGTGTAAGGGTTTAAAGAATCAAAGAATTCTAATCACAACAGCCCAGAGGCATTGTAGGCAATATGGTCATGTTGAAGGGGGCCACGATTTTTGTCCATTGTTGAGTGTGGATTTCCTAGAGGAGGAACATGGAGGTGTGAATATTCAAGCTAAGGATAACGCTCCCATGGAAGAAGATGATAATGTGCCACAGGACATGATTGAAGAAGATGGTATTGGGGCAAGTGATGAAGAGGCTCACAATGATGGTACTAGCGAATATGATAATAATGATGAAGATGGTCTTGATATACCTTTACTTGAGAAGGCACACGAGCCCTTATACCGAGGCTCCCAAACAACTCTATTGTTGGCTATAGTGTTGTTGGTGAACTTAAAGGTTATGAATAGCATATCCAATGTAGCAATGTCACGTATGCTAAGGTATGTCATTTTTGTCATCTTCAAGGTTAGCATACAATTACTATTCATTATATTAACAATGCATATTTGTTGTTGTAGGTTGATTAGTGAGTTTTTGTTACTACCATCAAATATTTTGCCTCGTTCGTATCGAGAATTATCTAACATTATGGATCAGATTGGAATGAAGTATTAGACAATATATGCATGTCCCAATGATCACATTCTATATCATAAACGACATGAATTTGCAACAGAATGTCCTGATTGTCATGTTAGTAGATATCGGTCAGATCAAATAACAAAAAAAGTGCCTCACAAAGTTCTTCGGTACATTCCCATTATTCCATGTCTGGAACGGTTATTCAGGTGCGCTATCTTGGCACAATTTATGGATTACCATGCATGCAATAGAAGTTAGGATGACATTATGCGAATTCCTGTCAATGGTTCTGCATTTAAAGAGATAGAAGAAACATGGTCACACTTTAAAGAAGAACCTCGTAATCTAAAACTTTCATTGGCGGCGGATGGTGTCAATCCATATGGAGATATGAGATCTGTTTACTCAGTATGGCCTATTTTTGTTATTAACAATAACATTCCTCCTTGGATGTCCATAAAGAGGGAGCACATAATGTTGTCAATGATTGTGCCAGGTATTTTTTTTTTATAGTTATCTAAATTAATTTATAAATAGTGCATGAAAATGGTGATAATAATTACGTAATGTTTATGTTCATTCAATTGCTAGGTAAAAACCAAGTTAAAGATATGAATGTGTATATTGAGCCCCTAATTGACGAGTTGTTGAAATTATGGAATGGCATCACTATGTATGACATCTCTAGACCAATAGGACATCGACAATTTCAATTCCGAGCAATGCTTGTATGGACAATACATGATGCCCCTAGGCTAACTCATTTTTGCGGTATGTTATATTGTTAAGATCACATATTTTTGGTCTGTTATAGTGCTTACACATTACTATCAAATGCTTAGGTTGCGCATGATAATTGTACAGATCTTTTAGGTCTTCAGACAAAGGAAAAATTTGCATGTCCAATTTGTGGCCCGAAGATGAAATGTCATCATTCGAGAAGTTTAGGAAAGTAGGTGTTTGATGAGTTTAGACACTTTCTCCACAATAATCATAGGTGTCGAATTGTCAAAAAACATCTTTTCAATGGGAAAGAAGAGACATCATCAAGGCCACGAAGAATGACACCTCATTTATGGAAGTTGGAATACGATCGACTAAATCATCGAGGTAATGTCCAATTTGTCATCCAAAGTTTACAATTTGTATTTTGATATTGTCTTATATTTACTAATGTTGTAACTGATGCTCGTGAAGGTCGTCAAGGAATCAATGACCAACTTCCTAGCGGAATGAAAAGTTATCCTACTCAATTTAGTATGTTACCCTACTACAAGGATCTCCCAATCGCGCATTTGTTTGATGCTATGCATATTGGAAAGAATGTAACAGTGACACTATGGAAAATGTTAGATGGAAGGCGTGATAGAGAACAAATTGCTAAAATTTGTACTAACATTCATGAATCTAATAATGCACTAAAAGTTTTCATTGAATCAAATAGGAATGGAGATCGCATAAATACAAGTGCCCTTCCTTGGTTATTAACGGAGCAACAAAGTGATGCATTAAAAGAAGTCATAAAAAAAAACAAAATTTCCAACAGGATTTGCTGCAAATATAAGCACTCTTCTATCAAAGAAAGGTGATTTTGGGCCAGGGTTGAAGACACATGATTGGCATACCTTCCTCAAGGTAAGTCATGTTTTCTATTTACAGTATATTTGTAAGATTGAATGTAGTACTAGTTGCATTATTTAATAATATATTGAAATGATCATTTTTTAATGATTGCAGTTCGTCCTACCTCTATCCCTTCCACAATAGTTTGACAATAGTATTAAACAAGTTATATATGATCTTGGAAAATACATGAGGTTAGAAGAGTGTTTTTTTTTTAGATTTGTAGCTTTTTATTTGAAATCTATTGTATAATTTTATTTGAAATCTCCTCTATGTGTTTTTACGTGTTGAATCTTATTTAGGTGCTTATCATCTAAAGAAATTGATAAAAAAGATATAAAATATTGGAAGAGAAAAATTCCACAGCTTATGTGTGAAATGCAAAAGTGTTTACCTCCAACGTTTTTCAATGCTCAAGAACACTATCTCATACATCAAGTTGAGGAGATTGATGTGTGTGGACCTGTACAAGCTAGATCAATGTGGATGGTTGAGAGGCATTTGAAATTTATGAAGGGCTTGGTTCGACAAAGAGCACGTCTTGAGAGTTCTATGATAGAGGGATATATGATATACCAGACCATGGTGTATATCAGTGAATATCTTCCAAAGTTTGCAGCAGGTATCCATCTAGATCGCATTTGGGATCCCAACTGTAATGACAAATTCAAAGGGGAGTACCTAACGGGGAAAGGTAGATTGAGGAGGGTGAGAGGTAATTATAAGTTTTTTCTTATAATTTAACAATTCTTATCCATCATCAATATATATAAGTTGTTTCTAACTAGTGTAATTGTCTTCTTTACAGTTGGTCGTGAGTGGGATGCACTACACTTGTATATTGTAAACAATCTTGATTGGATGACAGTGTGGATTGAACAGTCTCAAGAAAATGGTTGCTCATTAACATGGGATGGTGTTGCATCGTTGGTTAAAGAAGCTCATCGTAATGGAGATCCCAATATTATGCCAATGGTACTTGATCTAATATATAGCTTAAGAGATACAAAGGTATGCATAAGATTACTAATCATGAGACATAAGTTTAATATCAACTCACAGATCAATGAGAAGATTCTTGACATGTTTGAATAAATTGCAAGTCAAATAGCACAAAGCTATGTACTACCATGGCTATAAATTCTGCACAAAAAAGTTAGATGAAATGAAGAAAACATGTGATTCCGAGATAAGTGTTGTCTTCGCAGTCACCAATATTTCATCTAGAACTAACATACATCCTCAAAAATTTGAAAATCGATACTATGGAATTTTGGATGATATACTTGAGTGTGACTTTAATTCATTCAAAATAGTTCTATTTTTTGTCAAATGGTTTAGGTTACGACTGAATCGAAATGATCACGATAGGACTGTTATTGAACACGACAGTGGATTTACTATGATTAATACAAGGTCATTTGAGCCAGTCGGAGATAAGCCCTATGTTCTTCCAAGTCAATGCGAGCAAGTGTTTTACTTTGGTGTTTCAGACAAACTAGGTTGGTCATTTGTTGTTAGACATGACCCAAGAGGAAGGCCGGTAGAGTATAATGTGATCAAAGAAGAAGATATTGAAGAAGCATAAGAGGAAGTAAATGATTATCAGGAACAACAGTTACCCAGTGATGAAGAAGAAGAAGATGGTGATGATTTTGGTAATGCTAACGATAATGGTGATAATGATGATGATGATGTTGATGACGATCATGATCATGGTGATGAAGATGGTGATGATCATGGCGATGATGGTCATGATGATGATAGTGATCAAGAGGATGATGATGGTGATGAAGATGGTGGTGGTGACGACGACGATCAAAGTGACGAGTAGGATGATGGTGCTAATGATGATGATGATGATGACATGGATGATGATCGTGATGATCAATGAAATCTTTAAGTACGATCAATGTCAACTATGATGGGGTCTTGTATGACCAAATATTTCTTTCCAAATCATATGTGCACATATAAACATTAAGTAGAACATGCCAAATATTTTTTTAGATATAAACATTAGTTACGCTAAATTTTTAACTTAAGACAAATGATTTACATATACAATCTACTTTATTATTGATATTTTTTTTGGTAAGTCTATTACTTTAATTTCGCTGCTGATTTCTAAGACTTACTAATTTTTTTCACAGGGCGATATGGATGCACCATGTCAGACACCTTCAGTAGAAGTAAACATTAATTATTGTAAATTTTAATGTTAATATAGAAACAAATGTCCTATTATTATGTTCTTTTCTTTATGGCTTTGGAGTTATTTTGATGAAAGTATACGAATATTTGATGTCACAACTGATAGGAAAAAGCTACAATGATCGCTGATCAAATGCAATTTGAAATATGTGCATCATATCTACATGACATTGGCCTTAGTAATGACCCTGTATTCATCACCCAAAAAATTACACAAAGATACACTAATGAGCTTGTTCAAATCATCATCAAGGGTGACAGAAGTGAGGAGAAAGAGGCACTGAGAATAGAATTGGACCGTAGAATCCAATCTTTGAAAGTAAGCAGTAATTTGACTAAAGCATTAATAGAAGTTCAATAGATATTAATATTTTATAGTATCTTATGGATCATGATCTCTGATTTTATGTTTTCTTGTATAGACATATGTGCCAGTTGCGACATCACATGCTGAACATGGTCAGGGTTGTTTCACAGTACCTTTGTGTAAGTAACACTTTGTTTGTTTTGATCAACATTATAAAACTTACCTCTTTTTTTGTCGACGTTTCTCGCTTGTATCCCATTTGATCTTTATCCATTGCAAATGTCTTTGCTAACAATATTCTATTCTTCAGCTCATGATGAAGTGCGAACTCCTCCTTCGGTTGGCAGTCCACTATTGTCTGTTGCATTTTCGGCAACAAGGACCATGCAAACATCATCGTCTATGCCTAGTAGAACTGGTAAAACCTTGTTTTGCTATATTTTGTAATGTGCTATATTTTGTAATGTCTTTCTACAAGTTGATGAACAACGAAGTAGCACATTAGTGCTTAAATGATGTCTACAAAAGCTTGCATACACACACCATGCATACATACATACATACATATATATATATAGCCACACATAGAGAGACATGGACATATGCAGGGAGGTAGACCAATAGAGAGCAGTACTAAAATTGGCATTTAATTGTTATGATGTTTCAGTTGATAGAGCAACAGATAGTAGTACTACTGAAGCTAATCCATTTCTTGGAGTAGTTCGTGTGATTAGTACTGGTTTGTATGAAGGGACATTGTTGTTGAATAAGAAAACTATGTTTCCATTAAGAGAACAAAAGCTTCCAGGTGCTTTAAAATTGATATTTTTTAAAGTGTAAATTTAGTTTACTTTTACATTACTCATTTTGGACTGATAAATCCTTTATGTTTTTGTAGGTAATAATGCTTTCTTTGAACATCTTTTTCATATGACATTGAGTCTGTTTGGACCCACCATATGTAAAAGGTACATAGTTTCATATCATTGCTACATAATTTTTATTTTCTTCTATTTATTGTAATATATTAAATTTATTGATCTAACAATCTATTTGTTTTTAAAAAGGTGGAATTTACAAGCTAGGGAATTAAAAAATCAGCTGATTGCATCCATTGAGGAGAAATTTGGGAAAAACATTTTTGACATTGGCCTACTTCTGAAAAGAGCAGCAAAGCATATAAAGACTTTAGGGATCAATACAGAAGGGGTCTTAAGGATAACCCAAAGTACGACCGTCCTCCTATGATTCCACCAATGGAGTGGAATGAAATAATAGAAGATGCAAAGGAGAAAAGGCTATGTGAAGATAGAGATAATGAAGCAGCAAAGGGCAAAAAGAGGTATGTCATTATAGTATTAAGTACATTGTAATCATGCACTAATTATTGATATTTGTACATATATAATCTAAGATGTTTCAAATTGTTCATAGATTGCAGGACACATCCGTGGCTACAAAAGCGAGAATAGAAAAGGTTGGCCAACACAAACTTGGCTCTGGTGGCTATATGAATCTGCAGTCTTGACTTGTAAGTAGAGCAATGAATTTTGTTTTTTTTTCTTTAATATAATGTTGCAAACAATTTTGTTTAATGAAACCATACATGGAAAACTGACGTTATCAAGCAAAAACCACA
The DNA here is from genome assembly GCA_028749045.1 of Cupressus sempervirens. Lineage (NCBI taxonomy): Eukaryota > Viridiplantae > Streptophyta > Pinopsida > Cupressales > Cupressaceae > Cupressus > Cupressus sempervirens. The sequence goes on from CM053790.1 coordinate 747,054,733, forward strand.
GGGCATAGATTTCAATGTGGAGGTCACAGATGAAGATAGAAAAATTGCCTTGAAGGAAGGCTATAAAGTTGTGGTTGCACGCCTACGTGAAGAATCTGTAAGCCTTGCCCAAAAATCTAGTGCACCAAATGATATCTCACAGGTAAATTGGTCAGATGAAAAGTAAATGAAATTAAATAGTTGAGAAGATTATTTTTTGGTATTAGTTTTAAACGTAAATTGACTACATAACAATGTGCATAACATTTTATTGCAACCTTCATATCCTACCACAGAACCTACTCCTGACGAAGGCCATGATTTGCATTATAGTGGTGGAGGTATTAATTTTCTATTGGAAATTAATTATGCAATTATGAATACAATTTAACATCTTCAATTGGAATTTGACGTGTATCCTTTTTTTGAATATTTTAGAGCATGTTGAACATCATGCTGAAGGACTGGACCATGTTCCAAGTGTTCAACATGTTGACGTGGTGGCAGATCAAAATGTTAATGTACATGATGTGGCATTGTCAGGTAAGAAAAATGCATTTTATGTTGTACTCATACTTAATTACAAACTTGTAACAGTTAGAAAAAAAAAAGAGTATGCCAATTTATCGCATTCACTTGTTCTTGCAACAAAGCCCCCTTTAGTGCAGCAACCTCTTGCTCCTCCAAAGAGAAGGAGCCATTGTAATTTGACATTACACGTGCCAGAAGAGGAGGAGAATGAAGCAGATATGGATATCCCTATGAGCACTTTTCTTAAGAGAGCTCAGAAAAACAAAAAAAAAGAAATGATGTTTTAAAATTCTTTTTTGATAAACTTTGTTGGATAATGAAAGAACTTTGTTTTAAGTAATTATGTATGAATGATGCGTATTAATATAGATTTTTATTTTATGTTAATGAATATTGTTATGTGTTAATGAAGTTTTGATTAGTATTGTGTATTAATGATTTTTATATCATATTAATGAATGTTATGTGATTGTATTGATGGAATGTTATAGTTCATAAATGGATGAATGAATGAATGAAGTATGTAATTAGATGATAATGGGTACTTTAGATTGATGTTAGGGGGAGGGGGGTGAGGCTAGATGAGCTTCCACCTTCACGTGATTGGCCTTATTAAGTAGAGAATATTATAGTATTCTTGAAACCAAGTGAAGCTCAAATTTGTTAAGTCTTCAAACACACATCCCAATTCTCTTTAACGAGACTGAAGTTTTTTCACTTGTAATAGTCTCATTGCAGTCATATTTTGGTTCCTTGAACATATAGTTCTTGCTTAGTTTAAATCCCAATTATTAGATATTTGTCCACATTGGAGTTAGTTTGGCATAGAAACCTGCATATTTTATTATATATATTTAGTCAACTGAAAGCAATGTAGAAAGCATTCATATAGTTGATGTCTAACAAAAGAAGACAAGATGCATATACTATTTAGCATGGAAATCCTTGTAGGTGAATTGTGTGTGTATGTACACACACACACATATATGTATGTATGTATATAACTTCAAACAAATGTGTAGACTCAATTAGCAAGAGACACCAACCTCAAATGTAGATTCCAATGTAGATTCTCTCCTACCACCTGTAGTCACTGTTATTGGTGGGAGACAATGAGGTTGTGATAATTTATTTGTACTGTATTAACCAAATGCAAGAGAGTGGGAAAACTTGGTGCAAGTGCAGTGTTGGATGGTAATTGGTGATGGAGGTTTAGCCTAGATTAGACACCAGTCTAATAGACAGTGGATCATTTCATGTTTGAAGATGTTTGGGGGGTGAATCCTTCATGTTTGGGGGGTGTCTCTATTACCAAAAATGAGACAGCAGAGCACTGCTAGTGTTATGATGGGCAAAATATGTATTTCATTGTGATAGACTATTTCTAAGTCATCTGTGTTGTTTCTTGCTATTGTCAAGCAGTCTTTGTTTTCCTTGAGACCATGAACAAAATTATCTACCATTTTTGCTAATGATAAAATTTTGACTTGAACAATAATAAAGTTTATTAGTAATCATTATAGTGGAACAACTTTTGACTTGTTCAAAAAATTTAGTCGAAGGTGTTGGAATTCATAGTGAACCCCAAGCTCCTAGAAATCACCTACAACCAAAATGCATGTTACATCTATGTCTGAGAGAGAATATGATCCAAAAAGTATGCCTACTTTGGTGATTTGGCTATTATTGTAGCACTACAAAGTGTCTTATAGTGTTTCTCATTTTCTTAAATAATAGGCAATTAGTTCATGATTTCATCATATCTTATAGTGGAACAACTCCAAGAATCTTGGGTAAATTGGTTGCTATAAGACTTTCTTGTATAGGACACTAAATAATGTGGGCTAAGTGGTGGGCACAAAGAGGAACAAGAAAGGATCTGTACAAGTGCACGGTGCAGTAGAATTCAAAAATCAAATTATCTTATTTTCATTCTGATTCTCCTTTGTTACCCTCACATACATACACAGCTCACTTCAATTCTTCAATGCTCTCAAACTTATACACATTCCTTATCAGCAGATCTGGTCATAATTCTCCTAAAATTTACAAATATTCCTAGAAATAGCAGCTACCTAAGACTCAGGAATTAGATATAAATGAGTTGAGACCAGCATTTATAATTCTTGAACAGGATTGAAAATAATTTTGATTTTGTAAGATGATTTGATATGCAGCAGCAGAATTCATCCTTGTTTACTTTTGATTTATAGGACCAGTGCCTTATCCATTGGGCAAGAAATTGACTATTGGCGGGAGATCTAATTCAAATAACTTGTATAAGAATTAATCAACTACAATCACCCATCTCCATTCTTATGCAATATCCCTTTTATGAACTCATAAACCCTACTGATTTACTGAAGCATTTATAATATTGCTTGAATTAAAAGCAACAATAAAACTAGCATACAATCCATCCAGACTGCATTCAGCCAAATAAACCTTATTTAAATGACTTCAAAGTAAACAAACCCATAAACTGGAGACAAAAATTGATGATCCATAGATATAGTGTAAATACCCCTTTGTATTATCCTTTTCATATGACTAATACAATAACCAATAGAAAACCAATTGAATGCCCAGAATAGATTGTCATTTCTGTCATTTCAATTTGCTTATCAGAAAGTAGAATGGAAGCAAACTCAAGACCTCTACATACTCTTGGACCGATTGAATATGTACTCTTCTTGAAAGAAACAAAAAATTGCACAAGTCTTGGACCATCACAATGCCTTGAAAACTCATTTATATAGCATGAGTTGCAACAAGCAAAGGGCAATTGTGATCTGACAAGTGTCTAAGGAACAAAGCATCATAAAAAAGACAAAAACAATCACAACAGAATGCCAGGTGTATCAAATATTCCTTTAGGTAGGCCCATTCCAGTTTCTGTTGTGAATCATCAACTTCTGATTTGTCTCTCATTATTTCGGCTCCTCAGAATACGTGGCTACCAAGCTGGCCAAAGAAGGATGATCTTGTGATACCTCCAAATCAGTTTTCTCCTGTGGGTTCTCACTACTTTCACCCTGAGCGGGCATTATTACCTTTTCCCCTTCTTCTTTTTTCAGTTCTGGTGCAAAGGTGTCAATAACCTGAACCTCGCCTTCTAGTTTCTCATCATCATCTGAACTATCCTCCTCTAACTGCTTGTCCAATAGAAGATCTGCCATCCAAGTGTCAAATTGTATATCATCCAGCCAATTGAACTGTAGGATATCATTTTTCTTTTTTAAAATATAACTAGCCTCCTTTTCAAAACCAACAAATTCTTGCTTCAAAGAATCAAAAAATGATTGGACTTTAACCAATTCCTCTGTCGTGGTGGCCCACTAGGCATGCCCCTTTTCATTAATAACTTTATTTATCCTTGTGCAGAAAAGGTCATCCAATTCTTTACTCCACTCTTCCTTATTTTTCAATTTCTTCTTTCTATCCAAGGCACAAGGAAATGGATCAAATTTTTTATTCTTGTACTTATTCAAATAAGAAACAATTTTCAGTTGCAGAGCAACTCTCCTATTATCAAAATTTGACAGGTCATTAGCAATATCATACAATTTTTCAACATGGTCATGGGAAGACTTTATAACTGAATAACATAGAAGGGTGATTTCCTTTTCCCTTCTTTCCCATTTATTAACAATAGGCTTCAAGGTATCATCATGAGTTTTCAATTCCTCCATATATCTATTACTTTTACCAACTGATCAAAGAATAAGGGCCACTCAATTTTGTCCACTAAATACATGAGACCCTTTCTAAGCTTATCCTTATACTGCGTATTTAACTCTACATGTAAGGCCCATAGTTTGCTCTTCTCTTCTTCAAATTCCTCAGCTGTATAATATTCAGGCCTTTGAGGTGTGTCTAGTATCTCTACAAGGGGGGTGGATTTAAAAGGTTCCACTAGAGGACGAGGGTATCTTATTCTTGGCCTTGTGGATTTCCCCATTGCCTTGTTTTCAAGTTCAATTCTCCTTTTTACCTCCCTATTATAGGCCTCAAGAAGTGTTTCATATTTATTTTGTAACTCAGACATAACCTATTCCTCCTTCTTAGCAGTGGCCAACACAAACTTAGAAGAATCCACATTCCAATATGCTGCCTGTACATGTGAAGTGTCAGTAACCCTTCTTACAAGTATATTTCCCATCAACCCAGACTCATCTGATTGTGATGGTGTGGCTCTAGATCCCTTTCTCAACGACCAACTGACCAATGCAGCTTGATCTTCAATGAATGAAGTGCCTTGGAAGTCTCTTCTATTTGGGTCTTGCAACTCCAATCTACTTGAAACAAAATTGAAAATTAATGCATCTGCAATATCCCAATTGGGCAATAATAAAATGTTAGATGCCTTTATCATTTTTCCTCCCCTCCTCAGGGCTTATATTCTACAATTCCTTCATCATTTCTTCTTTAATTTGGTTTTACATGGAAGTTTCATCCATTTTTGGATGCTCTATTTTCATCTTTTTACATTTCTCCTCGAAAATGTTCATGTTTGTCCTCCATGCAAACTGTTGAAAAGCCCTTGATTTCACAAAACTGTCATCAGTCAAAAATTGATGACTTACCTGCTCTGATACAGGGTCCAACTCCCTGCCTCTATAATCATCTATTGTTAGATCCAAACTTGGGAGAGGAAGTTTTGGAGGGTTACCCTCATCTAATTCTACTTGAGTAATAAAAATATCTCCCTGTGATCCCATTTGTTCAACCTGTTCACCAGTGAGCTGCTCTTCTCCAATCCTCAAAGGGGACTGCGTGGGTGAATATTCCTCATCTTGAGGCCTTTCTTCTATCATTACCTTTTACCTCTTAGGACTAGGCTCTTCAAGTCTCTCCTCTTGGGCTATACTGGTAGATCGTATTATTTGTTTGCCCTTGTCTATAGGAACCCTTTTATTCTGAATTATAGTATATTCGAGCCTCTTTTGTACAATTATTTTATCAATTCTCACATTTGGAGTGAAAGCCAACCTCTTCATGACCTCTCTGGCCTTATCAGGATATGAATCAATAAAAAATTGTTTCTTTTCATTCATGACCTCCATTATTTCAGGGAAGGTATTCATGAGTTTACTTATTTTGTCAGCCTCTGTAATAGCATTATCCAAAGGATCATATTTATTATCAAAACAATAAATGAATTCTAAGACCTGGGAATAAACTCTCCATTTTTCCTTTTTAGTTTCTTGCTCCTACAATGAGAATTCATTCCTTATAATATCCTCTAGATAATAAGAATCGTGCTTGATCGGTCCCAACTTGATTCTATCCCTCAACATCTGATTGAAAAATCCCTCAGAATCACAAAAATGGGGATGAGAGACAGCCATCATATACTGCTCCAAAATTTTATGCAAAAAGATCCATCCCCCTTTTGTAATCACAAATTGATTGGCCACTGTGCAAGTAGGGAAAATTGACCCTAATTGCCTTTTCAACAAAAACATTTCTTCCACTCCCCCAAACTGCCATAAAACTTCAACCATTCCCACCTTCAAAGGAACTTGGTAAGGCAAAACATGAGGGTTCCCCTTGAAACCATAGATTCTAAAAATAGTAGAAACAGGGTAGGGGATGATATCTCCCCAATTATGTGAAACTTTGAAGTCATGGGGGTTATCCATAGGCCTGATGAGACTCATTAGTACCCTAGGGATTTTGGGATTGTCACTCAATATGAGGCATCTCAATTTAGCAGCAAAATATCTATCAAATCTGACAAAACTAGCATTACTTGCATCCCAAGTCATATCTGCACTCCACAACTGGACTGGTAGTATTTCCCCATTCTCCTCTCTGTTTAGTTCCATCTCATTACCAAAATATGTCACTCCTTTGAACAAAAACATATGCATTAATAGAGAGTAGTGACCAAAAGTTTTTTCCACCTTGCCCTTCGCAATCCCAACTAAACCAATGTGAATTTCTTCAACCAAAAAGGAAGCAAAATCAAAAATAACATCTACACTGAAGGAAGCAATCTGAACCATCATGTACATGAAACCAATGGGCATAAATTCTTGCTCATCTTCAGCAAAAACTCGGTATAAGGTCCTGTATATCTCTACAGCCCGAGAAGTGAAAAGACTCTTCTTAAAAGGCTCTCTAGAGGCTGCAGTAATTACTGGAAAAGTTCCTATTGTACCAATATGTGCCCTTAGTGCACCTCCCCTAATTACATCCTTTTTTGCTTTATATTCATTCTCTAATTCTAGTAGATTGATTTGCACATGGTAGTCTGATAATGGTTCCAGGTGAAAAACCTCTCTAATTTCTTCAGGAGTAATCGAGACCAGAGGCACACCATCCTTTCTTCTTACAACCCTAATGGCTTGGTCATAATTCTTAGCAATGGCGTCAAGCAAATCATAATCCATGAAAACACTTGGGACTACTAACTTTCCCAAATCAAAATTCCAGACATTAGCATGTGGGGCAAACAACTTTCTTTTCGAAAACCACTTTTTAAACAAGATAAGGCCAGTTTGAGTACTTGTTGCATCCCTAACCTAGTTCCCCTTTTCATATAGGCCATCACCAATTTTAAGCCTAGGGTTTAAGGAAATTAACTTTTTAACTTGTGCAGGTTGTACAGTAGATTTTGGGAGTAATTCTAATAAATCATCGTGGACATTCCTATCCACATAATTAATTTGCCCAGAGAATGGTTTCTTAGGAGGCATTTTGACAGTATTGAGAGAATTGGAATGCCACAGATGTTATAATATGAGTACTTACTTGACTTGCTGAACTTTTTCTTCTCTGAACTTCTAAAATTTCTCTCAAATGACAGAAGAATAGTTTCATGTCTTTACCAGGCTTAACACAACACAATCAATCAGGCTCTTGGGCTCAAAAAATTTGCAATCTCTGTTCGCGTGGGACTGGAATTAATGAAAATCTCTGTGTTATACTCTATTTCTCCCACACGTGAAGCTCACTTATCATAAATGCGTCGAACAAAAAAATAGAGTGGTGTCACACTTTCTATTTTAAACTTGTGTCGTTGATCCTTGAAAAATCCTACGATCGGGGAATGACAACTAAGATGACTCAGCTTTCTTCTTAACACATTGGCAGTCAAGCAAATAAAACACCTCCACCTCTACCTTTCCTTCAAGGCTGGCACTTCAAACCGGGTCCATGCATGACTACGCACACGTGTCATCAACTCGCTAACTCATTATACATAATTCTCAAGCACCTTTCCACAACGAGCTAGCGATGATCACTGATCTTACTTTAATCATGTGGTAGACAATTGAAACAACCTTTAAGAACACGATGGTGGGTCCATTGCTCGTTAACTCGCTATACCTAATTTTTGCACATCTCTTTATAACGAGTCAACAAGCGTCGTCGATCCAGACTTGATCTTGTGGACAGCAATTTTACTTCAATAGTAGTGGGCCACACTCGCTATACTTAACTTTCGAGCACTTCTTCATAGCGAGTCAACGCCACCCTTTGATCCCAGCTCGATCTCACAATCAGAAATCTTCATACCTAGTACACGAGAAGTGGGTCCATGATATCGTTGTCCATGATATGGGCCCTACAGATTTCTACCAAGCATTGGTCCAAAGTTTGACCAATGAATGGCAGAAAATGCGCTGACAACGCCAACATTTTTTGACCACCGTATTCATCAAAGTTTCGACCAACCTACTGGATGGTCAAATTTTTGACCAAAAAGTTTTCAACCAGTGCCATCTAGTTTTCTACCATGCATTGGTCAAAATTTTGACCAATGCCCCGCAGATTTCTACCAAGCATTGGTCGAAAGTTTGACCAATGAATGGCAGAAAATGGCTCAACAACTTGGACATTTTTTGACCAACGTATTGGTCAAAATTTTGACCATCCAGTAGGTTCGTCAAATTTTCGATCGAAAAATTATCGACCAATTCGTTGGTCGAATTTGGTCGAAGATTGGTGGAAAAATGGGTCAAAATTTCGACCAATAAAGGTCAAAAAATGAGCCCAAATGTACTAGTGACAATACCTTTAGCTCATCCATAATGTCAATAGCTAAAGAAGATAATTTTTGAGTTATAAATGTCAAGAGTCAATATTTTCTTTTAACTCATCTTTAATCAAACCTTGATCATGAGTAACAAAATTAATCAACCATGTGTACCATATACATGTGATGCTCACTAAAGTAGTAAGTGTCCACATCAATTAGTCAATGTCCATGAAACATAATCAAGTAATGTAATCTTGATACATCTAATTATTTATAATTTAAATCATCATGAAATACAAGGACATCCACACATTAAATCATCAATGTACTCATCAACATTTGATGATCATAATGCATACATATGCTTGCAAAAGTTGACATACAATGTAATTACATCATAATGCATCATATAGCTCCAAATTAACAACATACATTTAACCAATAAAATAGAAAGATTAATGATAGAAATTCACACAATCAAAAGTAACATTGACCCAAGTTCTACATCAATAGATAATTCAACCAAATCCCACTGAAACATATTGACCAAAGATTTAAGTTGAATACATAACCAAGTCTATGTCGAGCAACATATCGACTAGGATTCCAAAACAAAAAGAGATTCAAGATTGTGTAAGATCCCAAGTCTACTAATGTAAGCAAAAAGAAAGAGGTTGTGTAAGAGATGAGTAGCAAAAGTCCAGCCTCACCCTTGAACACACAATAGAGAAGAGTTGCAAGCTAAAACATCTAGAAATCAGACTCAAAGCTATAAAGCCCTATTTAGTCCCCCACAATCTTAGCAGCCTTGAATTTTTCATACAACCATGAATCCATTTTCCTTCTCATGTTTAATTATGGCAGTGATGTACTTTCATTTCTCATCAGTAAATACATGCCGAGACAATGAAAGAAGTTATCTACTAGACTTTAAAAGTGGCCTCAATGACGATTCCTATGGAAGATTAAGGTCATGGTAGCAATTCAATTGTTGCCACTGCGATGGTGTCATCTGTAACAATCATTTTGGCCATGTTGTTTCCCTCAACCTCAAATGCCTTAATCATGATTGGCAATCTCGTCTGCAGGGGAAGATCCATCTCTCCCTATTCAAGTTGCAACATCTGTTAGATTGTGGTGACTGATCAGGAAAGTACTGTAAATACTTCATAATTAGTGGGTACTATTCGCCAATCATTTTGGTACTATTCACCATTCGTAGATTTTCCACTAAAGTTATGGCTAATTATGGTCGACATGTTATAACCCTAAAGCGATTTAATACTTGTATAAAAGGGTTTAGGGTTGGGTATTTTTTATTATGTTGTGATGCAAAATTGGTTCTTGTTGCGGTATTGAGCTGTAAGGGATTACGGATTGTAACCAGGTTGTAATCACTGGATTGTAATAAGATCGGACTTGCTGTTTGGTGGACGTAGCCTAGGGATTGGGTGAACCATGTTAAATCTTGGTGCCTTGTGTTCATTTCTGTGTGATCTATTATTTTTTGTTATTAGTTATATTTGCATGTAGTTTTTATTTATGTCTGTGGTTTATCCTAACAAGTGGTATCAGAGCGAGGTTGTCTTTCAGTTATCCTCTGTAGGAAAGTCTCACGGTTAAGTGAGAGTCTCATGGTTGAGTGGGAGTGATGGCAGATGAGGGTAAACTGAGGGTTGATAGGTTTAATGGGCAGAACTTTCAATTATGGAAGATGCAAATGGAAGACTATCTATATCAAAAAGATTTATGGAAGCCGTTGGAAGGAAAAGCCAAGAATCAGGGAACTATGTCAGAGGTTGAATGGGATCTTTTGGACAAAAAGGCACTCGCAAGCATTCGGTTATACTTGGCACCATCGGTGGCATTTAATATTACAAAAGCAAAGACGACAGAAGATTTGATGAAAACCCTAGCGATATTGTATGAAAAGCCCTCCGCTTCAAACAAGGTATTTCTCATGAAGCGTTTATTTAATATGAAAATGGCAGAAGGTGGATCTGTTGCAAATCATTTAAATGAGCTTAATACTATTACTAGTCAATTATCTTCTGTGGGTATCAATTTTGATGAAGAAATTAGGGCTCTCTTGATTTTGCGTTCTTTGCCTGAAAGCTGGAATGGCTTGGTAATGGTGGTGAGTAATTCTATTCCTGGATCTAGTACCCTAAAATATGATGATGTGATCGGTGTTGTTTTGAGTGAGAAAACTCGTAGGAAATCCTCAGGTGGATCTACATCAGGAAGTGCTTTGAATGCACAAAGCAAGGGCAGAACGACTAAAAGAGGAAGTAACTCTAAAAATTGTGGGAAATCAAGAGGAAAGTCAAAGGGGAGGAGGTCTCAATCGAGAGGACCAAATGATTGTTGGTACTGTGGGAAACCAGGGCACAAAAAGAAAGATTGTTAGAATCAAAAGAAAAATGAAGGAGATAAATCAGATGGAGACAAGGAGGCAAATGTGGTAAGTAACAAATTCGAAGAGGATGCTTTGCTTCTGTCTTTAGAGAGTGTTGATGATTCATGGGTTTTAGATTCTAGTGCTTCATTTCATGCTACACCTCATAGAAGTTATTTCATTGATTATGTCCAAGGGGATTTTGAGCTTGTTTATTTGGGGGATAATGAACCCTATCAGATTGTTGGAAAGGGAAAAATTAAGATTAAGTTGCAGAATGAGAATCATTGGCTACTACATGAGGTAAGACATGTTTCAAGGCTGAGTAAAAATTTAATTTCAACCGGGCAACTCGGTGATGAGGGTTGTGTAGTTACTTTTAATGATAAAAATTGGAAGGTTTCAAAAGGTTCCCTTGTAGTAGGAAAAGGTGTGAAAGTAGGCACCTTATATCTTTGTACAGGTCATATTGTTCCTACTACTTTGATTGTTTCAGAGAAAAATGAATGTTCAGGAACAATTGCTGCAGTTGAGCAGGGAGAACAAATAGCTATTGTAGATTTTGATACAGCGTTGTGGCACAATAGACTTGGGCACATGAGTGAGAAAGGTATGAAAGTACTTCATTCAAAGAAATTTTTACAAGGTCTAAAATGTGTTAATATGGATTTCTGTGAAAGTTGTGTGTATGGAAAACAAAAGAGAGTGAGTTTTGTAAACAGTAGGAAGGAAAACAAAAAGGAGAAATTAGAGCTTGTGCATACAGATGTATGGGGACCAGCTCAGGTATCTTCTCTTGATGGCTCTCATTATTATGTTACATTTATTGATGATGCAACTAGAAAAGTATGAGTTTATTTTCTTAGACAAAAATCTGATGTATTTCAAACTTTTAAGAAATGGAAATGCTTGGTTGAAAATGAGACTGGTAAGAAATTAAAATGTCTCAGATCTGATAATGGTGGTGAGTATTACAGTCATGAATTTGAAGATTATTGCTCCACTAATGGTATTCGTAGACAGAAAACTATTCCAAGGACTCCACAGGAAAATGGAGTGGCTGAACGCATGAACAGGACTATAATGGAGTGCGCAAGGAGCATGAGGTTGCATGTTGGGTTGCCCTTACACATGTGGGCGGAGGCTATCAATACTGCAGTATATTTGATTAATAGAGGTCCCTCTACTCCTTTGGGTTGTGGTATTCCAGAGGAAGCATGGACTAGTAAGAAGGTGAGTTATTCTTTTCTCAAGACCTTCGGTTGTGAAGCTTTTTCTCATATAGACTCTGAAAATAGAACCAAGCTAGAAGCTAAATCAAAGAAATGTGTCTTTGTTGGATATGGCATTAATGAATTTGGTTATAGGCTTTGGGATTTTGAAAATCTTCAAATTGTTAGAAGTCGGGATGTCATATTCAATGATAAAGTGTTGTACAAAGATCTGTTGCAACAACATGAGAAGAAAGAAGATGATTATGTAGTGCTGGATGATACTCCAAAAGCTGATGTTCCAGCCATTCCTCATGATGTGCAACAACTGCAACAACAAATACCACACACACCAGTGACTGTTAGACGGTCAACGAGGCAAATTAGACCTCCACAAAGATTTTCTCCCTCTTTGTATTCTATTTTACTTACTGATGCTGGTGAACCTGAAAGTTATGATGAAGCTGTGCAGGTGGATACTAAGATTCAGTGGGAGTCTGCAATGAAAGATGAAATGGACTCTTTGCTACAAAATAAGACATGGGATCTATGCAAGTTGCCTATAGGTAAAAAGGATTTACAGAATAAGTGGGTTTACAGGTTGAAAGAAGAGGAAGGAGGTAAGAAAAGATTTAAGATCAGGTTATTTGTAAAATTATTTGCACAGAAAAAGGGAATTGATTTTGATGAGATATTTTCTCCTGTTGTTAAAATGACTTCTGTTCGTACTGTTTTAAGTCTTGTGGCTACTGAAGATTTGCATTTAGAGCAGTTGGATGTTAAAACAGCCTTTCTTCATGGTGATTTGGATGAAGAAATATATATGGCCCAACCACAGGGATTTGAGGTCAAAGGTAAGGAGAACTTAGTGTGCAAATTGAAGAAAAGTTGATATGGCTTGAAGCAAGCATCTCGACAATGGTATCTGAAATTTTACAGGTTTATGCATGAGCATGGCTATAACAAGTGTCATTCAAATTATTGTGTTTATTTTAAGAGGTTGGATGATGATAGCTACATTATTTTATGTCTATATGTTGATGATATGCTTGTAGTTGGGTCTAACATGGATCATATTAAGGGGCTGAAACGCCAATTAGCACATGCATTTTCTATGAAGGATTTGGGGGCAGCAAAACAAATCCTTGATATGAAGATTTGTAGAGATAGGAAGAATAGAACATTGACGCTATCTCAAGCTGATTATGTTGAGAAGGTGTTGCAACGTTTCTCTATGGAGAATGCTAAAACTGTTAGCACACCTTTACTTGGTCATTTGAAATTGACTAAGGAGATGTGTCCCAAGACACAGGAAGAGGAGGATAAGATGTCCAAGGTACCCTATGCTTCAGCTGTAGGAAGCTTGATGTATGCTATGGTATGCACTAAGCCAGATATTGCACATGCAGTGGGAGTCGTTAGCAGGTATATGAGTCATCCAGGATTTGAGCAGTGGAATGCTGTCAAGTGGATTCTCCGATATTTGAGAGGAACATCCAATAAGTGTTTACACTTTGGGGGCTCTACTACTGATTTACAGGGCTATGTTGACTCAGGTTTGGTAGGGGATATTGATACCAGGCGGAGTACTACAGGTTATGTCTTTACTGTTGGTGGGGCAGTTGTGAGCTGGGTTTCTAGATTACAAAAGATTAATGCTATATCCACTACAGAGGTAGAGTATGTTGCTGCTATAGAGGCAGCCAAGGAGATGATATGGCTTCAGTTCTTCTTGGAAGAATTGGGACATCCTCAGAAGGATAATTATTTGTTCACAGATAGTCAGAGTGCCATTCATCTTGCTAAGAATTCAGCTCTGCATTCTAAGACCAAACACATACAGTTGCGGTACCATTTCATTTGGTCAGTTTTGGAGGATGGACAGTTAAAGCTAGAGAAGATACATACCAATGACAATCCAGCAGATATGTTGACAAAGGTTGTAACAAGGGAGAAGCTGAACTCCTCTTCAGCTTTGGTTGGTCTTTTAGACTGAACATGAATAAAAGAACAGTAGAGTCCAAGGTGGTTTGATCCAGTGGGAGCCCCATGTGGTAGTGGTATTGCTACATGATCAGTCTCCAAGTTGGAGATTGTTGTTTAGTGTGGAGCCTGATCAGTCCCCAAGTGGGAGATTGTTAGATTGTGGTGATTGATTAGGAAAGTACTGTACATACTTCATAATTAGTGGGGTTCGGGGCACTGCCCCGAAAAAAAAATTTGGTACTATTCACCAATCGTTTTGGTACTATTCACCATTCGTAGATTTGCCACTAAAGTTATGGCTAATTATGGCCAACATGTTATAACCCTAAAGCAGTTTAATACTTGTATAAAAGGGTTTAGGGTTGGGTATTTTTCATTATGTTGTGATGCGAAATTGGTTCTTGCGGCGGTATTGAGTTGTAAGGGATTACGGATTGTAATCAGGTTGTAATCACTGGATTGCAATAAGATCAGACTTGTTGTTCGGTGGACATACCCCAGGGATTGGGTGAACCACGTTAAATCTTAGTGCCTTGTGTTCATTTCTGTGTGACCTATTATTTTCTGTTATTGGTTATATTTGCATGTAGTTTTTATTTATGTCTGTGGTTTATCCTAACAACATCTGCAATATTTGGATTTGAGCTGGAATGAGTTCAAATGGTATTACCATACCTCCATAGTTGGCAAAATTGTAGAAGCTTACTTTCCTGAAATTGGCATATGCTCACTTTGGAGGTGAAATTCCCTCAGAATTGGGTAACATTACAACCTTGTGCTACTTAGGCCTCTCAACAAAACCCAACCAGCATAATATATCAAATGGACCTACTAAGTATACTATCTCAACGAAGCCCGCACATCACTTGCAGATTAGAAATTTTCTAGGATGGATAAAAAATCTAAGAAGCTTGGAATACCTGGCTCTATAAGGAAGATATTTGTCAATGGCATCTGAGCATTGGGGTAATGCCCTTAGTAGCCTCTCTAATCTTAGAGAGATTCACCTCACTGAGTGTGGACTTTCAAGTACAATACCTTCTCTCCTTAATGTCACTCACTTAACCCATCTTCATCTTTCAATCAATTCATTTTATTCCTCATTTCCACCTTGGTTTCAGAATGTCTCGTTGATGGTTTCCCTTGATCTATCTTACTGTAGTCTAAATATTTCCATCCCTTGAAATTTCTTGCACTATTCAAGCCTCAGAAATCTCGACTTGTCATACAACATCCAACTAGGAGTAATTCCTCAATCCTTTTCAAAAATTTCAATGATTAAGACATCGTTGCTATCAAACAATAATTTAACAGAGGAATTGCCTCCATTTAGGATTTCTTCCCTTAGGCATATGGACATCAATAACAATGAATTGTCTAGAACAATTCCACATACCATTCCAAAGCTTTCTTCTCTCAAGTATCTAGACCTTTAGAACAACCAGTTATCTGAAAGAGTTCCACATGTCATTTCAAAGCTTTCTTATCTCATGTATCTAGCCCTTCAAAACAATCGATTATTTAGAACAATTCCAATACCATTTCAAAGCTTTCTTCCCTTAGGCATCTAGACCTCAGCAACAACCAATTGTCTAGAACAATTCCTGATACCATTTCAAAGCTTGTCTGATTAACAAATTTGTTAGTCAGCTCGAATAGTTTAACTGGCAATATTTTTCTTTTTGTAATAAAAGACCTAACTCGCCTTGAAGGACTGGACTTCTCTGAAAACCATCTTAAACTTAATATATCTTTAAGTGGGATTCCGCAGTTTGCCCAACTATAGTACATAGCGTTAAGATCTTGTAATATTCAAGGGCAGATTCCTCCCTATTTGTCCACTCTCTATTTGTTGGTTAATTTGGACCTGTCAAATAATAACATTGTGGGAAGTATTACTAGTTGGTTGTGGATCTTCCCAGTCTTAAAGCACTCAATCTTTGGCATAACAGACTAGATGGTTCTTTGCCCCTTGTTATTTCCAAATCTTTATGGAGTGTGGACTTGCAAAACAATAGTTTATATGGCTCTATTCCAGATTTTAGTAGTTTTTATTTTGTAGACACATCAGAGAACAAGTTCAATGGTTCTATTCCAAACTCGATGTGCTCTATCTCTCGTGAATTGAAACTTTTAGATATGTCGAAAAAATATCCTAAGCGATGTCATTCCTACAAATATGGGGAGGTGATCTTCACTGAAAATCTTGAATTTGGCTCAAAACTATTTGCAAGGTGAGATATCAGAAGAGATTGGAAATCTAACTCTACTTGAAACACTAAATCTCAGTCAAACAAATTGCAAGGTAATATTCCTCTTCCTTTTGCATATTGAAGTTCTCTTACTCTATTCAACATAGAAAATAATAGAAGTGAGAGGAGCGTCCCAATTTGGATTGGAGAATTGACAAAGTTGCGCATTCTTAGCTTGGCTTCTAATAAGTTTCAAAGCAATTTTCCACCAGAATTGCTGGGGCTCGAGAATCTTCAGATTTTAGATTTATAATCTCATAATAATATATCAGGACTTATTCCTAAAGCCTTGGGAAATTTAAATGCTATAGTGAATCTGTCACAAAGTGATCAAATAGTGATGAGACGGGGTGGACAATATGGATTCAGTGATGGTTCTACTTTCAACACAATGTTTGTGAATCAAGTCACACTATGGATTAAAAGGACGAGCAATTCCATACCCAAAGATTATCAGTGCCTTCAAACTCATGGATTTTTCCCACAACAGGTTGTCAGGAAATATTCCTAAGTTTTACCAAATACCTTTTCCAATGTTGATTCTGCAGAGGAGATATTTTGAGTAGAGGATGTAAAGACCCTTCCGGATGAATGTAATGCAGAGATCATTATTTGTTTCCACTAGTTTGGCAGTTGTAGTTGTCCCTTCTGTAGATTTTATGTTCTTTCATATTTTAATAATAATCACAATTCAGCTTTCTTAAAACCGGTGGTTATCACAAATAAGATTTTCTCAATACCAAAAAGGAGGATTGCCTTATGAGTGGGTCTTATAATCACAAATTAATTGCATGAAAAATGTTTGTAGCTAATATGTACTGCAAATTGTAGAACTTATATTTACTGGTAAAAAAACAAAAAAAAAACAAAGGGCATCTCTCCTTAAAACAAAATGGAAACTTATATTATGAATGAGCAATAGAAACAATTAAAGTAGACATAAAACATAGGAAGAGGCTAGTGACTTAGTTTATATTTGAGTCAAGCAAGTGAACATCAATAATTCTTTCATCCAACTAAGATACTTCTAAACAACATTGAATGAAATTTTAAACTAAGTGAGGAAATATGGATCACCATGCAATAATGCAAACTTGATAATATGGATCACCGTCCACCTTATTCCCTTATGTCACATCAATCTCTTGTGTCATCTCCCTAATAGTGGTCACTACATCCTAAATATCAACCTTTCTGTGTAAAGCCCTAAACTTGAGGTGAACATCCTTAAATTCATGAAAAAAACCCATTTGATGACCCTATAAAAGTCCAAATTACCATTCCTAGTGGCCAAAAAGACATTGAGCCCACACTTTGTACTTGTATCACTAAGTATGAGCATTTAAGGATTGATCACCCGATCCATTTCATGTCACTTGTCTCCTTGCCCTTAATAACCCAATTAATCTTTTGTCTTGGGATCTTAGTCTTCAAATTCTCCATATCCAAAGTCCTCCAATTCTAAGTTTTTTAGCCTAGGTATCCTTAGGGTTATCTTCTTTGACAGAGACAAAGTTGTCATTGTCAAGAACATGTTGATGAGGAGAGAGCACATCCCTGTCTAGGTTATTCTTCCCCTTTGTTAAGTTATGAAGAGAAACTTTCTTTTTCTTTTTACTCTGGTTCTCTAGCTTATTCTTATCAATGTCCATCTCAGCATCTAGCTCATTATATTCCTCATCGGATGACCATCCTCCCTTGGTAAATTTTCTCTTTTTCCCCACAAATTTTGTAGGCGTTTTATTAGGGGCTTTACCTTTACATTTCTTCTTAGTGTGCTTTCCCTCATCATCTTCAGTCTTAGAATCCTCACTCATATCAGTGTCAAAAAAAATCTCATCATCAAAGGATGCAGAGTCTTATGTAACCTCCCTAGAATCAGCACTCTCTTGCATAGTCACTCCGATAGAATTGGCCTTGAGATGTCAAAAATAAGCACCATTGAACCATCATGTACTAGAGCATTAATGACCTAATTCCACTGATGCTAGTATTGAGAGAAGTAAGCAGCTAAATGGAATGGAGATTCTCTTATTGTACTTAAAATTGTTTGGAAGCATGAAATGATAAGTAAAACTTTGGAGAACCAACCATCCAAAGTGACATAATACATTACGGCCCTCAACACAATCCTCCATATTTTCTTAATTGAGCTTGGAGAGTAGGCCTTACCCATTTTCACCAAAGCTTCCCTCTCCTCATCCTCATCATCCCTAGGAAAGAGATTCACAATAGCCTCCAAAATTTTCTTGTCTCTATACAACTTTTTCCACCACTTGGAATTCCAGTTACCTAAAAAATCATATCTTTGTTGATAGTTGAACCATTTAGGCATCTCATAATATTGTTTGAATCTCCCTCGAGCCACAACTTCCTAACACCCTTCTCCTTAGCCAATTGAATAGCTTGAAGGGCCATCATTGCTTCTGCAGAATGATTAGTATGATTTCCCAAGGGAAGCACCATAGCAGCAATGCACTAGCCAAAATGGTTTCTTAACACTTCCCCACACCACCAAGCCAGCCCAGGATTACCCTTAGTTGCCCGAAAGAAGTTGGTTTTAAACCGGTCCATGGAAGGGAAAAGCCATTTACCCTCCTATCTATAATTATTCTTGAAAGAAATGGGAGATAGAAGGGCTTCATCGAGGCATTTGAAAAGCAAGAGTATCAAAACCATATCAATTATAGTTCTCAATAATAACCCACTCCATTTTAGCAAAAACAATCAAAGAAGTGCAGCTTTTACCTCTACAAAATCTATTATTTTATTATTTCCAAATGCCCCACAATATGTGAGGAAGAGAAAATAACCACAATCTTGTTAACTCCTTTGAGGAAGCCAGAGGAGAAGACCATTGAATAAAACACGCTAGAATAGAAAGAGGGAAGTTCCAATCCACTCCTATGCAATTGAAAAAGGAAGACCAAATATCCCTAGCAAGCAGGCAGTGCAAAAATATATGATCAGTGGTCTCCTCATTGTATAGCAGAGACCCCACTTATTGGGGAGGTAGAAACCACTTTTGCATAAATTATCCAAGGTCGGAATCCTATTTTGAAGGAGCATCCAAAAGAGAAAAATCAGCAACAAGAAGATCATAGTAGATGATGAAGGTACTACTCTGATACTACTGACGAAGGGCCACACCACCCTACCAACTCATAACCAAAAATGCCACAATAAGGAGACAAAGAGATGACAAAATACTTCCCAAACAATTTTATTATACTTGAAAATCCAATAGTAATTACAATAACATTTCTCCAAGATCTCTCAAGATCCAATCCAAACCCAAGCTAGTCCAAATCCACACTCTAGTAGAAACCTCCAAGATCTCTACTTGTGCTCACAAGCCACCAAGCAACCTCCTTGTTTCTAAACCTCAGCCACTAGCTCTTCTCACAAACTCTATCTAAGATCCGAGTGTAAACTGCCTCACATTCGGCACTCTGTCTACACACTCACAAATCCATCACAATCCTGCTGTAAACTGCCTCACATTCGGCACTCTGTCCACAGAGTTAAGAAAACTCACTCTTCACTTCCTCCTTCTCTTTCACACCTTGAAGTTTTCACCTTCCAAAGCTTTCCTTCCAGCATCTACTTCTCGAGCTTCTCCTTCTCAAGCTTCATTAAAAATGCTCATATGCCTTGCTTAAATAGGCACTTACCACCCCATGCATGACTTATCCACAACCATCTAGAATTCCTCCTACACAATATCCACAACCTTCTAGAATTACAACTAAGCACCACCATGTGGCCCAATTAGAAAATTACATTTCCTTTATGGATCACAACAAATATTAAATGCAAGATTTAAGAAACTTTCCACAAGCTTCTAAGATGCCACCTACACACCTCGATTAATGGAATGACAACTAATTTCTTATTTTTTATTTATGCCACCTTTGCACCTTGAAAATAGATATTCCTCTTTTTTACCTTTTTTCCATTTTCTATTTTTTTCTTTCTATTTTCGTCACTTTCTCTCTCCTCCAGAAATTTTTTTTTTTCTTTTATAATTTTTTTTTAAAATAATTTTTCCATGCAAGATGCTCCTGCATCAGTAGAAGACATTGAGAAAGTGCCTAAGGAAGTGGCAACCAAGACTTATTCATCCCTATCTTTTTGAGAGAGAACCATCGACTTCAAAAGGGTTATCAAAGGGTACAAATGGGGGGGGGGAATCGACTCCAAATCCACCCTACCATCTTCTTGTCTATAATGAGCAATAGAGGATCCATATCTTTCAATACATACTCTTTTTACATCTGTATATGTCCTCCCAATTACAAAGTTTCCCAATTGAAAGCCAATTGTCATTCAAAAAATGAACCTTGTAACCCTTCCCAACTTTCCACTTAATGATTAAAGTCATCGTCTCTTTGGATATGAGAATACTATTCCATATAAAAAACCCATTACGAACATCAGCAAAAGATAAAAATTCACAGAGGGAAAGAATACGAGAAAGATATTTAGAATCTAAAATCCAAAGATAAACATATAAAAAACCCATTAGGAACCTATGTGCTTCAGCTTACAAACTTTAACCCACACAATTAGAGGGGGACTTTTTTTATCTTCAATGCCAAACCGTGGAAATCTTTTTTGAATCCTTTCAATAGCTCCAACAAATTTAAAAGGGATAGAGGTTAAGAGCATATGTAGAAAGATTTTGAGTGTAGACTTTAACATTAGGAGCTTGCTAGCTTGACTTAAAAGAACTCCCTTCCCCCCGATCAACTTGCTATTGAATTTGACCACCAGATTACTCCAAAAAAGTCGGGTAACTTAGTGCCATGAGGAAGCCCCAAATAAATTGAAGGAAGATCAGCAATTTTATAGTCAATAATATCAACAATGCAACCCTATCTCCCAATTGACATGCTCATAAAATTAAAAGAATTTTTTTCCCAATTAATCACTTGCC
Organism: Cupressus sempervirens; assembly: GCA_028749045.1. NCBI lineage: Eukaryota > Viridiplantae > Streptophyta > Pinopsida > Cupressales > Cupressaceae > Cupressus > Cupressus sempervirens. The sequence continues at coordinate 747,076,019 of CM053790.1, forward strand.
CTATAACTTTGCAATAACAATTAAGCACAACCTTCATATTCTTACCTTCTTTGATGAAGTTGGTGGGAAAAGATAATATTGATTGAAGAATGTCTAACCCCTTTTATGAAGTCAGCAACAACACAACAAGAAAGCAATCTCCCAAACATTTCACCATAATTACAACAAGGACAGGGAATAAGAGACCCCCTTGTCTTAAGCTCATGGAGGGTTTAAAGAAAGCATAGGAAGAGTCAATAAAATTACAGCCATCAAGGGAAAGGAAACTAGCTGCAAAATAAGTTGCAGCCATCAGGTAGAGGAAACTAGCTGCAAAATAAGTTGATGCACCTTATGTGCCTTAGGTACAAACTCAAAGGCAAAGACAACTTTATCCAAAAACTACCAATCAACACTGTCGTAGGCTTTAGGTAGGTCCAACTTGAGCATGAACCCCTCATTGGAAGAAATCTCAAGGGAATGAACTCAAATGATAGAATCCAAAATCTGCCTACCGGAAACAAAACCAAAATGCTAAGAACAAATTATGAAGCGGAGAAGTTCCAGAAGTCTCGGAGTAAGAAGCTTTGATATAATTTAATAGAAAGACTATAAGAGGCTAATAGGTCAAAATTTGTCCATAGACTCAATACTCACCACTTTCAGCAAGACTAGTAAAGTAGAATTAATTTGTTTCAAAATGTTCATAGACCCAAAGAACTCTATAACAACTTTGATAACATCTTTATTAACAATCTCCCAAAGATTTAGGAAAAAAGTTTCAAAACTTCATCAGGTCCTGGAGCTTTGTCCCCCTCAAAGGAGAGAGGGCATCCTCAATTTACTAAGCTCCAAGGATGGCACCATTTTTTCAATTTTGCTATTCAGAAATAATTGGAGGGGCGTTTCTTAGAAGGATCTCCTGATCGTCGAAAGAGAGATCAGGTTCTATGGAACGAAGAGCAACAAAGAATCTTTTTTGGTTCCAAACTGACCTCATTGTCCTCCCGAGAGCCATTATCCACTACTCGGCAGCTTTGTGCTTTAATGATGGAAAATCTGATAATTTTATCCCCTTATTATAGCCAAAGCAATCTTAATTTTTGTTTCTAAAAGTACTACCTATTCGGAAAGCAAGTCTTCCTTCGCTAAACCCTTCGTTATATCCAATTGTGTTGGATCTCATCTTGAGTCTGCTCGATGTATCCATAAGCAAGGGAGATTTTGAATCAAAAATGTTTCCGATATCAGATTTATTCCATTTTCTAACCTCTACCTTATTTTTAATCTGATATACTTATGACTTCTAATATGTGATTTTTTTTTATTTTTTACAATTTATGGAAGTTGTGCATGCCATCTTCGTTATATCCAATTGGTTGGATCTCGAGTCTGCTCAATGTATCCATAAGCAAGGAGATTTTGAATCAAAAATGTTTCCAATATCAGATTTATTCAATTTTCTAACCTTTACCTTATTTTTAATCTGATATACTTGTGACTTATGATATGTGATTTATTTTTATGTTTTACAATTTACGGAAGTTGTGCATGCCATCACCACGACATGTTCCTTTTTCACATGTATGCATGTATGAGATTTACATATACATGTATGTTAGACATATTTCTTGTATATATATATATATATATATTTCTTATACAATTATTAATTGCTATTACAGATTTTTCACTCATTTTAACATCAATGTAGATGCATCAGTGTAGAAAACTATCAAATCTACAATTCAAATAACCATTCAACATTTAGAAAAGCGATACAAATTTTAAAGAGGCAATCACAACGTTTAAACTTCATCTAAATTGGAACTTCAAGTATTAATAGAAAGCACTCACTAATCTCTAGACAAAAATGCACTGAGACAAAAAAAAAGAAGTCCAAACATTTTTTGTTTCAGATAGTATTTCTCAATTTTTTGTTATTTTTTGAAATTTGGTCAACAGTGAATTTTGTAAATTTTGAAGGATAGCTGCATCCTTAATTAACAATTCAACCCAAGGAACCGAGGAACCAAAGATAAACTAGCACATTAAAAGGCTAGTGACTGGTTTGTTCACCTCTAACACTAAAGCACTAAAAACCTGCTCGAACAAGTTCATAATTCGAGATTTTAACTAGACTTATCATTAATCAAGCGCTATCAATCAATGAAACCTCTAACGCTTAAGCACTCAAAACCTGCAAGAAGAAGTTCATAATCCAAGAGCTTTTAACTATACTTCATCGTTAATCAAGCGCTGTCAACCGATGAAACCGACTCTTTAATCATCGAGATACCCGTCAATGAAGTATTTCAACATTTCAAAAATAAAGAGTGAGGATTCAAAAATAAAATATCCCTGATTACACATTCAGCGAGCCAGAACTTAATTTCAAAAAAAATCATGCAAAAGTGACAGTTTCCTTAAAAAAAGATGAAAGGATAGAAATTGATGTTAAATTAGAAAGGTTAATGAACCATCCAATCTTTGTATATTTGTCTACGTGAGAGGACCCCAACTTTGCACTCCTCAGAATCATACATATAAATTTCAGCTCAATCCCAATATTTTACAGCAGCTTACTTGACAAGTCCCCTAATTACAGGTTTCAAGGCAGACCACCACATACAATGTCACATCAGCATGCATTTTGCCATGGGGTCCAAGAAGGTCAAATAGAAAAGTGAACAATACTCGTCACCTTAATCATATTTTGATGTTGCATCACAGATTGTGTTGCTCTTTAGATCTAAGTATTTCTTTCGATTAATGATAGTCATTACTAACAACTTTAAAGTCACAACTATTGATGTAATACTTTTTATAATATTTAATATTGAATCAACAAGAACTATCACAAGTATTGAAATGAGCTCAACTACTATCTCATATCCCGTGTATCGTGTTCAACAATGTCAGAGCAACTTTGATGATATTGCTCAAATGAATGACGAGTCATTTGACCAGTTCCTTCACCTCCAATGTTTTCCACATGAGCTGCAATCTCTGTTCAAACTGGTGCTAAAATGAGAGTTTGAAACATAGATTGTAAAAGGGATTCCGAATTCAGACTTCTTAGACCAATACAAAAATACAGAATCAGATAACCTTGACACAGAAAAATGGAAACCCCCTAATTAAAATGGTGGCAAATTAAATGCTTCAACAGTCATGGATTGCATCTCTTCTTAAACTATGAATAATACGAAAACACAACTTACGAACTATATCTCATTATACAGTGACAGTGGACAGCACAAAATCCCTGCTCACTTAAAATGGTGGCAAATTAAACACTTCAACAAAATCCCTGCTCACTTAAAATGGGGTCTAGCCAACGGCCGGGTCAGGGCAATGCCCTGGCGAATAGTAGGGGCGCTCTAGGCCCCTCCATCTCTTCTTAAACTATGAATAATACGAAAACACAACTTACGAACTATATCTCATTATACAGTGACAGTGGACAGCACAAAATCCCTGCTCACTCAGGATTTACAATATCAAGGCTCAACTACGGTACCACAGAAGCCTAATTCCAGCTACCATAAATCTAATGCATCTGTTCTTAAACTATGAATAATAGGGAAACACAACTTACGAACAACTATATCTTATTATACAGCGACAGTGGACAGCACAAAATCCCTGCTCACTCAGGATTTACAATATAAAAGCTCAGATACAATACCACAGAAGCCTAATTCCTACTACCATAAATCTAACCAGACAAACGAAGCTTTTTCATTTATTGCAAGCAATTCACACAATTTACCCTACATCAAAACATGCAATATTTATATAAAACTAGAACATGGAGAAAAACAATCATGCAAAGTTTCAAGTACATTTCAAAATAAGGAACAACGCTGAACAGTTTGAAGGATACAATGTGACAGTGTCTGAAAGAATGTAATAGCAAGTATATAAGAAGAACAGAAGAAAGAACAAAGATACCATTTGATATATGCTCCACTCAGTGCATCCATACAGTATAAAAAGCTTGCCGCATGATACGATAGGATATAAAAACCAGCAAGGCAAAGTTTGTCACCAACCAATTTTTATAACAAGCACAAAAAACCTCATTAGTTGTGTGCAACAAAGAAGCCAAAATGCTTCTCCAGCATGCAAGTAAATTGCTAGACTAAATTCCGTCCTCCAATAAATGGCTGAATATATGAACAATGAGTTTAATCTCCTATTTAACTGCTAACTCAAGTAGGCTCTAATCATATGGGGCCAATGATCTGGACCTTGATCGATCCCGAGATCTATAAGAATAATTTCTTCTGGAACCATATGGTGAATTTGGAGTAACCGATCGTTCACGTCTCTTATATGGTGACAGTGCTCGATGCCGCCTAGAATATGGAGATGGTGATCGCAGGTGCCTGGCATAAGGTGACACTGAGCGATCTCGCCTACCATAAGGAGAAAGTGACCTATCTCGTCTTCCGTATGGGGACTCCGATCTATCACGTCTTCCATATGGGGACACCGATCTATCATGTCTTCCATAGTATGGTGACAATGATCGATCCCGTCCATACCTTCTATCATCGTATGGCGAGTGCATTGGTGAACCATAGTGATCTCCCCTGTATGGAGAATAACTCGGAGAACGACGAGAGCTATATCGATCACTGGACCTGCTATATGTACGCCGCCTTTCATAATCACGCACTGCACACAGCAAAAAGATATATGCCACGTCAATGTTCAAAATAATACTAACTACATGCAAAACTATAAAGTATATAATAAAATTAAAAATTAAAAACCTGCATACAACAGAGAAATGTTAAACAAGGGTGAGCTCTAGCATGGTTTCACAACTGACCTCTTGTTGGTCTCACACCAAGGTACTTGCCAGGAGTAGGAGTCCTTCCCCGCTTCCGTTTTGCCTGCAGCAACAGATTAGTGTCAATTTAAGACCAACTAAAATTTGGCATATTCTAATGAGATACAACCATTTGTACATACTATATGTACATAGCAAAAATTAAATTCACAAGAATGTCTAAAATATCTGTTTTAAAACAACAGGGAACGGGACTTGTTCACACCTAAAAACAACCTGTTATAATTTAAGAGGATCTAATCTGACAAAAGAAGTCAGACTTGTAATGACATTAAGCTCAATCTATCATACACATAATGCATTTAGATGCAATCACAAAAACTTCTAAAATACAATCATAAGCATGGTGTTATGCAAGGAAAGTCAGTCAATTGCTATGAGACAAATAAAATATGCATGGCATACAACCCTTTAATAGATGGGTGATTTGTCGTATTTGAGTTGAATTTTGATAAGTTTCAAATCTGATGTAGCTGATGGTCACATTGTCGAATCTATCAACATAAGTACCAATTCATGTTGGTGGGAAAGTCTGACTGTTATGCTCGTGAAGGCTTAGACTCTTAAGTTGAGAAAAAGTCGAAGCTGTTAAAGTTGAAAAAGAGTCGATGAAGCTACACAGCTGCCCTGCTGCCAAAATAGTGGAGGCAACATTTCTTAAAAAAGTGAGGGTCAATATCACAATAAGTTAAACTGAACCAAACTGAACCAAACTCATTTTGCATAAGTGATTTTGCAACGTATCATTTCCAAATGACAGATAACACACCACATTAAGCCTGACCATTAAATTCAAACATACCTTCTCAACAGTAATAACACGACCTTCAAGAACAGAACGATGCAAATACTTAATGCAGCGCTCTGCATCCTCGAAACTAGCCATAGTAACAAATCCAAATCCACGGGATTCCCGAGTGCGTGGATCAACAACAAGATGACATTCAACAACCTGTTCATGTGTTACACACAATGAAGAAAGGAATATAGTTAACATGAAAGCGTATACAATTAGTAAAAGAAAGTATTATTAAGTCGAAAAAACAGTCTATAACAAAAAAACCTAAATTACAAAGCTGCATGGAAATTAAATAATTACATCAAAATGGCATCTTAACATATGATTACATAAATTGAATCCATATAAAATGTTAACAAGACCAAACTCGACACAGTAATCAGTTTCCCATTGTCACAAGACCACAGTAGCACAGGGACACATCCCCCCACTTTTTGCCCAACATCCCAGATACTTACGCACCTGGAACTTGCAGACTCCGTCTCCCTGTCCCCAGCAGCACCACCAGATTCCGCCATCTCCACCAAGGGTGGGGGACATCCCAATATTGACTATTTTCAGATTCAACTTATTTATGTTTAATGTTCGATGTTCCAATTCAATGCAATGTTCAAGTATTTTATATCTTATATTGCAATACATATATTCATAACTAGCGTTTCAAGTACCATATGCAAATATATATACCCCCCTCCTCTCCCCCACCATCCCCAAATTAAGGCCCCTATGTCCCCCCGTCCCAGAAACTTGTCCCCCCGTTCCTCCATCCCCCCATCCCCCAGGGCAGTGTAACCATGCACAAGACACACCTGAGGTACAGACTATAGCATCAAAATAACACTTGAGAATTCAAGGAGGCCATACCCACCGTTCCCTCTTTAGAGAAATGATCTTCAAGATCCCTTTTTGTTATTCTGGGTGACAGACCAGTGACATAAAGGTTGTTTCCAGGATTACGGACATCATCGGAATCACGGCTCCTATTAAGAGACAAAAATTATGTTAAAACAATATAAATATCTGCAAAACCGAACACATTTCTAAAGAACTTTAAAAAGCAGATCAATATACAAACAAACCAAATTGAATAAGAATTGGAACATAGCAATGTCCTTACCTGGAACGGCTCCGTGACCTTGACCTTGACAGTGAACGGTTTCTTCGCGGTGAGTAGGAATCATACCTCCTTGAATAAGACTGCACCGAGAAAATTACAATAAACAATATTGCTAATAACTATCACGATTTAAAATAACAAACTTTAACAGTCACTTCCAAGCAACCTTACAATGAAGATAATAAAAAGAACACTGTACTTTCAACATATTCAAACATCATTCAACTTTGGAAAAGAGCAAAGTCAATATAAAAGGTACATAATTAGACTGGAAAAATGACTTTCAAAAGCTCCACTCCCAACAGTGATCATAAAAATAAATTGAATGCGTGAATGTTTATAGTGACAATTGTATCTTTTCAGCCTCAACATGGACTAGTTTGATCCAGACTTTTTCCTACACAAATTTTGTAAAATGAGCTTGATCCTTCAAAATTCAACGCTTTCAAAAGCATTACCAGTTAACACCATAGTGCAGTCACGTCTCAACAATCAACTTCTAGCATATCCATTCGTCAACAATAAACCACCCTATCTATCTCAATCAACTTGAAGCATATATCCATTAATCAGCAATAAACCATCCTATTTATCTCTATCAAAGACTTTTTCAGACCTTCACATAAATTTTTGAAAAGAGATCACATATTTTCCTTATCTTAACAATTTGGTGATTAAACAAATTAATCAATAATTTCCCTATAATCTTTTTGAGGGCTTTGATCTCTTCACATCAAAAAGCTCTTCAGTCTGTCTGCCACAACATCAAGACACCACAAGATGAGGAAGGTAGCTCTGTCACTCTATTTGTCTCCTCATAATGTGCTGTTTCAAACTTCAAAGGAAAACTGCTACAACTACTTCCTCTCTCTTGAGATATTCTACTATATATTATGAGTCAGAACAACTTTCTTCCTTGGCTACCATACCAAAAATGGCACACAGAGAGGATTTCACCCAACTGTATAACTTGTTTACCTGGTACACATCAGAAAACAAATATTCTTCCCCAATAAATAGATATCTATTCTGCTATAGAGTCCCTCCATAATTAGGCAGTAGGAATACCTCTTATTATAATACACCAAACTGATTTTCCTTCTTTATTAAGTTATGTGCACTAGTGTGTTTTGTGGGATGATTGCACAAAAATTTCTTTCATAGGCCTTCCGCTTTCTTGGATTAGAATACATACATAATTTTATATTTACCTCACATACTAGAAGGATCATCTTCCTTGGTTTCACAAAGAATGGCACAGTAATAGACTTTCACCCAACTGTATAAACTTGTTTACCTGGTACAAATCCAAAACAAAATCTTCTTATCCAATACGAAGATATTTATACATTCTTATTATAATACAGAAAAGTTATAAACTTTCTTCTTCTATGTAATATATGTGCACTACTGTGAGTTTTGGGGGATGAATGTACAAAGATTACTTCCATAGAAATCCAGCTATCTTTGATTAAAATGCATCCATCACTTTATCTTTACCCACAGACTAGCAAGATCAAATGCTCCGATACTCTGTAAAGTCCCTTTTAGTTAATTCCTGACTTTCCTGATTTTCCCCTTAAAACAATAACATTTATTCAAAATTGATGATAGCTTATCAGAGAGTGAGAATTTATGATAATATTCAGATCAATAAATCACAGCAAAATACTCAAAACCAATCATACCATAGAGATTTATGTCCCTAGCCCAAAAGTGACAATACACTAAGGGTTTTCATCCATCCTCAACCCAATTTTAGGGTTTTGACTTTTCATCCAAACTTAGTAAGAGCGTGAAAGGATTTTTGTCCTTGAAATTCTCATGTACTTCAAAGATTGCATCTTTCCCGTTTGAAACACAATTCTTCATATTCAGAACAGATTGCTTTACGGATTTGCCAGGTTATTTTTTATTGCCTTTGCCAATTAATATTTCTTGATGGATTAACAAATCAACATTTGAATAATCTGTGAATGACTTTATAACTGATTAATGCTTGAATTTATTTTCTGAATTGATCAAGTTTCCTGAACTGATTTTTTGATTCAATGGATTGATGGCCTCCTTGCTTGGCAATGAACTGGTTTACCCTTCATAATAACCATTTCTTGAAGTAGTCAGCACCCTTCACAAGAATTGAATCACCACCCATCACAAGAATTGAGTCATCACCCTCTATTGCTGCCTTTGAGAATAGTATCTCCTTTCCAAATTGATTCATTCATTCCCAATTGATGATTAATGGATCCTTTATGAGTCAATGATCTATTCCATGATTCTCCCAATGAAATGATTTGCCCTTTATATCCATTTTACGGCCTTTTTTAGAGTAATCACTTATTTCCAAATCCATTCCTTCACTTCCTATTGATGATTGATTCAATGATGATGATCCACGGATGCCATTCTAAAATGAAATGATCATCCTTTTATATCTCATGTTTGCAAAAGTCAAAAAACTTCAATCCACGCCTAGTGACAAATCACTTAAGTATTAAATTTAATTAATACCATATTTCATTTTTATCTTTTGTATTTTTATGGCTGTCACTAAAATGCATACATGGTTATTCCACCATCCTTGAAATGCTAAGGAACATATATCCATAGATAAGACCTGCAGACACATGTGTGCATTCACTTGTTTTTTCAACATGGTGTCTCAAGGATTATAACAACATCTAGTTCTAGTTGAGTTAACCAACCTTGCGGCATGTAGAATTGGCAGAGTTGATTCTCTCTGTGGGACATATTGGACATATTGTATTGTACCCTGTAATGTCCCCATTTTCTAGGACATTATAATTTAGTGTTGCCGGCTCACTTCATCTAGGTTTCAAGGGTGAAAAGGTTCTTTACAAGGTTCAGTTCAAGATTTGGCCTAGACATTTCCAATTTCAAACCCATCTAAGCAGTTTTGGCAGGTTGTCCAGATGATTACTATTTTTAGTAAGTAAACAGTGCTCAAAATTCTTGATATCTCAATGTTGGTTTGGAAGTGTCTCACCGAGAGCTTTCCAACAAGCTATTGCACATGTTTATCCAAGCACATGTTTATCCGAGTTCATTTGGTCAATTATTTTGATGCCTGATGATTATATAGTTCACTGGCTAAGTAACTTTTAAAGTTCATTTAACTTGTCACTTTATTTTTAAAAGGTACTATGTTCACTTAAGTGACTAAAGGGCAAAAAAGGTGTTTTATCCCACATGGGAAGGAATGCAGATTATAATATTTAAGACAAATATTAATCTGGGAGCTGAAAACAATTACTAGTTGTCTCTTCTAAGACGCAAACCCTGGAAAAAGCTTTCGGAGGTTGGATGCAAACCTAGCCTTCTTATAGGTTTACGTTATATTTCCAATCTCAATGTTATTTCTATTTATAAGATTGGATTTTCTGGATTGTAGCGTATTATTGTATTGCTGTTGTATAATACAGTAACGTTATTTAGTAACTATTTGTGTTAATTGTTGGTTTAAATATGTACTTCTGAATATTGGAGGAAATAAACACACTTTTTTGGGTTTTCTAGTACGCATATCTGCTGGTTATAAATCAATTAAAGTTCTGGACTTTTATATCAAGTATTGGTTTTTTCTGTCGGTTTAAATCTGCACTTTAATATCAAGAGTTTTTTTAGTATAATATCTGAAAAGGGATAATACAGTGGTATCAAAGCCAAAGATCTTGCCAGCCTGTGAAGTTCAATAACAATGGTATTTATAAGAGTCTGGAGAGATTTCTGGAATATTAGAAGTACACGGAAGTCTAAGGAGTCGAGATCAACTTTCTTTTGGCATTTTATCTGCTTCGTGAATTTTGGGGAAGATTGATTTTGAGTATCAGACGTATTGTGTATCACGGGAAATAATTAAGTTTACGGTGACTCTGAAACAAACCCCTAACCTCCAGGTTGACTATATAGATGTTTGAAGACTAAGCACCACGAATCTATTTGAAGGGTGCACCGCTTATGATTTATATGGATTTTAATACTTCCAGGGGAATCAATTCATTTCATTCTGAGGAGGAGTTTATGCATATAAGAACTTTGGCCCAATTTCTATATTAAAAACAAAGAGGAATGTGGAACAGACTTTGGATTTTAACAAGACTAGGCATAGTAACAGATGTGTTGGTCGGCATTCGCATTTGGTTAGAGAATAGCAGCGACATATTCCCATTTCAGTCGGAGAGGACAAAGTTACTATCAACAGTGAGTTGCAGGGTTATGTGGTTGCCAGTTGCCGTGAGACAAATAGGGATTCACGAGTCAGCTCCAACGTGAAGGACAACTTCCTAGCATCTAGCAAGGTATCGGCAGTGGAGTGAAGACAATCGAGGAAGTCTGGAAGGGTCTTTAAAGACGTGTTTTAATGCAATCACAACAATGAAGGGATTCAAAGAACCCAGATGATAGTCATCTCAAAGTTGGTGATACACATCTCATCCAAGCATTGGAGGGCACTCTACAATCACATGCATTCACTCTCATATCAAGGGAAGTTGCCACACTTACTGATGCCACTTGTTTTGAAGCACAGATTGCAATCACAGGTAGAGTGTCTCCCGTGAGGGGTCACGTAAATCTAAGGCAAACTCACATCAGATTTCGAGAAGTGTATGAGCGATCAGTGCCACTCAAATACGATAGTCGTGTCCACCAATAACAGCATTGTTTGAGGTTCACAGGGTGAGCTTGGGCCATAACCATGAAACCTACAGTCGGAGCAATGGTATCATTCTCTTCACAGGTCAGAGCCCATTCTTCCCTCAGCATGGGTTGCGATTTCATACTGCAACCAGCAACAGTTTGGACAAGAACCAAAAGGTCATCCGGGTTATATACGTGGAGCAGACCAAAGCACTTCATGGCACACTCCTAAACCATAAGCTGACTATTAATTTCGGTCTGCAAGTTTGTAATAAACTTATCTATTACCAGTCCTCAATACGAGACTTAGTCTTCCAATCTTCTGCAAATGGTTTGAGACTCCAGATTTCTGGCATTTTGGTTCTTATCCATATACATGTTTATATTATGTGATTGTATTTGCCGTCCCATTTGCAAATTTATGGTTTTAGTTGGGCAAGTTCGTTGAAGATTATTATGAACTGTATGCTCCCTGATTTCCTTTAAATAAAAGAGATACATACTACAGTGATTCCTTCCTTATTCAGCAGTATCCATGCCAACTATTCAGAAAAATGTCTTGGACTGAAAACATAACAAATTTCTTAATATCTACGGAAGCATATTACAGTGGTATCTCTTACCGCTTCCCAGTCTGAAAAACTCAAGACAGATAAGTGTTTGATGAAATTCCATCAGACTGTTGTTCTAATGCTGTTTCATTTGGATCAGAGACTATTACAGAAAAACTCTTGAAGATTCCAGGCTGGCACCCCCAGTTTGCCTGTGGATTGTAATTTCACCATTTTATCAGCTAGATCGAACATTGTGGTATCAATTTTGGATAAGATTATTATCTTCGTGGAAGGTACACTGTTTGGAAGTATCTAAAGATTCTAAAGAGTAGAAATTTCATATCAGAATTAGCAGACAAGTACAGAAGAAGTAATTTGATAATTATTTTAATGCATTAGCTGGACCATGCATCATGAGGAGAGGAGTTAGTGAGACATAAAGAAGTGATCTCCTTGGCTTCAGTTTGGTTATTGATTGAAATGGCAAATTTGGCTCACATGGGTGATATTGAATGGAACATTCAACAATTTCATTAATTACCACACCTAGCCGTACACACCAAGAATCACCTCACACCATCTACAGCTGGTAACGAAGTTGAAGCAGCAGTATTCGTAGAAAGAAAACAGAATTTGTTACCTTTGTCAGCAGACGTGAGGCAAGAAAAAGAGCCCAGTTAAAGATCATCAGCCAGTCATATTACTTTGGCATTTATTTATGCTTTGCAAGCCATACAAACATCAGAGAACGAACACCAAGTGTTTTACCAAATTCCTACAGCAAACATTTAGAATCTCTCTGTTCAGTTTAGACAGAATTGTGAAGTTTATTGCAGCGGTTTGACAAAATACCTTCTACATTCAGAGTTCAGCAACAATTGGCAGTCAGACTGTAGCTTTAAGTTCACCGAATTATTGGTCAAAAATTGGGAAGTTGATTACACTGATTGGCATTGAGTCGGAAGCATAACCTTGATCAGTCTTTCAATACAAGTATAGAAAGTCAAGAATTGTTGAAGACACAAATCATGGCTACAACAGAGCTTCAAAAAAAAAAGAATTCAAGGTCCACTCATGATGGGCATGTCAAAGATCCTTATGAATGTAAAACTGAAGTAAGGAGATTGTATGATGATTATAACAAATTTCCATCAAAGCTTCAAAAAAAAATTTCCTTTCATTAATTATGTGGACTTTCAGCTAGAGCTGCAAAACAAGACGGATATGATAAAAAACAAATACTATGCATTGGCTTGAGATCTCCTTGCAAAGGACAATTACAGAAATTTGCATAGGGAAAGATATCAATCAACTTGATAGTAGTACTAATAATGGCACGAGTATACCGAAAGGTAATTGGGAGACAGAAGTATCTTATGGAGCTGTTTACCCTAGTCCTTTTGATGAGCATATTAATGGCCCACATAGAAGAGTTGACCAAACCGTCAACGTTGGCAACTCCCCATCTTATTTAGACATGGAAAACACCAACATCTTATTTGGTGACATGGAACTTAACTTGGATCTAATTTTTAGAAGCAAATGGACCACAATGTTGACAGGATAGATGATCTAGCACACATTGAGTTAGAGGACATATCTGAAACTGTTGTCTCCCTAGGTGATAAAAAGTCAAGAGATTCTATCGGGAACAGGCCGCTTGTGTTCGAAGGAGATGGTCAAAAACCATTATCACTCCTTGACTTATTGGATATTCTTTTGGTCAAAGAGCACAAGATTGTCCAAGTGTTGACGAGAATGGATGAATCTTCCAATTTGATGGAGGCTTTCATGCAGAAGATTGTGATAGAAGAAAGGCATGAGAATGCATGTGGTGATACAAGTCCTCTTTTACATATTATTTTTTAAATGATAAAATATGGGTACTTGCAACTATTAATGGATAGAGGCCTAGCAATAAAATTTGGAAGGGGCAAGGTGAGTGAGGTAGATGAGCTATGCCTTCAATAGAGCTTAACACATTACTCCATCCACAAAGTTGAAAATCAAACGAGTGGGGCAGCCACTTATGAAGAAGATAACTGTGGTTCAAGGGCACAAGAAATCACGCAAATCATTGAAGAAATTCATAAAGCGGGTAGATGTGAAGGCAAATAATGTAATTCAATTACGTGTTCCCCATCTGAGACTTTCTATGATGACAAAAATTCTATGGATCAGCAAGTTGATGAGTCTGAACATTCTGCTTTTTATGACAGCAGTTGTACATTTTCACAAGGGCACATGGTTAGTGATACGACAAGTGAGGATAATTCAGAGATTTCAATTAATGGTGAGCCTTCCTTTTATGAAGACTTTGACATAAGCGAGAGTACTTATGATGAAGTACGAAGTTCAGATTTATCCTTAGCATGCTTTGAGTGATATTTTCAGCTTACCAAGAGATTTATCACCCAACTCTTATGAGATGGCCACAGCCTACTTGTTGATTGGCGATTTTACTTAGTATATTCCTGCTATTAATGATGTGCCTATGTATGTTGGTAGTTTATTCGCGGATTCTATTTGGCCTTCAGAGGTCAATGAGTTATTTGCAGATGAGTGAGGAGAGCATATATTACCCTACGTACCACGTGAGGTGTCTACATTTTTATTTCAATAGTACATTGAAGACAATGTTAGCATTCATGATGTTGGTGATTCACCAACCCCTTTTTCCTTTACCCAAGATCATGTTGATTGGGTGATCGGGGACCCAGGTGTTACAAAGGATTCATAAATTGAGGCAGGGGTAACAATTGTTTTAAACATATGAAAATATGCTAGAAATCATCCATTGATCAATGCTTTGATGATGTCCGCTAAAGGGGCAATGTTTTTTAAAGCAGTGGATTGTGAAGAGCAAGTAAAAGATGGGCAATTTATTGCTAATATTCTCATCTCTACCATTGAAGGAGTGGGTGCTAGAAACGTCGTCCAAGTTGTAATGGACAACACAAAAAATTGTAGAGTTGCTGGTTTGTTGGTTGACATGAGATATTGTCATTTTTTTGGACAACTTATGTGATTCATTCACTCAATCTTATGTTACAAAAGATTGGGAAAAGTATTGAGTGGATCAAGGAGGTGCTAAGGACATCCAAATGTTCATCACAAACCACCACATGACTCAAAATATTCAAAATGTTTTCACATTTGGAGTTGTTGAAGGTAAGGCAACTTGATCTCAAGTTAGTAATTTAATATTTTTTAAATATTATCTTACAATTTCTGATTTTTTGATTGTGTATTGTATATTCTTTTTTGAAGTACACATCTAATAGTTATATTTTTTGTGCTCTATTTTATGTTACAAGTTGTTGAGACATGTTTTGTATCAAATGTAATCGTCTTGAGGCAACCTATGGAAGTGAAAAAGGCAATTACCAATATGGTAATCAGCAACAATTGGGCTATGTGGAGGCAAAGCAACAATGAGAGAGCATCAAAAATAAAGCTTAAGATAATAGACGACATGTTAAGCACATGTGGAATATCTCATTAAGCACACCAAGCCCATTATGATCATCCTTAGGTACATCGTTGCCTTGGAGGGGTGGCATAGACTCAATGCTTGAGAAGATCAAGCAAATTGTAAATGAAAAAGACCAATACCCTCAAGATACCTTCTTCACACAAGTGCAAGCTATTGTTGTAAAACGATGGAACAAATTGGCCACTCCTCTAAATTTGCTTGCATATGCATTGACATCAAATAACTATACCACCCAATATATTGATCTACCAAGAAGGCTACCACCCTATAGAGATTTAAAAGTGTCTAATAGATACAAGGCAACATTTGAAAGACTTTCCAAATGATAATATGCGATATTTGATTACGCATAAGTTCATACAATTTGTAGAGGCAAAAAATCTAAGTAATGATGCTCCTCGTCATCAGTTTAGGAAGGATGCTCATAGTTGGCAATGCCTCCATGGCCAGAATCCCAAACGTTGCAACCCCTTGCAATCAAGAGATATTACAAGTTTAATTTTAAAAAATAATAATAATGTTAGATTACTTTGTCTTCATAAATTGTTAGATTCAAAAAAAACAAATTATATTATATTTTAATTGTTTACTTGGTTATGTCTATGTAGGTTGTTAATGCATCTACTTCATAAAGAAATTGGAGCACATATTCTTTCATCCACCCAATGAAGCACGATAGGTTGCAATTATAAAGAGCGGTGAACTTGGTATTTGTGCATTGCAACTTGCATCTCCTCTCCCACAACACTAAAAGATACAGAAAAGGTGAAAAATAGAGGTGGGATGTAAATGCAAAGATGGCAAGACTTCGATGGTATGATCATAATTTGAAGTCCCTTGGGACTCACCACAACACAAGACTTGTGGCTTGTCGAGTCATCTCACTATGGGGTTGCAAAACAAGTCCTAGCACGCCCAAGTCAAAGAGTCGCACAAGCTTTCAAAAAGAACTCTCAGCAGATTCTCGAAATGCCAAAACATACTTTAAACCCTTCCGAGTCCTAAAAGAATTTTTCCAAAGTCCAAAGTAGGAGTCCTATTTTGGGCTGTTGAGTCCAATTTTTCAAACTTTTCCATATTGCTTGCCATAGGCCCACGAGTTTAGACATCTGTTAAGCGGTCACCAGAGGCAACCCTGACCCTTTGTTTCATAGTAGTCCTTGACACTAACTCTATGCTTCTCATAAAACAAAATGCATGCATTCATTCCCCTCTTACTCGTAAAGTGAAATGGAAGTGTGAATGACCATTGATTTAGTGTTGAAGTCACAGTTTTGACAGTCAAAAGTCAACCAAAATGCATTGAAACTGACATTTAACCCTGGGATTAAAGAAGAATTGCCTCAATTATCTAAAATAGACTCCAAAAAATCTGTGAATGAACATCCATGCCCTAGGTAAATCAAACTAGTTTTCAGTTCCATTAATATATTGTACTCAAAAAAGCATCTAACTAGTTATACCCTGGTCAGTAACTTCGCATAATAAATCATGGATATGAGACTGATAAGAATGTGCATGTATTAAGAAACTATTTTATTAGTCTTAACACATGGTTACCAGGAGACCCGTCTCCTACACCTGGAGACGCGTCTCGAAGACCCCCAGTACCGAAGACGTCCCCAAAAATGTTTATGGATGCACGAGGTTTTGGTTGCCATCTCCAAAGTCCCCCAACCAACAATTGATGTCTCCCACCAAAAATATTGAGCATAAAGCATCCTAAAACTCCTAAATCTTATCCTCTATCATCACCCCTTAAAAATTTGTTATTACTTATATCATATATGTTAGTAATTATAATGATAGCCACTATAGTTTTCCAATCAGTTTGCTTAATTGCCTCTAGAAAGACTTGTCAATGATGTATAATTATTTCTTTATTAAATAACAATTAACATCTCCAAGTACCCACGTCTCCTATTTTTGAAAATTAGCCATACCAGTACCAATACCAGTCTCCAAGGTCTCCAAGTACCCCAATCTCCTGGTAACCTTGGTCTAACATTTCACAACAAAGAAATTGTTTGCCCTGAGTTATTAATTCAATTGTAGAAACTCCAATCTGTGATATTGCTATCAGGATTAAACTCTTGGAGTTTTCAAATCAACTTCATTGAAACATATTTCATTAGAGTAGCAATTCCTAGGAACCTAACTCTCATAAGAATGAATGGAACATATAGCACTCATTTAGGACTCATTACATATATGTGATGCTCACTTGAGTGAAGCATTGGAACTTCTTGGGACTCATTCCTCTCAGCTTTGCTCACCTCAAAGCATGGGTTAATGAGTTTGACGTGTGCTAGGAAACACCTCCTAGTTGTCGAACTCTTGTTTCTCAAGTAAGAAAAAGCTTATTTGTCAAAAGGTTGAAAACATAAAATATCCTGATTAACCAGTGATAATAATCTAGAGATACCACTTTTGAGACAGAACTGTAATGTTAAATTCAACACTTCAAAGAGCAAAATTGAGGGAGGAGGAAGGTGGAGAACCTCCATACGGCTTAAAACTCAAGTTTTACCTTGTTTAAACTAATTTAAAATTGCTAAAAAAAAAAGTTGATTGGTCTACCTATGCTTTTTATGTTTCCTTCGAAATCATTATAAAACAAAACTGAAAATAAATGGAATTTTTATTCAAATATTGTCCCCTTGAATTTTTATATGTTGAGGACAACCTCAAAATTAAATGGAATCATTCACTCAGAAAACAAGGAGAACACACTGCCAGATGATATTAATTGAACTGTATGACAGAAACAACCATCCTAGACAGAACTAATAACATAAATTAAAAATTAGAAGACATTCTAACAAGATTAAAAAAACGTCAAGGTATACTGCTTCAATGTCGCTTGGCTGCAGAAAACTCAGGCTACAGTTTTTACAAAATATGTTGGTTCCTATGCCTGCAACAGACGAAAACCATGGCCTGAGTTTCAAAAAATGGCAGAAGGCAGGGTGCTGGAGCTTCGTGCAATGCACCTGTGACAGCTTTGGACCCCGAGCATCTTAAATGGAGGATGAAGGGGCCATATTTCAATGTGTTCAAAGTAAGTTGAACATCTCTTGTTGCAGATCATGCAGGTGATGGTGATCGTTTGAGCCGAAGTTGAAGGCGAAGAGCACAGGGAATAGTGTATGGGGTGTGGGCTTAGAAAAAGTGAGGCAAGAATCCGTAAATGGGTAAACAGTTAAGGCCATAGCACTCTCACAGAAGGCTTGCTCTGTTGTCTTGGAGGCAGAGTTAGAGGAAGAAGCTGTTCACAACATGGCCATATTCACTGAGCTTGGGTTGATTTGCCGGTTCAAAGGCCCTCTGAGCAAGCTTGATTGATCTTCACAAATGGATATCAGAATATTGGAAGACGATTCTGGAAGGTTATGTGCAGATCTACCCTGCAGCCAAAGACCTTTTTACCTTTGTTTTTGAACTTGTAGAAGATGAAAATAGGATCCTAGTTGTTTTTTTAACTTGTACAAGATAAAATATGTGATTATCAATGGTGTTGAAAAAAAAAATTCCTCTGATGTTAAAGCCATGGCATCTAGATTTCAATCCAGCCAAGGAAGTTTTCGTGAAATTTCCAGTTTGGGTGAGGTTGCCAAATCTACCCTTACATATTTGGTTTGATTCTTGTCTTGAAGCAGTAGGTGACTTTTGATGGTAGATGAGGTATCCTCAAATCTGCTCCAATCTACCTATGCTCAAATTCTTGTGGAGATGCATAGTATGAAGGAGCTCCCAGCAGAGATTGTGATTAAAGATTAAAGATTCAAAGGGCAACTGGTTCCAACCAATGGATTATGAAGGAATCCCCTCCAGATGCAGGATATGTTTTCAGACTGGGCATATAGCAGCCAAGTGCAATAGGGAAAAAGAGTGTGGAAGCCAGCAACATGGTGGAGAATGTTTCTGCCCAGCACTATACAGTGGAGAAGAAGGCAGAGCAGCAAATGAGCTTCGTGCAAGCAATCTCTAGGGAGTAAGAGCAGAGTTAGTTGAACAACCTACAAAATTCAATGAGAATAGAAATGAGCTAGTTGGCGTGAAGGAGGCAAAACAGAACAATGAGTCTGCTACTCCAGCTGGAAAAGAGGGAAAAAAACCCTTTAGCTGGGACCCGAGAAATGGGTGATGAAGAGGCAGCATGAGGGTTTCTCTCCAATCTAAAGGAAGATTTTGCAGGTGAGCAAAACCCCGCAAACCCAAGGGGATCTTGCGGAAGAGAGGATTTTGCAGGGGAGCGAAACCAGGTTTTAATGGATGGCTCTATGTATTGGCAAACGGTAGCAGCCAGGATGGAAGAGGGTTGGAACATTGTAAAAGGCAAGAAGAGTAGGGAGGCAAAGTTGAGTTCATTAAATATGACTCTATATCCTCATACAAAGGGAAGCCAAGATGGAAGAGGGTTGGCACATTGTAAAAGGCAAGAAGAGTAGGAAGACAAAGATGGCTTCATCCGATATGACTCGCTATTCTCATACAATGGGAAGCAAAGATTGTAAAGCTTGATATGGATGTAGTTACCTGTGCTTCAGGTTGCTGTTAGCAGTCCTGGGTGCCCTTTGATAGCATGCTTCAATATTTCTGTTTTGTGCGTGCATGATTTAAATGGTTAGATACAGAAAGGGCAGTGTGGATGTTGGGGGCCTTAAGAGGCTTGATAATGGGTGTATGGTGTCCTCTTTTGAGGCTGTGAACTTCATGTAATATCTCTTTTTAATTAATAAAATGCATCTACTACCGAGCCCAAAAAAAAGATAAAGAAAAGGTCAAAGCCCTTGAAGAGAAACGCTAATCAAAGACAAATTTACAGAAATCCTATGAAAGAAAACGGGAAAAGATAAGCAAAAATATGGCAAATAACTCGTCCTACGGCACAACTCAAAGTCTAATCTAAAAATCAACATTGTCGCTTTCAGAGGATATCCAAAGACGAACAAAAAAACATAAAAAACCCTGCTTAAATACAATTAAAACAGCTCTCTCATTTTGTTTATGGGAGAAAATTATAGATACTCCAGTAGTTTATAGATAGTCGAGTCGAGACACTCTACTATAATTCTACTAAGATACTTCCAATCGTATCCAACTTAGGTTTCAAAGAGGGGAAAATTAAATAAGAAAAGTTTCCTAACGGAATCAAGGACAAAAAAATTGATGTCACAATTTAAGCACAGCCAGAAACGTAAAAGGAGAACAGAATAACTCGTATGTTTATTTTTATTTTTCGCCTCCTTCAAACAAAAGAGGGTTTCATCTTCTAAACTCATTACATTTTTCTGTAAATACTATAAATCTTCGAGAACTGTAAAAAGGTTTCTTAATATTCTGCCAACAGTAAACGCACTGTTTCAGCGTTCCGAAAATCAAAACTTGGAAACACCAAAAAAAAAAACAACATCATCCAAATTCCGGTTTCGAGGTTAGACCAAAAGAGATCGAAAGTTACCATCTCAGTCGGGTAGACTATACTTTACGCCAAAGAAATTGCGGCTTAAGACAACACTCTGCAAAAAGTGCTCAACTCCTCCCGTCAGAAACCCTCTCGCCGATTCCGCTTCTGCTGATAACATCTCCCGAAAAGTACCGTGGAGTAAAAATATATGAAAGCTAAGAGGGGAGATCCGCGAGGCTTATACAGCCACAACGGATTGTTCTGGAAGTTTAGCTTCCGGACCTCAAATACCCATTAAATTTTGTTGCATAAATCGGTTGGGCTCGAAATGTTAGAAGAGGGGAGATGATATGTGGGATTCAAAGTGATTGCTAAAATATGGTTTAAGATGGAGAAGCGGATAAAGTTTTATTTTATTTTTTTAATTTCTAGTGGGTTCTTTAAGAATCTTAAAATTATTATTAGTCCCTACCTAAAAGGCGGGAGACTATAGCTTTCACCTCACTACCACCAATTAATCTATTCTTTGAAAACTAAAACTATGTAAATTACAAATTATCTCATTTATCTTATGCTCTCGACAGATTTTCTCTTTAAAACATAATTTTATTTATTTATTTATGTTTTCTTATTGGCTCTATGCATTTTTCTCGGAGCCTTTTCTATTTACTAGTTGGAAATTACCAAAAATAAGGTTGAATGTTGCACGTGGCAAACATCTACAATTGGCACTCAACAAGATATTCATGTGGTTCATCTGTGTTGTAACATTTTGCATACGTGCATACCAAGGCAGTTGCAAGAGGAAAAAGAAAACAAAATAGCAACTAGACAAAGAGAAATCAATTGTTGGACAAACTTTAGAATGCATGCTTCTCGTCTCTTCGTGCTACTTTGGATTATTCGATGGGAATTAGCTAAAGATTGAGGTGAGTTTGGATGATACGGTGGGATTGAGATGGAGATGCATATATCTTACTTCGAAAAGAGCTGAAATATTCCATGTTGGATTACAATATTTAGTCACTTTCCTCCCACTAATAGATTTGTGGTATGAATCTTTAGCACCCATTTCATTTATTTTTAATTTGACATATTTGTTAGCTATGGAAAGTGTCAATTTTGCCTAGGCTCTAGAAACAAGACTTATAATTAACAAATTTGTTTTCAATTTTTTTCTTACTGCTGGAACATGTCCACTTTGTTTAGTGAATCATCAATGCTACATGATAGTTGATCAATAGAGATTTTTTTTTAATTAGGAGGAATTTAGCACATAAAGGGTTGGGTTTGAGCTGCAGGGTTTATGTCTATTTGAAAAAATCTCAAAATGGTTTAGATTTTGAATTGTTTACTAAATCAGAGGTTGAAATGAGCTATGAAACCTCATAACAAAACCTACAAAATATCATCCCACTTGCGCAAACATTAGAACTATTCTTTAGCCCTAGTATGCTTCAAATATTTTAGTTTCCATAATTTTAGAGTTATGGAGTACATTTTTGGATGAAATTTGTTTTTTTTAAGTACCATGAATAACAGAAAGAGAAAATTATTTAATTGATACTAATAGATGTCTACCTCTTATTAATGTCGAAAATATAAATACCATTTATATTACTTGTTAGGTCGGAGAAGCATCATGTTATTGTGTTTCTTTAACATTTTTAGCCGCTACATGCCTTTTAAACTACGCCTTAAAGGAAGCCAACTAAAAAATAACCTAACCAGAGAGAGCTATGTGCAAATTACAAACTAAGAATAAAGTTAAATGTGATGATTTTCTCATGATAAACTAATCTAATGTGACGTATAATTTTTATTCTAAAATGGACATATTTTCATATC
Organism: Cupressus sempervirens; assembly: GCA_028749045.1. Taxonomy (NCBI): domain Eukaryota; kingdom Viridiplantae; phylum Streptophyta; class Pinopsida; order Cupressales; family Cupressaceae; genus Cupressus; species Cupressus sempervirens. The sequence goes on from CM053790.1 coordinate 747,098,748, forward strand.
TTAGAGAAGAATAAATTTAAAGGAGAACTTAGTCGAAGCTTTGTATCATTGTTTCCACCCATGAGTCAATTTTGGTAACCTATAAAAGAAATTAAAATTTTGGCTCTCAATATCTATATTTGATAATACACTCACTCTTGCAATTAATTTTTTATCTAACACATTTCATTCTTCCAATATCTATAGCGATACACATTTTAATTTTTATCTTCTATACATTTTAATGTTTAAACATTGCTAATGTACGATGAGTGCATTGGCTTAGGCATCTAGTAAAAGTTAAATTATTATAGATGCTCTGATATTGTTCTTTCTTTGCTTATATTTTCCAATAGTTTTTCCTTTGGTGATAAGGATGAAAGATTACTACATAGCCCTTCAAAAGATTGAACAACCAAATCATGTACAATACAATATTTGTATATTGCTCCATTGTGGGCTTTATTTAGTCCCTAACTTTTAAAGGTAGGGATTAAAGTTTTTGATGCTCTATTTCATATTAATCTATGTTTTGGTATTTGTGTAAGCTCTTCCATTTCGCTTATAATCTATGGTTGTCTCAAAATATTTCATTAAACAAAATTATTTATTTTTTATTACTATTTTTTCATTGGCTATATTCATTTTTCAGGGCAATCTAATAATTTTAAGGCATAGGAAATTTGAGAAAAATAGGGTTGGACAGGCCAATCCATAACGAAAAGAGACATGTTTGTTTTCAAATTATTTTATGTGGCATTGTGCATGTGCTTCACTTACCTCTCTATGCTTGTGTTCCTGGAAACTTCATTTCCTACATAACAGAGGCATGTCTAGTGGTAGGAGCAATACAACATTCTATAGATATGAGATACTATATAATTTTGGTGTTAAAATTGTCTGTCGTAGAGGTAGACTTTGATCTATTGCGTATGATAGTGAACATCTTGTACTACAAAGTTTTCAAAGGCAAGGGAAAAATCAAAGCTTACAGGCAGCCATCCATGAAAAGTCTACGCAAAAAATGATTGTAGCCATGATTAGTACAATCAACTATTATTGTAGAAAATGTGATCTCAGATATAGCAGGTGTGTTCCAATTCAACTTCAAAATTTATTGCTAAGACATTGTTTAATAATTTTTTATTTCTAATTATGTGCAAGAAATTTTAAACTCTAGACATTATATACTAGAATTTTCTATTTACTACTAAGCGATGGATTGAGTGTCGTACAATAATCTTTGGTGAAATTCACACTAGGCATACAAATCAACATGGTCCTCTTTGACATATATTTATTTGCACAAGTCTTCTCTTTAGCTCAATAATCTAGTAGCTTTGAACCCTGAGACCATTAGTTCCTCTTTTAACTTATGATATATTGATTGAATCAGTAACTTTAGGGAGGTTGATTTTTGGTTCATTTCATTTAAACAAAATTTTGGTGCTTTTAGTATTTTGTTTCATTTGTTTCTCTTTCATAATTTTTATTTAAAGCTTTGTTTTTTATTATTTTAGTGAATATATCAAGTACAGTTGCAATTTGGTTATCTATTTATGTTTCCTCCTTCCATGTGAACATATCTTGCATTTTTTTTTAATAGTTAGTACTGACTTGCCAATCTGAAATACTTAACATGTTTGAACATATGGACCATAATATATTTTAATATTAGTTGTTTTGGGCAAGTGGCATTTTGCTAAAAAATTGGATTGACTCTTGAGACAAAATGGATACTTTGTTTATTCTGCAGCATATAGGAAGAATAAGAACTTCCCATTTCAATGGTAGAATGTGATAAAAAAATTTAAAATAATGTGTTGGATAGTAAATTGGATTAAATTAAGTGACAGGAAATGTCAACTTCAAAAGGAACAATGCAATTTGAAAAAGTAATAATAATGAGGGTAAATGATAACTATGGTAACATTTTTCTCTCTTCTAAAGCTCTGGCAATATGTACACTTCAACATAGTACACAAATGTTTTGTTTTGTGATGTTGAGTAAAATTTAAAATTTAGAGTCAAAATCGGCTAAGGTCTTGCAATTAATTTTATAATTTTTCTCAATCTATTTTCATGACCATGTCTTTTTTAAACTACATTAGAAAGCTTCTAGACATTAAATAAATAAATTGTAGAAGCATTTAGATCAACATACATAAACCTGCCAAAAACAAGTACATAAATGTTTTGTTTTGTGATGTTAAGTAAAATTTAAAATTTAGAGTCAAAATCGGCTAAACGTCTTGCAATTAATTTTATAATTTTTCTCAATCTATTTTCATGACCATTTCTTTTTCAAACTACATTACAAAGCTTCTAGACATTAAATAAATAAATTGTAGAAGCATTTAGATCGACATACACAAACCTGCCAAAAACAAGTTTTGTCTAACTATTCAAGATCTACATTATATAACCTTTTAGTAAAGAAAAGTTGAAAATATTAAAATGTTGTCTACATTTTTTATAATTTTAAATTATATTTATCATAATGTTTATTTTTAAAATATCACAATTTAAAAATAAAATTAATATGTTTTTTTCATAACCTTTATTCTTATGGGTTGCGCTTAACATAGTTCTTGTCTAGTGCTTTTTCTTACAATTTGTTCTTTAGGCAGAAGGTAAAAGGTATTGCATTGACTATTTAAGTTGCGTAAATCTACATCATCAATCATTTATCCAATAAAGATATGCACAATCCTCATTAGATTGCAAAAATGAATATCCATTATTTTGGAAGTGTTGCTGCAATTATTTTTCCAAAAAACATTTATACAAAAAGAATATAAAAGATCATATGTAGCAATTTTTTGTTATATAGAAAGAGTACAAAGGATTAGATTAGTACCAATGAATGCAACAATTAATTTACCTTAGTTAGTTATGAAGCACAATATCACTAGTTTTCTATTTGGCATTCTATGTTGTCAAGATCATTATAATTGATCTCATTTTGTGTCTAATAAAATTAGGGTGCAACTGTCATGGGAAAAAGCTAATATATGATCTCTATTTGACATATGCACTTTACTTGGTGGGGATCAATGTGTAATTTAAAATATAAAAAAATCACATATTATATATGTTCGTATATAGAGATAATTTATGACATATTTTATTGTCAAAATTGTTATTACTAATCTCTCTTTAGCATACTAAAGTGTAAATTACTTAAAAATACTATAACTAATATTATTTAATTCATTGTATATTGCATTTACTACCTTGCACCACAATATTTGCCATCATGCCATGAGAATCACAATTAATATTTTTTATTCTTTATATGTTGCTAAGGTTGGGAAAAAAAAAATTCTTTATCGTTGTTTCAAATATCTCGCCATTGATGGACATGTCGTTTTTATTCTATTACAATTACATTAGATATTTTTAATTTGATGAAAATGTTATGGACATGTTGACTACATATGTTGTCACTTAATATTCTTTACAATACCACTCCATTTAGGCAGGGACTCAAGCTCTTTCAGAGCTCTTGTTATAATTTATTTTTATAATTATGGTAATAATAATTTATTTTTATAATTACACTAATTATTTTTTAGTATTTAATATAAATTATAATTATTCTGAATTATAAAACAATTTTTATTATAATTAAATTTAATGTCATCATTGAATTAGGCTTAGTTTAGAATAATATTTACAATTATTTATTTCTAAGTATGACTCAGGTTTAAATTTGTATTTATAATTGACTTCTCAATACAAGTAATATGTTATTATTATGAGGCAAGAGCCTACAACACAACGGTAATTTGTGACCTCTTATTGAAGAAGTCTTGGGTTCAAATCTACATGCACTTAATAAAACTAATAATAATAATTAATAACAATACATAATAATTAATCTTTGCTTCAACCTCTTATCAATCAAAATATATATATATATATATATATATATATATATATTATTATAGAGAAATTAAAAATATAAATTAATATAATATTTAAAAATAATATAATATAATAGTTGGGTGATTAGAGGATTATAATCACATTTTGTATAAATTAATTTTATTTTTATTTTTGGATTGGTAAGAGGTTGAAGCCATGATTAATTATTATGTGTTATGATTAAGTTGTTATTATTTTTTAAGCACTCGAGTAGATTTGAACCCAAGACCTCTCAGATAAGAGGCTCACAATTTACCGTTGTGTTGTAGGCTCTTGCCTGAATAAATTAAAATATTTATATATGAAATAGAAAAGTAAATATTTTTTTGTATAGAATTTTAGGGGAAAATTATATATAATGTTAAAATTAATATTAAAATAAACATGTGTTATGTAGTGGATCTACCCCTAGTTGATTTTTCATGTTTATTGTTGAATTCTTTTAGGCCATCTTTTATGCTTGTATGTTGTGATCTAGTAGTACTTGGTTAGTTGATTTGATTGTTGTTACTTCGTACTTAGATTATATATCTGATGAGCTGCTTGATACTTAGTTATTTCATGTGTTCATGGTTATTCTTTCGATAATGATGCTTTGTATGTTTCATATAGTGATTTCAGTTGTTTCATGATGACAATTAGATGGATGATTTATATACGATTTTCATGGTTACCTACCCCGTACTTGCATGTGTATGGTATACATGTATGTTTTACTTTATGTTTGACATTCCTGATGTGGTTGAGGGAGGGAGTCATAGTCACCTACTAGTTTGGATCTACATAATGTACCACTCCTTGTCATTGCCTATTTAGTTTAGATATATATATGCATATGTACATGTTCAACTTTTATGCAGATTGCAAGTACAAAGCATCAACTTCCCTAAATTGCCAAGATGAATGAGTCATCGCAATATTTCATGGTAAAGAGGGGAGATAGTTCTCAAGTCCAAATCTAAATCTGAAGCAAATTGTCCTAGAATATAGGACAAGTATCTGAGTTATTTACCCTTCTGAATTCATCAACTAACATGAATTTGAGATTTTAACCCTTAAGTTTAAATCTGTACTTTGTCTTTTAGATGAGTTTTCTTATTAATTTTGTGGGTTTGCTGTGATTTTCAGTTATAGTTAAATCAAATACAGATATTATTAAATGATTTAATTTAACAAAAAAATTATAAAGAAAAATCATTTTTTAATAATATTTAATTAATTGAGAAATTAATTAGATAGAAGAAATAAAATTTAAAGATTTAATTAAAAATTTAAATTTGACGTAATTATATTTATTTAATTTAATAATAATTAATTTAGAAGTTTTATTTTAATAATAAACTCTAAGATATATGAGGATGGAGTGTGATTCTCGGTCTACTAGGGCCTGTGGGCCCTAGCCCGACCTGCGACCTTTTGTGTTCCCTATGGCATTGTGTCTGTTATTTTGACATTTGTGGGTTGCTGCAGAGTGGGTGTTCGTCGGTGTTCTGAGTGTCTGGTTTCCCCTTGGCTATGGGTGATTGCTTGCAGCTCATTCTTGTGTTTTATTAGATGCATCCTTGGTGGGAGTCTATGGCAGTGTGGGATTGAGGGGCTTCTGCCCTGTCTTTTCCTTGTCTGCTTGCAAAGTTCGGGCTCGGGGTGAATGGGGGTCTTGGTGTCACCTCTCCCTGGCCTTCTAGTGGAGATTTGGAGATGGGTGAGCCGATTTCGGGGGTGCATGCCAATAGTAGGGCTCTGAATGGGAAATCCCAATCGGGAGAAGGAGAATCCTCTTCGAATGGGAAGCTTTGACTACAAAAAATTAATGGATGTTTGCAGAAAGATGAGGTCTGAACAATTATAGTCATTCAACTTGAATAGGTTTCAGAGGATGTCGAGTATTGGAGTAATCATGCTCTTATCTGCAAATTTCTGGGGCTTCGTCTTTCATTGTCGGTGTTGGAGTCCTGGGCCCGTCAGGTGTGGAACCCAAAAGGTGATATGGAGATTTTGTTAACAGTTAATAATTATTTTATGGTTATCTTCTCATGCATGTCAGATAGGAATAGGGCTTTTAAAGGTGGCCCTTATTTCTTTAACCAAGCGGGGCTATTCATCAAGCCTTGGCACACAGGCTTTAACTCTGTTGAGAAAATCCCCTCTCGGGTTCTGATGCGGGTTCACTTGCCGAGACTTCCTTTGGAATTATGGAGGGAATATATTCTTCACTCAATCTCTATGCTTCTATGAAAACTTGTGGGATCGACTACACAGACTCAAGATCGTAAGGTAATTTATTTTCCTCGTACTTATGTAGAAGTTGATTTGAATAATCCATTGCCAGATTCTATGGAGACTTGTCTGGGCTCAGTTTCTTGGATCCAACAGTTGGATTACAAGACCCTACCACTTAGATGCAAAATCTGCTGTGAATTTGGGCATCTATTGTGCAAATGTCCTAGGTATAAGAATCCCTCCTTGGATGCTCTGGGTCCCCCCTAGGGAGGACAAGGGAAAGGCTACAGTATCTAATGGACCTGTTGATGGTGAGGGATTTACTCAAGTTAAATCTCATAACAAGGGCAAAGTTAAGAAGAGAACCAGGATGGATAGGCTGACTAACGACACCTTTAATAGGTTTGATGCTCTTGGAGACATGGTCCAAGAGGAAGGTATCCCAGTTGAGCTCTCTTTTGAGGCCAAAAGTCAGCATGAGATTCAAGTAGGGGATATGCAAAGAGAGGATTAGATTCTATTTGCAAGGGACCTATAGCTCGAGCAATTGGAAACTAATGTGCCCCCTCCTATTCAAGATATCGTGGATCTTCGTGGAGCACAGGGTTTGCAGGGCCCAGCCTTGGTGGCCACTAACCCCCTTACGTCTAAGGGGACATCTGATTCTATTAAGAGTAATAAGGCTCCTCTTATTTCAGGCATTCAACAGAAACCCTTCAAAAAGTGGCCTTTAGATAAATTGTCAAAAAGTGGTAGGAAGACTGATCAGGAGAAAGTGAAGATAATGGGTGAAATTTTGGTTGAGCCCGAGTCTATAAACCCATTGGTTCTCATTTCTCTCACCCCATAAATGATTGTGCTATCATGGAATGTAAGGGGGTTGAACAACATCCCTAGACAAAAGGTTGTTCACAAATTAATTGAGTCTCTGTCTCCTTATATGGTCTTTATTCAGGAAACTAAGCTTTAATTGGATGGATTAGCTAATTGCGATGCGTATATCTGGCCCCAAGGCTCTTGGCAAGGGGTGGGTGCCTTGAATAGTTCAAGAGGGGTGGATTCCTTATGGGACCCAAGGAAAGTCTCCCCATTATGGTGGATCTCCAATTGGTCATCCATTTCTTTGATTGCCACTAGCTTTGAGAACAAAGAAAGGTGCTTCTTATCCAACATTTATGCTCCTACAGACTTTTCAGGTAAATCCCAGTTATGGGCCCATATTAGAGTCATCTGATCCCTAGAACCTTATCTCCCTTGGATTATGGTGGGAGATTTTAATGTAGTCATTAGCCTAGAGGAAAAAAGAGGAGGGCTAGCTAGGCTCCACCAATCTTCAAATCTGCTCAAAGATATGATTGGCCCATTGTTTCTCATTGATGTGAAGCTGACTAATGGTGTCGTTACATGGAATAATCAAAGATCTGGTGGTAAGGCTATCTCGGAAAGGCTTGATAGATTTTTGGTTTCATGTTATTGGATGGACAATAAGTGCATCACCAATTCTAAAATTCTTGACCGGAGGGGATCAGATCACTAGCCCGTTAAGCTTTCCATCACTTCATACTGGGTCACCAAGAATCCCTCTTTCAAATTCTAGTTGATGTGGCTCAGAGACTTATCCTTACTTGATCTTATGGTGGATTGGTGGTATGAGGGGATGCTTGATCATGGTACGACCATGTATACTTTTAGTAAGAGGCTTTAACATGTGAAGTATAGGCTTAAGAGATGGAATAAATAGTGTTTCAATTATCTACATGTTCAGAAGATTGTTGCTCAAACCAAGCTAGATAACATTACCTGTCAGATTCATGACCATGGGTTGAATTTTGAGATGAGTGAAGCTGAATCCCTAGCTCTTAAGGAGCTAGAAGAATGGGAGCTTTAGGAGGAGATTTTCTGGAAGCAAAAATCTCGTAGTGATTGGCTTCAGGAGGGGAATAGGAACACTACTTTTTTCTACAACTTTGTTAAGGCATGAAGGCATGGGAACTCTCTCTCCTCTTTTGTCTTAACGGATGGAATTCAAATCTTTTCTTATGAAGATATCTCTAGGGAAGCAGTCAATTAGTTCTCTAATCTCTTTTCTAGGGAGGATCCTGGTGTTGGGCCTGAGGAGTGAGACATCTTGGATTGTATCCCTCACCTAGTCTGTGTAGAAATGAATGGCACCCTCTTAAGCCCTATCTTGCTTCCAAATTTGGAGAAAATTGTGTTTAATATGAAGAAAGGTAAGGCCCCTAGTCCAGACGTGTTTTCAATTGAGTTTTTCCAAGAATTTTGGGAGATAATAAAGTATGATCTCCTAGATGTGGTCCAAGAATCATACAGGAATAAACAAATGCTGAAGTCTTTGAATTATACCTTCTTGGCTCTCATACCTAAGAAGGAAGGGGCTAATCAGCTGGATCAATTCAGGCCTATAGCATTATGTAATGTTGTCTACAAGATCATCACCAAATTGATTGCTGAGAGGCTCAAGTCATTTCTCGGTTCTTGGATCTCTATTGAACAGGGTGGCTTTGTTGACAAAAGACAAATTTTGGATGGAGTTGTGATAGCAACAGAGGCAGTCCACTTGATGGCCACCTCTAAGGAGAAAGCTATGTTCATTAAACTTGACATGGCCAAGGCTTATGATCGGGCGAGTTGGGAGTTCTTACAGAAAATTCTTTTGACTTTTGGGTTTGTTGTGGAATGGGTCGAATGGGTTCTTAGCTATGTGACCTCGTCCTCCTTCTCAGTTCTTATTAATGGAGAACCTTTTGAGGTGTTTGGTGCCTTTTGGGGACTTCAACAAGGAGACCCTCTATCTCCCTACTTATTCATTATCATGGCAGAGGGTCTTGGCAGATTTTTAAAAGCTCAAGTGCGGTAGGGGTTTAGCTAAGGTTGGAGTTGGAATAATAACCTTCCTTCATATTCTCATCTTCAATTTGTGGATGATAATAGATTGATGGGCATGGCTAGAATCAGTGGGGTAGTGAATATCAGGAAAGCTTTGGATATCTATTTGAGAGCCTCAGGTCAGAAAATTAATGATGATAATTCTTATATTTATTTCCTTAACACTCCTTGGCTTATTCAGAATAGGATTGCTAGAATTATTAGGTTCCAAATTGGCTCCCTTCCTCTGATGTATCTTGGGGTCCCTTTGTCCTTGGGTGCTCAGTGAAAGGATTACTAGCAGGGGATTTTGGATAAATTCTGGAGTAAGGTTAGTCACTGGACTTGTAGATGGTTATCTTCTGCTGGGAGATTGGTTTTGCTAAAGACTATGGTGTTGTCTCTACCCATTTATAGGTGTTGTGTTCAAGTTCCCCCTCCTAATTTTGTGTGGGACTTTGATGCTTTATCTCGGCAATTCCTTTGGTTAGATAGTCTTCTCTCCTTGAAGTGGAGCCTGGTCAAGTGGGAGTATGTGTGTAAGCCAAAACATGCGGGTGGCCTTGGGCTTCGCTCAATGGCTCTTATTGTCACAGCTTTGGCTACCAAACTGTATTGGCAATGGTGTAACAGTCAAGATCAAGAGTGAGCCAAGATTCTTACCCATAAGTACTTTCCTGGTGCAAATTGCTTTGAGGTGCCATGACTTCCTTTGGTGGGTAAAGGCTCCTGTATTTGGGATACTCTTAAGAAGGGAGCCCAACTAGTTAAGGAGGGGCTCTTTTGGATTTGTAACAGAGGCTTGGATACTTTGTTTTGGTAGGACTCATGGGATGGCCATCCTCCCATTCTTTCTAGCTTTCCCTAGCTTCTCCCCCTCTCCCAAACTTTTAGTAATGCAGGGTGGCTTAAGGTGGAGCATTTTAAGACCGTCAAGCGCCTGGGGCAAGTTGAGATGACTTACTGGAAGGATTCTCAAGAGTGGTCAATGAGGGGCTCTGATGAGAACCGTGCCCTTCTCTCTAAAGTTCTGGAGGGTAGGTTGTGCAGCTCTTTCAGTGGGAGGGACAGCTTGGCTTGGAGTCCAAGTCCAAAAGGTATATTTATAGTGACTCAAGGCTATGTTATTCTTGACAGGAACCTTCACAGTCTGGCTAAAGTGCATTGGTGGAAGAAGGTTTGGAGTAGCTTTTCATGGCCCAAGTGTAACTTTTTCTTATGGTTGTTGGCTCAGAAGAAATACCTCACTTGGGAGAATCTTCGCAAATGAGGTTTTCAGGGACCTTTGGTTTGCATTCTTTGTTTGCACAATGAGGATTGTGTCTCCCACTTGTTTTTTCTCTGCCCCTTTTTGAGAGAGATATGGCATAGATGGTGGGAGGTTGGTGTCATGGTTGTATTCATGCTACTTCTCTTATTGATTTTTGGGAAAGCTTGGGCAGACCTCCAGTGAAGACTTCTTTCTTACAGGTTGCCTGGTTGGTTGGTTTGATCTTCATTCTCTGGAACCTTTGGCTAGAAAGGAATTGCATAATTTTGTGTGATTCGAAACTTGGAAACTCCCAATTGTGGAAGTTGATTCTTAATAGGCTCCAGGAGATGATTTATGCAAAGTGTGATATGTCTGTCAATATAGATCCTAAGGATCAAGTTATTGTGAGGAATCTGAACCTGGGAGATAACTGTCAAAGATGTATTCCCGAAAAAATATCGGGCCATGCTAAGAAATGGGTGTGTAGAGATGGGAGGTGGTCTCCTCCCCCGACTGGGTTCTTGAAGATCAATACGCATGGGTCTTCTTGGGGGAACCCTGGTCATGCTGATATTGGGGCTATTGGTAGAGGCGATGATGGTGGTGTGGTTTTTCTCCTCTCTGTTTACAAGGGTCAACATTCTAAAACATTCTAATAATCTGATGGAGGCCTTGGCTATTAAGGTTGCTATTGAGCGTGGTTGCTCGTTAAGGTGGTATAAGATCATGTGTGAGTTTGACTCTTAGATTGTTGTGGATATGTTGAATAACTAGAGGTTGGAAAATGTTAGTTGGCAACTTGCCTCTTTGGCCAGACAAATTCTTAGTCTTTGTAGTTCCTTGGACTCTATCTCCTTTCATCATATCCCTCGCAAATGGAATAGAGTGGCAGATTGTCTGGCAAAGTGGGCTTTAGAGAATGTGGGTAGATGGGATATTAATGGTAGAGATGAGTTACCTTCTGAGTATTGTGAGATCATTGATCAGATGTTACTGGAGGACAGGAGTATGTAGTGTTGTTTTGGGCCTTCGGCCTTTGCTCTGTAACTTGGATTTGATTGAATAAATTTTTACCCCTCTTTTTTCCAAAATTAAATAAAATAATGAACTCTAAATATTATTAGTTAAATTAATAGATATACTTTCTAAATACATCTTATTATTTAATATAAAAAAGTGCGAATAATTTAAATAAATTTCATTCTAATTAAAAAGTAAAAAGTATGCACATAGATTTAAATAAATTAAAATAATAAAAGAGAAGGCTTTTGCATGCTCTTAAAACCGAAACTCTAAGAGGAGAAAATCTTTAATTGGGAGATTAGAACTCATTTCTCCACACACAGGTTTGGAGGAGCAATTTTTAGAAGGGGTTTCAGGAAACGAGAATTTTTACATTCTTCACGCATTAGTAAGGTTTAACATCATATCAAAGTAGGAATTCTATTGAGATTATCACAGTAAATCCTTTCGAATTACTTATGTCTTCTTTGTGCCTATTTATGGATCTTGATTTGGAAACTCATATTTTAATTGAAAACCTTATCTTGTTAAAGATCATTGTTCTTCGTCACTGAAACCTCTATGAATGAAAATGAATTGAAAACCCTCATGATAGGAATTGATTGTAAAAGATTGGCTAGGGTTTTATTGGAATCAATTTAGATCTTATTTATGATTTTTTATTTTGAAAATATACTCGTTAATATTTTTTAAGAGAGAGAGAGAGAGAGTTGCTGGAAAAATTCATCCTCCAGGCTCAAATTTGCAAGCAATTGAAATATATATATATATATATATATATATATATATATATATATATATATATATATATATAATATTTTTTTTTTTTAAAATTAAAAAAATTGGAGCGGAACGGGGAACCCATCTCCCACCCCCATGATTGCCAACAATAACGATTGTCCTAAAGGATAGGTACGCTGCTAAGGCAGTGTGGCTGTCTTTGGATAGTTCGTCGCTACTAAGGTAGCATGCGCTGCCTTTGGCAATGCGACACTAGGTCACACCTCATAGTTTGGGGTTAGAAGATAATTAAAAATAAAATAAAATTAAATAATTAAATAATTTATTATTATTTTAATTAAAATATTATTTAAAATTTATATTATTATTAATTAGTTTTTTAATATATAAATTAATTTAGAATTTTAATTAATTATTAATAATTAATATTTTGTTAATTAAGAGTAATTTAATGAAAATTTAACTATTGTTTAATAGTGTTGAATTTATTTTGTAGGAAATTGTATTATGTATTAAGGGAATTACTATTGGATTGTCAAATCATTTAGAATATTAGTCAATGGGTTTCATGAGTAGAGTTGAAATGAAATAAGTTTTTCGTATAGATTATCATTGAACAAAAAAAAAATACATCTTTTATTTGGGAAGACATAGTTGATTAAATTAAATAAATGAAATCTATATATTTGATTAATTCAAATTGGAACCCTCATTCAACTACAATACTTTCAAAAATGAAAACTTGAAAACCTTATTGTGAATTGAATTTTTATGATATTATTGACAAGCCTATGTAACTACACTTGTTTAACTACATGATGAGATGTTATGTTTTATTTCATGTTGAGGTTTGGGATAAACCTAGTTTTGACTAGTTATGTATGTTTACCAGAAGCTTGGGAAGTGATTGACTTATGATGTTGTTGTGTAATGTTATTTGGTCACGATCTTATTTATTCTCAACTATTGTGATGCATTCATGTATTTTTGTGATGAGGTTTTCAATTAGTCATATCTTTGTGCTTTCTAGTTGCATGTATAGGACTGAGGTGAATTTTGTGATATATATATATATATATATATATATATATATATATATATATATATATATATATATATATATATATATATATATATATATATATATGAGCTTAGGGTAGGTTATCTATGTTTATGTTGGGAAGTGGCTTGTAATGGAGGTTGGAGCCCTAAAGATTTTATCTGGGTAACCCATTGTAAGTTGTATTAATAAGTGATAACATTTTATTAAATGGGTTAAAATGAATTAACAAGAGTTATTTTTTTACCTCGCCCATTCCTCAAGTCCTAGTACAAGATAGGATCAGAGTAGAGAGGATGCTTGGTTTTGATCTTGCATCATTAGTATGCCTTGTCTGTAAGAAAGGATATTGATGCCGCATATAGTCACTAGGGGGTTGAAGTCCAAAGAGGTTGTCAAAGTAACTGTTGGCCATTTTTGCGCCCCATTCAACCCATTATTAATAACCAATCTGAGAGAGATCTTCAATGGGTTGGATTCTTTGTTGTGGGTTAACATGCGATATGGTTGGGGTTAACATTTCATGTTAATTCAGTCTCTTCATGAATTGAATTGTCTTGGTTCCTTCATTGACTAAGCTAGTTCAGTTTGTTCTTTGATTGAGTTGACTCATTTTCCTTCATTGACTAAGTTGCAAGTTAATGTGCGCATCTGCAGGGGTTTGCTATTTTGGGGAGTCGCTTTTCTTACTTCCATGAAATTGCAACTGCCTCTTCAACCATGCATTTGGAATTTTGTCGACCAATAGATTCATGTCATGTGGTGGCTCCTTCTTGTCATGGGCTACTTTTAATTGGATAGTGCTCGCATTTTTGTATTGTTGCCTTTTGCTCATGCAAAGATGTGATGGTCATTAGATCTAGGAGCATATTTGGATATTATGAGTGCATCACAGTCATCTATTGGAGAATGAAGGGAGATCTTGGGTCTACGATTGGGTTTTAATCTTTTGTTGGGGAGATCTTTGCAACATCTGGACTGTCTATTTCAAATGAAGATCTACATTGGCAATTCGGATTATTTCCAAGCATATTAGATTTATTCCACGTGGATCATCTCTGTAATTTTCATGTGGGTTAACATTGTGTGTTATCCCACCCTGCATTTTTTGACAACGGCATGAATTACTTTGTTGCAGCACGACACGTTACGAGGACTGTTCTTTGATATTGAACGACATTCTTTGGCCTGTTTGCATGACATCTTTGCATATCCATGCCTCTTTATTAAATGTATTGATCAAATCTCATGGGATTTGATTTTTTTATGGTTGGGTGCATTTGTTTTTCCCTTCCTATCACTTCCAAAACAACAAATTATATTTCATGATCGAATTTAGTTCTAACTCTTTAGTTATTGTTCTCTGCAACTCAACTCCACCTTGGTTAGGGTTTGAACTTCATGATTAAATCAGAGTTTTTCCTAAACTCTTTAAAAGGCAGTTGTAAATACTTTTTCTGGGTTCTTCTCTATTTTTCTCTTGCAACTGCTTATGCTCTGCAATTGTAAAGTTCTTGTTTTGCCTTGCATTAATAGAAAACCACGTTTCCTCTTCTTACCATTTAACTATCTTGTGCATATTTTTGTCATGTGTTGAATGTTTCTTTTCCATCTTTTAAATATGCATGTTGTGTTAGATGCTCATGAATGTTGTAATGTGAATAGATCTTTCCTTGCAACATTTCATTTGTTTGAACCTTCATATGAGCATTTGAAAGGTGAATCAGAGTTGAGATCTGTGACTTTTGGTGTCTTTTGTTAATGTCACATGTATCTACAGGCCGAGTGGCAACCACATTCTATCTCGGCGCATCACCCCCCTTTCCCTTCAACATTTTAATTTCTTGCATTCCTCCTCCCTTTTCCTTCCCAGCTATAGTGTAGGTGCATCCTGATAGTAAGGAAGTCGACCTTCTCCTGAGATTCAACCTCAAAGTGCAAGTCTCACACTTGGAAGTCATTTCCATTTTACATAAGGTCATTTGAGGGCCATACCTTAAGCAAGGGTGCTGATTTTTGTGTCAACACTTTTTGGCATGCCTAATGGGACACATAGATTTTGGTTTCATAAGTTTGTTGGAAGCCAATCTAGTATTTGTGCATTGAGAATTTGAGTGTTATTCTCAATGAAATCAGCCTTTGGAGGTATTCATCCAACACCACGGTGACTCTATGCATACATTGGTTTCAATAGACCAAGTGTTGATTTGTGTAAAGATCATTTGATCTTTTTTGTGTTTCTCATATTTCTTATGAAGTTCCTTGTTTAAATGCTTCTTCATGGATCCCCTTCATGAGGATAACTTTTTCAATCCTCTATATTATAAGAACAAAAGTGAATTTGTGGCCTACATCCACTCTCCAGAGTGGAAGGTGAGAGTGGCTCAATTTGAGGAGGATCTTGCCAGAAAATTGGCTGTCATAGAAAAGGAGACAAGGCTCAAACTTCCCCAGTTGCAAGAAGTTGAAGTGTAGGAGCCTCCAAGGCATAAATTTTCTCACTTCAGGTAGAGCAATCCTCCCCTTCTACAACAACATGAGGAGACACATACATTACCAGCCATACCATCAGAACGATCCCCTTTTGACCAAGAGGATTTGGGTGTTGTAGAGCACAACATGGTCAAGATTGATTTCCTAAACCCAACACCATCAAGAGGATGCCCCATAAGGCATCTAGCTCTTGAACAATGTAAGTTCCCCCTGATCATGCTCATTCCAGAGCACGAGGGAGAGTTCTAGAAGGAAGAGCAAGCATGTTTTGCTCAAAATTTTGGTGTCCTAGTGTTGGAGAGCTTCATTTTTCTCAGCATTGGGAAGGTGTTTCAAAGTGCAGTAGTATGCTTGTCATACTGGTTGATTTGTCTAACTACCCATGTACATGGGAGAAGGAACCAACTTGTAAGGAAGGGAAGCTACTTCAATAAGCCAGATAATGTCTTTGTTTGATCTTTTTGTTTGTAAATATTTGTACATAGTAGAGTAGGAGTTTTATGGTTTCCAAGAAGTATGCATGCACATTTTCTCCCTTTTTTGCAGTTTTTTTGAGCTTTTTAGAGCTCCCCAGAGTTTTTGTTTTTTTGTTGGTTGCAGTTTTTGTGAAGTTGCAAGTGGGATAATACATCATTCTTTTTGGTGACTTTATGCCCAATGGATTGCTTGAGGCAACTAATCTATGCTTACCAGGATAGCATCCCCTATGAGTCACCAAGAATGTTGGCCATTTTTAACCCCCATTCAGCCCATCATTGATAATCGATTTGAGAGATCTTCTATGGGTTGGATTTTTTATTGCAAGTTAACATGTGATTTGGTTGGGGTTAACATTTTGTGTTAACCATTTTTGCTATTTTGTGGAGTCACTTTTCTTACTTCCATGAAATTGCAAAATCCTTGCTGCCTCTTCAACCATGCATTTGGAATTGTGCCAACCAACAAATTCATGCCATGTGGCGGATCCTTCTTGTCCTAAGATTCTTTTAATTGGACAGTGCTTGCATTTTCACATTGCTGCCTTTTTCTCATGCAAGGATGCGATGGTCGTTAGATCTGGGAGCATCTTTGGATATTATGAGTGCATCATAGTTGTCCATTAGAGAATGAAGGCAGATCTTGGATCTACAGTTGGGTTTTAATCTTTTGTTGGGGAGATCTTTGCATCATCTAGGCCATCTATTTCAAATGAAGATCTACATCAGTGGTTCAGATTATTTTTGGGAAGATTAGATTTATTCCATGCAAGTCAACTCTATTTTTTGTGGCGGGTTAACATTGCGTATTATCCCACCCTACATTTTTTGATAGCAACATGAATTCTTTTGTTGTGGCCATGACACGTTACAAGGATTGTTCTTTAATGTTGAATGGCATTCTTTGTCCTTGTTTGCATGCCATCTTTGCATCTCCATGCCTCTTTATTGATTGTAATGATCAAATCTCATGGGATTTGATTTTTTATGGCTAGATGCATTTATTTTTCCCTTCCTATCACTTACAAATAACAGATTGTATTTCATGATCAAATTTAGTTCTGACTCTTTAGTTATTGCTCTCTGCAAGTCAACTCCACCTTAGTTGGGGTTTGAACTTCATGGTTAAATCAGAGTTATGCGTAAACCCTTTAAAAGGCAGTTGTAAATACTTTTTATGGGTTCTTCTCTATTTTTTCTCTTGTTGTTGCTTATGCTCTGCAATTGTAAAGATCTCATTTTTCCTTACATTAATAGAAAACCATGTTTCCTCTTCTTACCATTTAACTATCTTGTGCATATTTTTGTCATGTGTTGAATATTTCTTTTCCATCTTTTAAATCTATATGTTATGTTAGATGCTCATGAATGTTGTAATGTGAATAGATCTTTACTTGCAACATTTCAATTGTTTGAACCTTCATACGAGCCTTTCGAAGGTGAATCAGAGTTAAGATCTATGACTTTTGGTGTCTTTTGTTAATGTCATGTGCATCTACAAGAAAAGTAGCAACCACATTCTATCTTAGCATATCACCTCCCTTTCCCTTCAACATTTTAATTTCTTCCAGTTCTTCTCCCTTTTCCTTCCCAGCAGTAGTGTAGCTACATCCTAATAGTAAGGAAGTCAGCCTTCTCCAGAGATTCAACCTCAAAGTGCAAGTCCCACACTTGGAGGTCATTTCCATGTTACACAAGGTTGTTTGAGCGTCATACCTCAAGCAAGGGTGCAAACTTTTGTGTCAACAATAACCTCAAAGTTGGCAATGTGATGACACTTGCCCACGTGCATATTAGGTTTCCTATGTGTCTTTGTTGCCTCTAGGATTAGATGTTATTTGTGTACTTGGTATCTTTGAGATAGATCGCTATCAGGATATCCTTGACCTAGATTCTTGTTATGACTTTTGGATTGTTATCCATTTGGGACTTGAGATTATCTCCTCAACCTAATGGGAATGGGACATTTAGGTTCCATGAGGTAGTGTTTCTTATACCATTTAGATTTTGATAGCTAGATGTCATTGTTGGATGTACTTGTGCAGTTGTTCCTTTCTTCTAATCTTGTGATTATGTTCTTTAGTGATGCTCTGATGCATTGTACTTTGATTATGTAAGATCCTATAAGATGTTGTACCCTATCATGATGTATATTATTTTAGCATTTTATACCCTATGACTTGTACAAAGGATGATTATGCATTTTTTGTTATGCTATGTGGCATCTTATGTACTTGTATATTATTTAACATGATTTTATACTTATGGTTATTCTATGATGTGGACTTTCTTTATTTATCATATTTAATCTTAATAAAACTTATGCATGTGATTCATCGTCATGGAACCCTTGAGAGATGTAATTGTTATTGTATTGCTTATGTATGTATGTGAGTTATTTCTCTGGCTATGTTATCCCATTTTGTTTAAATCTTTCAAAACAAAAATCTTAGCCAAACTTAGTGACATAATAAGTTAATTTCTTTTGGTTTCCCTGGCATGGTGTTATATGTTATAATATTAATTTATAATACAGAGTAATGTCAGTAGTGTGAAACTTCACTGGACCTAGGGCTTCTCGTGGATTGGGGACATAAGGAATCCATGCACCTCCTTGGTGATCTAGACATAGGTTGTCCTCCCTAAAAATGGATTGAATTGCTTCTTAAGTGAATAACATGCAGATATTAATGAGCATCCTATAAACTTGGTGAAGTTAGAACATATTATCTCCTTCAAGTAATGCCCTTCAAGTCTGTATGTGACTACAAAGCTACATAATACTATGTAGTAGTAGTAGGGAAGCTTGCTCAAGCTATGAGAATGAAGCATCTCCTTCCCCCCCCACCCCCATTAATGATGTGGCATCCCCCAAAACCCACACCTCATACCATTTCGCTCCTTCTCCACTCAAGGTGGAGTTTAGTAAGGAGATCACACTTAAAGTTTTAGAGAATGAAGATTTATTTTCTAAACAAGGTTTGATTCAAAGGTTTAAAGGGTTATGTCCAAATCTTCCCAGCTCCATAAAGGGATCTCTTCTATCTAGAAACCTATTTTAAAGGACAATTTTCAAATTTAGCCATGTGTAAGAGGGTTCTTTGTGGTGGTTTTCAATGACACCCAAGATAGAAGAGTGACTCCCATGGTTACCAATAGGATATGGAGGAGCACCTTCTAATGTTGAAATCATGGCACATATCCTTTGATCTAGACACTAATCTTTTACTGAATTTGGGTTAGGCTCTTGAGTTTACCACTACAATTTTTATTTCATTTTTGTTTTGAAAAGTTTAGCAACTCCTTGGGAAAATATATGGTTGTCAATGAGGGATTTCTAGAGTATTTTGACACAACCCATGCCCGAGTTTTGGTTGATATAGACACCACCAAAGATTTTCCTATAGAGCTCACCCTTTAAACCTCTGGAAATATTGGAATCAAATTATTGACTACAAAGGCAATCCCTTTCGATATTGCAAGTTTTACAATGTTGGCCATACGAATGCCCAATGTTCTAAATAATGGAAAGACAATCAAGCTTACACCTCTTGTTGGAAGGATGCTTCCCCTCACCACTATTAGAAAATGATGTATCTTGCTAAGACAATAATGGTGTGGCTGAGGGGAATCTTACTCCACTAGACTCACTAAAATGCACAGATGATAATCCACTATATTCAAGTTACAACATTGACCCACAAAATCCCACCGACAAAACCATTACCGGTGATGGGGGAACATAGTTCACATCAATATTGATTATTGATTTGGTGATCGAGTATTATACAAACCACAAGAAGTCTAGTACATATCACCCTCAGGAAAATGAATAGGTCAAGATAACTAATTGGAAGATTGAATCAATCCTCACAAAGACAGTCCAACTACATAAGAAGGATTAGAGCAAAAAACTTCTTGAAGTAGTATGAACCTACAGAACAACCTGCAAAGCTACAATAAGGTTTACACACTTTGAGTTGGAGTATGGTAAACTAGCTATGATGTCTATTCAATTTGAGCATAAAACTATGAGAATAGACTTAGAACTTGACATAGATCTTCTTATAACACAAATGGAAAATACTTGCAACTAAATGCATTGGATAAAATAAGGAAATATGCACTACAACTCATTGGGTTAGTTCAAACACAAAGGAAAAAATGGCATGACAATCACATTAAATCCAAAAGATTTGTTCTTGGTAACTGGGCACTATTATATGACTCATGTTTCCAAGGGAATCAATGCAAGTTGAATACCAAATCGTTGGGACCCTATAAAATTGAAAGAGTGCTTGTTAATGGAGTTGTGCAATTAACTACTTCTGATCTAGTGAGGTTCAAGTTGTTGGTAAATGCACATAGGCTTCACCTATATCATGAACCAACCACTAAGGATGATCTCTTGCAACAATTCAATACTCCACAACAAACAATACTTCATGTAGCTAAAGGTGTTAACCTCTAGATTGTTGCTTCTCTTTGATGATGCCATAACATGAAGATCCTAATAAATTTTTCATTTTCTAGGAAACTTTTTTATCCATAATTATATTTTCAACTCCACCTATTCCACGTATCTTTCATTCCATCTGTAACTCCACTTCACCCTATAACTGAGTCATTCTTTCAAGATGCCCAAGCAGGAAATAATTATGAACTAGCACATGCAATTTTTATTTAACCAATTGATTTATTCATTATGATACGATGTAGATATTATGTATTAGTATATTTGATTATTTGTTCACTGTGAGATAATTAACATGTGTAGATACATGGAAATCTTTTAGTAGGGGGTAGGGTCATATCTTTACTTTATTTTTCATGCATCACCACCTTTTTTCTATGTTGCAAGTTCATGTAAACATTCACACATTGCCAAAAAAATGATATGTCCTAGTAATCATTTTCTGTAGTCATTGTATGAACTAATTTGATTGTCAATATGTATGCAATCTTTGAAATATGTTATTGTACCCAAGTATATCCTTCCTACTACTATTAATAGCATTTGTTGTGCCTAAAACTTGATTTCACAATTAAGCTTCTCAAAAGTTCCAAATTTTCTTTGAAGGGTTTGTTAGGTTTGTTGAGTGGAAGACATTAGCAAAAATTTATAGTAGATGGATGCGATATCCCTATTTTGACATATAATAAATATTATATATAAAGTAATATTAATAGTAATATTTTATAAATAATATAATATTATAATCATATAATAATACCATATTATATATATCGCATTTTACTATAGAAGCACTATATTAATAAAGTATTATAATATAATAATAAAAATAGTTGATATATTATTAAAATAATATAAATATATAATTATATTATTGTTAATATGATATAATTATGATTAGGAAAGGACGTGACTCTTACTATGTAAAATATATATAATAGAAAATGTTCCTGTAAGGATAATCAAGGAAAAAATGGAAATTATATGCACAGTCAGAATTAAAAATCTAATGTCCTAATTGGGGACATTACAAGTGGTATTAGAGCATGATCCTGCCATCCTAAAGGGTGAAGGTTAAATAATGATTGTTATCAGAAGTGAAGTAAATTAAAAATGGCAAAAAGACAGTGGATACATTATGGAAGCCCATGATTAAATTGTACAAGATAAAAAAAATTGTGGAAAAGAAAGAAGGAAAATCTGAAAACTAAGTAAAACTCAAACTTGTAGAATTATCATTACAGTTATGGAAACCTTTTAGAAGTCTGCAATCAATTGTAAGATGTGATAAGGAAAATTACAAGCGTCTAATATGGAGGAATGAAGATGAGAAGTGGGCACATTAATCAGTTAGCAAGAAACATGACCAGTCAGGAGATAGGAACCAAGTTACTAATAAAGTTAGGAGAAAATGGCACATCAAGCAAGGAGAAGCCATCCTTAGAAGACTTCATATAAAAACATATTAAACTCAATTTCATATCATCGGAGAGTTGGCAAATTAAAAAAGGACAAACATCAGAGTAATAAGCAACAAATTAAGATAAGCACCCAAAAATGAAAAATATGCAATATAGGAGCAAGTACAAACAATAAAGCACAAATCCTATAAGACAAGGACAACAGGGCAATAGGAAAACACATACAGTCAGTGATAAGGAAGATGATATCAAATGAGGAATATTGTCAATCTAAATACACATTATCTTTGATATCATAATTGTATAAGAGTATATTATATTGAGTGGTGATCGCAGGGCTTTCTACAATATGGATACAAGTGCTTAAATTAAAATATTATTGTTAGAGAAATTAGGGATAAGATATCATTTGAAATTAATTTTCTTATTCTACATACTACATCAATTACTCAACTAGTGTCTCTAAATACAAGTCTCGCATCCGCTTATCTAGCTTGTAGTTTATGGGATCAAACTGGGACTTGAAAATGTCAAGCATTACTTTTATTTCATATGAGAGTGATCGCATACACCACAACCAAATGGATAACAATAGAAATGTAAGAGTGGGGGCAAGATTAGTAAAGGAAATATAGTGAAGGTGGACACCAAACATAACATACATAAGAATGGAATTCAAGATACCTTTCGATAGGATATCCTCATTAGAACATATCAAATCCTATTGATGTCAGAGAGAGGTGATCATATTTAAACATATCCATTTGGGGAGATTACTAAAAGTCCCCACATTCAAATATAAGATTGAAAAAAGGATAGAGTTGGCAATAGTCACTAGAAAATTCATTTATCATAATCAATTATGGGATGCCTGCATGTGCTCGATTATTGAAGATAGCTTTTAGTGTATCCATGCCACTTCTCTTTTAAATGTTTCCATTTTACAATCAATTTTTAATTTCATGTAGTGATTGATTTGCCTTCTATTGTACAATATACTTGATTCAAAGAAATTCATGTTATGTAACTATCCTCATCACAGTAGCACATGTCATTTCTATTGAGCCTATCCATTATCTATCCTATAGAAAGTATTTAATGCAAAAATACTAGAGGGATTAGAGAGCATTAGAAAGGAGAGGAAGGAAACATTGATTTTTTTGAGCAAGAGAATCCAATTTCCATTAAATGGAAGTGTTAAATAAGTATAAATAGTCATTTAAAGTAGTACCAATTTGTTTTAAAACATATTATTCAGACAAGACACCGATATCTTCCAAGTCAGGGATAACACATTCAACTTTACCTTATAAAACTAGTAAATTCCTCTACTATCTTCCATGTCAACAATGATAGCCAAGAATTGAAAGGAAAATACCAAACAAAAAAAGAGGCAGTAACACAAAAGTAACCATAAACAGAAAGATAAAGGGAAAGAACATAAAAGAAATAGAGATCATGTGGAGCATGATCATTAACTAAGGGGTATATAAGGAAGAAATGTCTTGAGGGATCAATGTGGTGATATCAGTGGCTAGCTTAGACATGATTATGAGAGAGGAGATACTTATAGATTGAAAAATTTATATGTCACATAAAGAGGTCAATGTATGATGTGCAATGTTTTTGGGATTGATACAAGATGATTTAGTGTTCATCTAATGTGCTTGACAGGGAAACTATTAGCACTAACTGCAAATAGCTTTGTATGCATTGAAAAATAATGTTATGTTAATCAGAAAAAACTTGGTGGATATACATATATCTAGTTTGATAAGAAATTGAGCATTGAGAGGCCCTATTAATACTCAGTTGATGGACTGAAAACCTTATGGACTGTGATGATATGTATTTGTATTACCATAAACCATCAAATAAAAATAGAAGAACATTATCAAAATGATCAAAGAAGATATCAATTGCATCATTATTCGTGCTATCTTACACATGGAAAGAATGAAAAGGACATAAGTTTAACAAACTATCCCAAACTCATCCTTGTTAGGTCATAATAAGGTGCTTATATCATGTAACTAATATTATATTTGACAAGGTGACACTTTACTGGTGCAAGCCAAATAAGTTAAAATAAGAAGTTTTTCTTCTTATAAAAGGGTCAAATTAAAAGCAAGCCCTAAGTAGATCCAATATAAAAGTAGAAAGGAAGGTTATAAGTTCTAATGCCGAGGAACAAACTTGGAACTATAGAGAAAGTTAATTAAGGTCTTAGAAGGGAAAGCCCATCTAGGGTCAACAACTTATTGCTTTTGGGAGAAGTTACTCTTTGGAGAGCACAATACAATGAAAATTGTGACCTTTGAATCAGCAAGAAAAAGGGTATATGATTAAAGGATAAATACCTTAATGTGGAATGAGAGAACAAGACCATCACACACTCCTACATCATCCCCCAATCACCAAGGTATGGAGGTAAGTTATATATTTTCTACATATATTGTTATTATAAAATAATTGTTAATGTCTTTCTTATTATTGACACATTTTGTTATTGTGATGAATATTGAATAACCTAATACCTACTATCAATGATTCTAAATCAAATGAAATTGATTTTATTCTAAATAGAAATCAAAGGTAAAAATGGGTAATGTCCTTAAATAAGACATTATTGATAGGTAATAATCAAATAATGATATGATAGAATTAAGTTTTCAAAATTCTAATATTGAACTTTGAGTGAGATTATTTTCAATCATTATCACAAATAATAGTATTAAGTAAAATCAATAAGATTATCTCAAAAGTTTTTTGATATGAAGCATATCTATGTCAATGATAAGAATTTTGGTATTAGTGTATAGTGGATGGGGAGTGTGCACAGGGGGAGGAGTAAATCAATCGCGTTGGGGCAAGAGAATCCCAATATGGATAAAGATTTGAGGGAGCCCCAAGATGAGCATGTCCAACCTCAAGAAGCAGTAAATCTACCATCCACATAAAAATTAAAGATGTTCCTAGTGCATAGGGAGTGTGCATAGGGGGAGGAGTAAATTAGTCATGTTGGGGCAAAAGAATCCCAATATGGATAAAAATTAGAGGCAGCCCCAAGCTGAGCGTATCCAAACTTGAGCAACAACAAATCTACCATCCACTATGGAATTATACACCCTATTATTGTTTTCCCTCCCATACTCAGGAAATGATGAGTTAATAAATGAATTATACTTTTGATTGACAAGTCACAAAAGTGAGACCATAAATACCTTGTCAGGGGATTGATATAAGGAAATCCTAAAAAGAAAAATTTATATATAAATGTGTACTAATGATTTTTTTGGTTGCAAGTTTACAGTCAAGGGATTGAATAACATGTGTATTGTGTGTTTGCATCATGTATGCTTCGTGCTTTCATGCATTCATGTGTCTACTTTGTGCTTACTTTGTGTTTTCATTTATTAAAGATGTATATCTCATAAATCTTTTAGGCCTTTTGTATGTAGATGTGTTTTGATATCTATGAAGGAGCTTGTGTATGAATGATTTTGCTTGAGGACAAGCAAATTCGAGAGGGGAGGACTGTGATATCCTCATTTTGACATATAATAAATATTATATATAAAGTAATATTAATAATAATATTTTATAAATAATATAATATTATAATCATATAATAATACCATATTATATATACCACATTTTAATATAGAAACAATATATTAATAAAGTATTATAATATAATAATATATAGTTGATAAATTATTAAAATAATATATCTTATGATATTAATTAATAAAACTAAGCTTATTAATATAAATATATAATTAATATAATTATATTATTATTAATATAATATTATTATTATTATGAAAAGACGTGACTCTTACTATATAAAATAGATATACATAATAATAATGCTCCTGTAAGGATCATCAAGGGGGAAAATGGAAATTATACGCATAGTCAGAATTCAAAATCTAATGTCTTGATTGGGGACATTACAATGGAGGTTTGTGTGACGTTAGCAGTTATAGGTGAAGATATTTGCAAAAAAATTCCAAGGAAAAAATTCACATATGGTTTTTGAGTGATGGAATTTAAAAGCTTACAATGGATGGTCAACAAATTTGGCATGAGCTTGCCAATTATAAAGTTTTACATCAAGCTCGAGGATGTTTAAAAAAATTAAATGATTGTGTGTGGTTGATTTATTTCTTAGGATGAATGGTTATAATGGTAATATTTCTTTTGAGTTTGTAAATACATTTAACAATGGTGAGGCTATAATGAAAGGACTATGAGTTGTTTCCTTAGAAGAAAGGATCATAGAAGTGACTAGTCCACTAGTTGTTGGTTAGTCATGTCCTCGTAGGCATGACGTTAGAACAACTAGAGCTAAATTTATACAAAGAGTAGATTGTCGCTTGGAAGTAGACAAGCAAGGTGACATAAGATTTTAATCGCCTCTACAATATAATCAACTAGCTACCTATATTATAAGGTGTTTAACCTATGAAGGCCCTTTTTATTATTTACATGTGCGTAGGGGGGATGTGAATCAAGGAAGATAGCCCTAAGTTCATCACACAACCACACACACCTCAAAAGGATTGAGTTCAAGGAAAGAGATTCTTTCAAACCAACCCTCAAAGGTGTCAAATCTTAGCAGGTTAATGCTATACAAGGGATAATTGAGCATCAACACAAGCTAATTTTTAACTATTACGAAGGTAGGGAAAATAATGCCTCTTGCCTTTGAGATCTAAACTAATTATTTCTGGATCTATGCAAGATATATAATGTAAAGTAGATAGAGTGCTTAAATAAAATGTTCAATTGACAAAGGGGAATAAGGGTACTTATCTTGAAATTTTAAACCTTGGTTTTTATGTTTAGTATTGTTGAGAGTGAACATAATTGGATATAGGCTTGAAACTGTGAGGCAAACAAAACCCATAAATCTTTTGGTGATCTATTGGAGGTGAATTGGATCTTTAGGGGTGAAATGGGATCATCAGGCATGCAGTATACTCTTGATGACAATGAGTAATTCTAATTTTGATTTCGTAGTTATGATAAATGACAAAAAGGCTACTCCAATTTGCAACTCATTTTTCCTTCTGAGATCTGTTGGTATCTAAATTTGTGGGGTGTTGGGTGGCTATGTAGGGGTTTTCCTAAGTCAGCTCCCCCCTTTTGGTGGTTTCCACCTCCATAAATAGCCAATTTCAAAATGTAAAGTGTGTGATTCTTATGTATGAGCTTTGAATGTGTAAATGTTGGGATCCAAATTCTTAGATTTGAAACCCCAACTTCAAGTATTGTGCTTCAATGTAGATGAATAAAAATTCATAGATTCAAATGGTTATGGTTAAATGGTGGAGAGTAGGGTTTTCAAGCAAGAATGAGGGTGGTTTCATGAAGCATGGTGGGGGTTTTCAACAAACTCAAAGGTTTGAACTGTTCAGAAGGCATGTGTAATGCCCTGTCATGTGAACCAAAATAAGTGAACCTAATGTTTTACTAAGTTTGTCAAACATCTTTTTTTAAGTTCAAGATAATAACTTAACAACAACAGTTATAACATAGCGGAAGCAATTATCGTTCACATAAACACATACCATAAAACAAATGAAAATTCTTAAGGGTCTCATGACGTTGAATCACATTTAAGTTTAATTAATAATAAATTTAATATATAATAAATCCACATCAAATAATAATATACCAACATGAATCCATTTAAATAATATACAATTATATATGATGCCACTTGGTAATAAGCAGAATGCACAATCATCCATTGTATAGGTCACAGGGTATGAAAGCCCGAAATAATATACATCATGCAATAAATTACATCATCTCTTAAGATCTTATGAAATCAAATACAATACAATAGTACAACCATCCATCATAGAAATACAAGAACAGATAGAAAGGAACATTTGCACAAACACATCTAGCAACGACATCTGATGGTTGAATCTCAATGGTTTAACAAAAAGCACTACCACCTGACCTTGTGGAACCCAAAAAGGTCCACTCCCACTATGTTGAGGAGACAGTCTCAAGTCCCAAAGATGATAACAAACTCAACAAACAAATCCAACATCTAGGTTCAAGGAATCACCTGAAAGCAATCTAACTCAAAGGTACCAAGACACAAGTATTAAAAAAATTCAATATTTAATTAATTAAATAAAAGAATTAAATTTAAAAGATTATATCAAATTTCTATTTTTGATGTATTTATATTTAATTTAATGATAATTATTTAGGAGTTTTCTTTTAATAATAAACTCTAAATAATGTTATTAACTAAGTTAATAAATATATTATTAAAAAATATCTCGTGAATTAATTAAATAAAAGAATTCAACTTAAAGATAAAGTTTTGGTTCTAATTTAGGGGTAATTATATTTATTTAAATTAATAATTATTATTTAAGAATTTTATTTTAAATAATAAATTCTAAATAATATTATTAGTTGAATTAATAAATATATTATTAAAACATCTCATAATTAACTAAAGAGAGAAAATATTAATTTAATAAAGTTATTTTAATTAAATTGCACAAAGTGTATGCATGAAATTAAAATATAATAAATTAATAAGAGAGAGTAAGCAATTATTTAATAAAGTTTATTTTAATTAAATTGCATAAAGCTTATGCATGAAATTAAAATATAATAAATTAATTAAAAAGAAAAAGCAAATAAATTTAATAAAGATATTTTATATTGCAAAAGCGTGCATGAAAACATAAAAGATAATTAAAGGATTAAAAGATCAAAGATTTGATATTGTTTTATTGTGATTATTTAATTAATAATTATTAAATTAGAGTTGCATTTAAATAATGAGCTTTAACTATTCTTATTATTTTAAATAATAAACTATGCTTTAAATAGTGGTTACAATAATTAATAAGTGGAGGAAAAGAAAAAATAAGAAAAATATTTTAATTAAAATTTTCTTTAAATGTGCATGAAAGAATTAAATTTAAAAGATTTGATTAAAGTTTATAATTTGGGTGTATTTATATTTATTTAATTTAATAATAATTTATTTAGGAGTTTTATTTTTAATAAACTCTAAATAATGTTATTAGTTAAATTAATAAATATTATATTAAAAGCATCACATGATTTAATAAGGGAGAGAAAACTTTAATTTAATTAAATTGCATAAAGTGTGTGCATGAAAATTAAAATATAGTTATTAAAGACAAAGGGTTTTCACATGATTGCATGATCAAAGCCTTGATTTGGGGGAAAATCTCTTTATTAAGGAAATTAGAGCTCATTTCTAGATACAGAGGTTTGGAGAAGCCAATTTCTGAAAAGAGGGTTTTCGAAGGAAAAGGAAGATTCTTGCATGTTTGTGCGTTCATTGTTTTAGCATCAGATCCAGGTAGGATCTTATGGGTTTGTGCAGTAGCTGCTCATTCTTCAAATTCCTATCTTCGTATCTATTGTGTTTCTGTTTTCAGAAGTTCTCTGGGCAGAAACCCTTGTTTGAAAAAAATTGATTTCCATTATAGAATTATTTGTGATTTAACCTAAAAACCTTTAGTAAATATTGAACTTTAGGGTTTTCAAAACCTAATGAATTATGAAATTCACTTTTTTATGCACTTTATGTGACGTATGATTTATTTGTGTTGGAGTTTTTGGGTTTGTCTTAGCTTTGGCCAATCATGATGTTTACCAGAGGCTTGGGGGTTGTTTTATGATGTCATGATGATGTTTATATACGAGCTTTTATGCTCAACCATGGTAATGTGTCTGGTGTTGGTGCTCAAAATTGCATTCCTATTTTGAATGTCCATTCTAAGTTTTGAGCCCCTATGAACACTTTTCATGCATATGTACCCGACTGTTGAATTAATGCCTAAGTGGTGTTTTATGTTTCTAACACCCTTCATTCAGCCTCTCCATGTGTTCCATGATGGTAAATTGACATTTCAAACCATTTTGTGAAGTCCCATTTTGAGTTGTCTTCAGTTCTACATTTTCTGCATAAGTTTCAAACAATGATAGAGAACCCAGTTTGCCTTTGAATATCTCATACTCGATTAAGATTCATGGCCTGCCACTTTGAATATTTTTAATATGCATATCAAAGAACCTATGTTCCAAGTTTGAAGTCATTTTGAATTCATTTGACTTGGTTTCAAACCTCTCAAAGTTGGTCAATTACCTCTGTTGTGAATTTGCATTTTGTTCATAATTTCGGGTAGCTCTGTTTGACAAGCTATAACTTTTGACCAATTGACCCAAATAAGAAAAATCCTTTTGCATCATATTCTAGGGGTCAAAAAATTTATACACTTCAGATTTAAGCTTGTGATGAATCTGTTTGATCAGTTTTCAAACGCGATTCCATTTGCAATTTTTAGAGTTTCACTGGTATTTTGAGGTGTAGATTGATTGGGAGCCCTGTTCAGGATGTCATGTCTTTGAGTCTGTGATTGGTGGGACCAAGTGGTTTATTTCCTTGCATTATACTCCAAAAATACTACAAGCATACCAATTTTCAAGTCTTGAAAAATCCGTCTGCACACTTTTCCAGGGCCATTCCATTCGCAAAAAAAACTATTTTACTGATGTTTACTGTCTTGCAAATCCAAGTAGCCAACTTCAGACCTTTTCCAAATGCGTCCCGTGAATTTTCATGAGCCCAAATCATAGAATTATATTCTCCTCATGATAAAGAACAAATGCCCCAATTTTCAGAACCTCAAGTGCCCGTCTGCCTAGTTTTCAAGGCCAAAACCAAACGCACTTTCCAGCTTTCTGACATGTTTATCTGCAGGTGATTTTAAGAAGGCATGTTCGGAGGTCGATATCTTTTGACCTCGATGTTATCATGAGACAAGATTTGGTAGGCCTGTTGAACATGTCAGAGAGATAAGGTATCCAAAGTTTTAGAGCCTGACCAAGTGTTTATGATAGTTTTTAAAGCCAGGCAACAGGTCTCCTGACACAAATTTCACAGTGGTGCAACAATGATTTAAAATGAGTTTTAGTGATCAATTTGCGATCAAATTTGATTCCAGTCAGTTCAAGGTGATCGATGAATCAATTTTCCATGTTAGTTGTTTGGAAACAAATTTTTTTTTTTTAGCTGGACCCATTGTGGGCCTGGCTGAATCCACTGAGATTGACAAAGCTCAAGGGAATTTAAAGATGTCTCGGAGGAGAGAGTATAATAGTGTTAATCACCAAAATGCATTTTATATATTTATCATCTTGTTTGAAAGAATGAAGAGGGTTAATAACTAATATGTTTTTATCAGCATCCATGGCATATTTTTCTTAAAAATATTGGGCGATGCCAAGCAAATGTCATAACATTAGAGGAGATTACAGCTAGCTTTTGAAGCCACTACCCATTTTTTGAAGCCATCCATGTGCTTGAGGAAAAGACTTAATGTATATATGTTGAACCCATGCCTGGTAGAGTTAGTGGGAATGCCAAATGTGCTTTCACAATAGGCAAATGAAGAAATTCACATCAAATGTGAGGGTACCATGATTTCAAATACAAGCCATCATTCACATCCTAGCTCCATAGAAGAAGAAGCAATCTTCATAATGAAAGGCATTTGATGGCTTCTGCCCATGTTTTGGAGTTGCCACAGCATATTAGTGTTCCACGTTTTTATTGGGGATGCCAGGTTAGAACAGGGGTCACCCACTTTTTAAAAAAGGGGGGAGGATGATTTGCATTTTGCAGCAGATAATGAAGCAGAACCCACGCACAGGAATCGACATCTGCAGGGATATCAACGTTGAAAGCTGCAGTAATATAAGGAAAGCCCCACATTTTGGTATAATTGGGCTATTCAAAATGTCTAGAAGCCTCAAGGGCATGTACGCCCATGTACATAGCAGGAGGGGGCAGCTCACATTAATGGCAGAGGAACCACGTAGTGGAAGATTAGTCCACACCTTTAAAAAGAAACAAAACTGCAATTTATAGATGAAGAATGCTGGAGGGAGCTGAATATGGGTAATGCGGTGGTATCCACATTGTTTAGAGCCTCCAATGCATGGTATGGAGGAGCTCCAAGGCTGAGCATCCAACGTGGCAGTATATTGAAGAGCATATCCACTGCAGTCATGGAAAATTTTAACACAAGGAAGGATGCCATTAAATCTACAAACCACGACACAAGGTAAGTGGCTTCAGCGCGTTCAACAAGGTGGAGTTCCCTTGGCAGCATCAGGATGGAGGTTCACACAAGAGGGAAATTACCTATGAATTAAAATGCCCAGCTGAACATATCCATAAAACATTCACATAAGGTGTTCAATGTGTTTGTCCCACATTAAGAAATCAGTGGTGAAGTTGTATATTTTATAAACTAAGGTGCACGAGAGACAAGTGTCTTTAAGACATGTTGCTTGGGAAGCTGCCGCTCATGTGCAAGGGGGCCCAGCCTATTGCGAGTCAATGCAGTTTGATCACCCAGTCGCATGGTCGAGAGGCAAATTTTGTGGAGCCCCGACCTTACAACATTCTCGTAAGATCAGAGGGTAGGAGAAAGGGGACCATGACCTTACAAATTTCGTAAGGTCGGGAGTTCAAATTTGGAGGCCCACAATCTTACAAAATTTGTAAGGTCGTGGGAGTTAAAAAAATTCATTCTAATGCTACGAAAATGATCTTGCCGTATGATCGGGGAAGCCAAAATTGAAGGCTATGATGCTACGACATGAACATTAAGTTGAGTTAAATAATTAATATAAATATTCAAATGATGGTCAAGTATCAAAAATCAAAACTTGTCGTGACATCGGGAAGATGATCTCAATGAGCTACGATATTACGATTTGGTCGTAATATCGTAGGCTTAAATTTAAAACATTTCAAATGCATAAATGATAAAAGGGTTGCCTGGGTACACTCCAACAAATGAAAAATTAACACATGGCATATATGGACTGGAGGGATAAGTAGAAGAAAGTCAAAATGATTATAAAATCAAATCCCATTTGATTTGAACGCTTAGATTATAAAATTGAAATAATTGAATTGTTTTAAAAGTTTATATAGTTCATACTATATGAGCCTTTTAAAAAGAATTCAATTTGTATATGCTTTGTTCATCCCGGGAGCTTGATTTTCAGAGTGGTCTCAGGGGGGCGATTTTTGTCCAAAATGTACAGTGTAATATATTGTCGAAACTGGAAAAGAGAAAATTTTCCAATTTTGCAATCAAATTTTGTGCAGGTCTCAGCCGGTAGCAGCTACAGGAGGTTTTTTGATTTTGGGGGCTTCTTAGTGAAAATTGCAAATTTAATGTTGCAGATGAAATTGCAATCTGATATAGACATAATTTCATCATGTATGTCTTCTCCAGCAATTTGAAGGGTGATTTGATTGTCTTTGATGCAATTGGGAGCAATTAAATGTTTTTGGCAACAACACAAGTTGCATTTCACGACAAAGCATAAGTGACATGTTGAGATCAAATTTTTGGAGCCCCAGTACAGTTTGATGATTTCTTGATATTTCTCCATGGGATATTTTGCTAATTGTTAAAGGGGATATATCAGATATTTTGGCATCATTTATGGTTTTTTGCAGGTAGATGAGGAAGTTTAGTTTCAACAACTTCAGAATGAAGGCTCTTTCAGTGGGACAGATGTCAATTCCAAATTACATTTCCTAAAAGATCTTCTCTCCTATATATCTTCCTTTTCTGTTGATTGTAATGGTTCCAATTCTTTGAAGATTTTAGGAGGATTGTGAGACCAATCTGGTTCCAATTTCCTAAGTTTTCTCACAATTATGATACCAATTTTCTCAGTGTTATCTTGTTATGAACATCATATTGTATTCCTTTTTAGGCATTTGCTATATTATACAGTCATTCTTTGTGTATTTTATGAGTTTTGATATGCAGATAACATATTGTTTTCAATGAAATTAATACAAAAGCTTCACCTTTCTTAGTTTCATTCAGATTCTTATCTCCTTCTTCTGTTATCTGTAATGTTTTGTGTTTGAGAATGAAAAGCTTGGACTTAGTTGCAATCCTTTAAGCTTGTATGTCAGGATGAATTTGTTGTTGGAACAAAGATCCATGTAAATGCTTGTTTATGCTGATAGGGTTACAGGTTACACCAGAAGGATTTCATCATAAGTACGAGAGTTGTTATGAAGATTGATGTATGTTTGCAAGTCAAATAGATAGATTATATGCCTAAATATATGAGTATACTTTAGGTATCCATCTGCATGTTAAGGTTTAGTTGATGCCCAATGGATAAGGGACTGGTCAGCTTGAAGGATACATGTTCTCTATTGTTGCATACCTGGATAATGTTGAGATACAAATCTTAATCGAATATCTTTCCTTTTGTGTTTAAGAGTTAAAATAGTTTTCCCTCACTTAGTTTATCAAGTTCATGTGCTCTGTTATCAGCTATTTCACCCATGAATGCTTGCATAAACATAAAAGATTAAGGGATTTTATCTATTTTCCAGATTCAGTTGTATGCCTTTACACTGATACCATATGAAGAGTTTGAGGTCCACCTACCTAGGTCTAACAGAGCCTGAAGAAGAAGAAGGATTTATCGTTATAGTTGGCCCAAGACTGCAGCCAAGTGCATCGATTATAGGAATTTTCTAACCTTAGATGTATTGGTCTGGTTTCTTAGTTATTTCCATAACTGTTAAATTAGGAGCCAACATCTAGTATGCTCTATGATGTGTGTTGATCTATTGATTGTTATTGCTTTTCAGTGTTCTTGTGTGAAATTGAAGTGAATGGTGTGACCTATCTGATATAACCTTTGAGTCTTCGATCAATTGTATTTGGATTGCTTTCCAATTGCTTTTATAGGACTAAGGTGTTTGTATGATTTGTTCTTGGTGATGTCATGTTATGACATGTTTGACTTAACCTTTTTGAGTCTTCGATCAGTTATTTTTGGGATGCTTTCTAGTTGCTATAAAGAACTGAGGTGTTATAGTGAATTGACTTATGATGCTTTCCAGTCACTTATATAGGGTTGAGGTAAAATTTGTGATTCTTTGATTTACACTTTTATGAGCCTAGGGTAGTTATCTATATGTAATGTTAGGAAGTGGCTTGCAATGGAGGCCAGGGCCCAAAGTGGCTGCCAGGGTAACTCATTATAGGTTATGTAATATGTAATAACATTTCATTAAATGGGTTTAAAATAAATTAACAATATATTGGTACCATAGAAAGTCACTAAGGGGTCGAAGGATTAAAAGACTAGCTAGGTAACCTTAGAGTTGACTCGTTAGTATGCCTTGCCAGTACAAAAGGATACTAGTGCCGCATAGAGTCAGTAGGGGGCCAGAGGATTAAAAAACTAGTTGAGTAACCCTAGATTTGGTTCGTACGATGACACTTGCCCACTTGCATAGTAGATTTCCTATGTGTCTGTGTTGCCTCTGGGATTAGTTAATACTTGTGTCTTGGTACCTTTGAGTTAAATTGCTTTCAGGTGATTCCTTGAACCTAGATGTTGGATTTGATTATTGAGTTTGTTATCCTATTTGGGACTTGAGACTATCTCCTCAGTGTGGTGGGAGTGGATGTTTTTGGGTTCCATGAGATTGGGTGGTAGTGTTTTTTCTTATACCATTGAGATTCGACCATCAAATGTCGTTGCTGGATGTGTTTGTGCAAATGTTCCTTTCTATTTGTTCTTGTATTTCTATGATGGATGGTTGTACTATTGTATTGTATTGTATTTGATTTCATAAGATCTTAAGAGATGATGTAATTTATTTCATGATGTATATTATTTTAGCCTTTCATACCCTTTGACCTGTACAGTGGATGATTGTGCATTATGTTTATTGCCAAGTGGCATCATATATAATTGTATATTATTTAAATGGATTCATACTGGTATATTAATTATTTGATGTGGATTTATTATATATTAGATTTATTATTAATCAATCTTAAATGTGATTCAATGTCATGGGACCCTTAAGAATTGTAATTTTTTTTAATAATGGTATGTGTTTATGTGAATGATAATTGCTTCTGCTATGTTATAAATTTTGTTGTTAAGTTATTATATTTAAGTTTATAAAAAAAATGTTTGAAAAACTTAGTAAAACATTAGGTTAACTTCTTTTGGGTCACATGGTGAGGTGTTACAACATGAAGGTCTAAACTAGCGTGGTAACAAAAATGGGAGATGACATAGGGAAGATAGAAATCTGCAAAAGAGAGTTCAATGGAAAAAAGTGGAGCAACAAGGCAAAGAGTTTTGGAAAAATGGTGGAGAAAGGACTAGTTTCAATGGACATAGAAGCCATACAACACAAATATTTACATCCTTTAATTTGAGGGAAGAGTGGACTTTGGAGAGATTACAAAACAAATGAGGAAACCTCAAGCAGTGAAAAACTAGGAAAAACAAAAAAATTGAGGACCAGAAAATGGTAAGATGCACAATGGAAAGGGTAGTTTTAGAACAAGGCCCTATGAAGGTGAAGAGGGACTTCTAGAAAATAATTATTTCTTTTTTTTAAATGGGAGGACCATGGCCTACAATAGGCAAGCTAAAAAACTAGTGTGATGAAAAATGGGGAAAAGTAAAAGATTGCAAAACTCTGGAGAATGGGTTTTGCATGGTAACAGTGGAGTTGGTTCAAGATAGGGATAAGATTTTGAATGGGGGGCCATATTTTTTAGAAGAGTTTGGTTTTTATATGAAAGCATGGGTACCAAAATTTGACCCCACAAAGGAAATAATAAAACAATTTCCTATATGGGTGGGTTTGAGAAACCTCCCTCAGAAATATTAGAATGAACATTGTTATAGGATGATAGGTAATAAATTGGGAACTTTTGTAAAGGCTATGGAAATTATTGATGTGGAGACTCTTCAAATGTTTCCAAGAACTTGTGAAGGTGAAGAGGGACTTTCTGGAAAGTAATTCTTTCTTTTTTTAAATGGGGAGGACCAGGGCTTGCAATAGGGAAGCATAAGATGACTCTTAGATTTAATACTTGTTTAATTTTGATAAAGGATATAGAGCACATGGTTAAGAATGTCACAAGTATGTGGGAGAATGTTTATCACTTGCATAAACAAAGTGACTTCCCTATAGAAGTCAAGGATGATAACAGTGATGATGAGGAAGAAAGATACTCTGAGCCAACACATTTTGACAATGAAGAAGTTGAAGAAGACAAAGAGGAAGAAGCTACCAAGTAAGACAAAGAAGATGATGAGGAGACTGATCCTATGAAGATAGCAGCCACAGTCATTGCCTCACTTCCACACTCTCCAAGCAAACCAATAGCTACATCAAGCTTAGAGATAGCTTCAACAAGTTTGATTGTGACCACAACAGATACATCAAATGTCCAATCACTCTTCGCTCTCAAACAACTCAACACATCATTGATAGAAGTGTCTATCACTTCATCTACTGAGCTACAGTCTCCCTCTTCTTCAGCTACCGAGTCAGCATCATCAGCAATGAGTACAATATGTTCTACAATTTTGTGTTCTACTATATTAAGTACAATTTTGGATACTTATGTAAATACTTCAGTTTTGGATTTAGTAAGTATACTAGTTAGTATTCCATTTGTTGGTACTATATCAATTCTCACTACTAGTCCTACTATCTCTACTATTGTTTCCATTTCGGACTCAAAGGCATTAAGTACAAGTATAGTTGAACCTAAGACTCAACTGAGTACAAGATTTTTGAGAAGAGGTAAGGAGATAGAGGAGGATATAGATTTAGATGAGGAGATTGAGATTCCCAAATAGGATTTTGATAATATCACTGTGGATCAAGTGCATATAGCTGGTCAACTCCTTCAAAAGAAGGTAAAGTAGAAGAAATTGAGAGAGGAGAGAGACAGAGAATACAAAATTATAGAAGATGCCAAGAATATTTTGACTGAGGTGATAGGTGTTGAAGTTGATACTCCTCAACACATTTTGTTCCAACTGGAAGAGGCAGTCCAAAAGTTTAATGAGGACTC
Organism: Cupressus sempervirens; assembly: GCA_028749045.1. Taxonomy (NCBI): domain Eukaryota; kingdom Viridiplantae; phylum Streptophyta; class Pinopsida; order Cupressales; family Cupressaceae; genus Cupressus; species Cupressus sempervirens. Next base: position 747,136,683 of record CM053790.1, read on the forward strand.
TAGTGGTCAAGCTAAATTGATTGAGAAAGCAAAAAAGAAATTTGATAATAAAGTGCTTGAGCACATTGCTCAACAAATTTCTATTCAACAAGTGGATCTTTCCTCAATTTTGACCAATCTTGAAACCTCTTGCATAAATGTAACATCACTTTTTGGAAAGTTGTGTAATGTTACCAAGTTTATAAAGAAAATAAAGAGAAAATTGACAAAGATTGATGAAGATCTAAAGGCTAGTGCATAGCAGTTGCAACTTGACCCTAGTTCAAGCTCTACACATCATATGAAAATTAGATTCTTGTCAGATATGCAGGCAGAGTTGTTGAGAGAAGAAGCAAGGATCCGGTCTTCACCGATAGATATTCAGAATACGATCCTTCCCATCATGGATATAATGCAGAAGCATATTGCTTATTCAAAAACATTGATTCATGACAACAACTTCTCCATTGTAGACCACATGATAGAACTATCTGTAGAAGTACAAATTTCTCTACATACATGCAAAATTTTAGAAGAGAACTAGGATAAGACTCTAGCACTTATTCTCAAGGTACATTCTGATTTTCTTTCCCATATAGGTGTCTCCATGTAAATAAGTTTTGAATAAATCTTTGGCATTATTGTCAAAAAGGGGGAGACACTTAGTATGTATATATGGGGAGAGACACTTGTTATGCTATGTATATTGTATGGGGGAGAATCATGCAAAGGGAGAAAAGTGTATATAGCAGAGAATTTGCAGATATAGTATATTGTATATACTTACAAAGACAAATTTTGAAATCTCAAAAATAGTATACCATACTAAGCCAGTACCACATTGAGATGTATATAAGCTTTGGCTGATAAGTGTTTTTGTCACTAATGCCAAAGAGGGAGATTGTTGACATTCAGTCAAGTTTTTTTATTAGTGACAACACTTATTCAGATTTTGTATGGCTACTAAGCTCATTGAATAGTCTATAGTGTTTGCCATGTAATTCAGTAGCCACCGAGCATTACAGTTCCTACTAAGGGAATTCAGTTAGTGTGAAGTGCAAAAGTTCAAACCAAGCAGAATTAGTTAGTGTGAAGTCTAGCAGTTCAACCCAAGCATTTCAGTGGTTGCCAAGCTTTGCAGTTTCTATTGAGCTAGCAGTTCATGTGAAGCAAAGTTAGTGTTAACCGAGCTATATGAAGATTAGTGTTTACCGAGTGAAGTCAAAGTAAACATGTAATTCAATTTATACTGAGTTACACAATATCTACCAAGTCACCAGTGCAGACTGAGTTCAAGACTACTCTAAGATTATTAGTATGGACTGAGCTTCTACTTCTATCGAGTGCATGATGATACCAAGTAATGACAGTGGATGCCGAGTATCAAAACTACACCAAGTCAGTCTACAAAACCCAAGTATCTACATATGGGCCAACTTTGTAATATTGGTGTTAACTTGTATATTGGCCAACTTTGTAGTTTTGTAAATTGGATTGATATATATGTAATGTATTGCTTCATATCCAAGGTAGTATGAAAAGTGTGACAATGACAATAGTGTGAAATAGAAGCATGTGAATGTGAATCAGCAGTAGACAAAGTGTCTTGTAAGGCCATATCAAAAAAGGAGCAACGGAGTCATATCTATCACATAAAGGTGATTAGTACTTCAAAAAAATCTCTATCAGCAAATTAGTTCTAAGTCAAAGATCTATTATTTCATCATAACAGGTGAACCAGTCCAAATCCTTTAACAAGGTAGACTTAACAGTCTTTTCTCAAATCTCTTTACCAAGTGCATACTTAATTGTGTGTTTGTAAAAACCTCTAAAAAGGTAGACCTAGTAGTCCTAATTGCTCCTAATAGGTTAGATCATTAGAATTGATTGTTGCAAGCCTTAACAGGCCAACTTTATGTTGTAGTAGTGAAGTTTAGTGGGTATCTTCCCACCCTAGTTTTACTTTCGATTTGGAAGGTTTTTGGGTCACCAAGTTATTGTGTTCAAGTGTTATGAATATTTTATGTTTTTAGTTTCTCATGCATGTAGTTAGATTTGATTTAATGAACTAAATGGTAATTGGATTATTGCAATTAAGATCTAAATAGGATAAAGTTTTTGACGTTACTAATTCACCCCTCTCCTCTTAGTTACCTAGCTAGTCTTGAATATTTTCAACAACAACATGTTCCCAATTGTACTTGACCTCATCTTCAATATTTGATCTACAAGACCTCAATCATTGTTTGTTACCCTGCCAATCTTCTTAGTATGTTGAAATCAATGACAAATATAGTCATGAATGCAACACACAGTCATGTTATCAATCTCTCTAATGCTCTAGCAATTCTAGGATACTCCCCCATAGGAATATCATCAACATTCATGCTAAAAATCTCCACCTTTAGCAATGATGACAACATAGATGAAAAATATCTAAGTTCCAAGAATACATATTGCTCTATTCTTGTTTTTGATCTTATCTTGTAAAATTCTCTTCATTAATTAAATCTGAATCTCTCAGGAACAATGATTGGTCCCCCATTAATATACTTTCCTATTGACATCAATAATTTGTTTATGTACAACTCTCCTCCATTCTATCTTCTCATCTTTCGATGCATTCTCTCCCCAATGTTTAGGAAATGTTTTTCATATGCACTTACTCTCCCCCATTCATAGGAGATGTTTTTCATGCATTATCTCCCCCACTAAAATCAATGACAAAAGCAACATTATGTCAATCTACTAATCATTTTTTTTCAACCAGCTCAAGTTTCCATAGACATTGTTCAATACTAACTACTAGGAGTCTTTCGGGACTCTGCTTAATCAGATATACTTCCTCATAAAGGAAGAATCAACATTCAGTCTAGATAAACAATAGTGCTCTATACTACTAGACTGATTCAATTTCTCCATCATCTACTTAGAAGTAGGTAGGGACATAACCCCAAGCATACCTTGCAAATACACAAATGTATACTTAGGCAAAGGATTTGTAAAGATATATGTAATCTACTCCTTTGTATTAACATACTCCAATCTTATCTTTTTTTTCTAGAAATTTCTCTCTCAAGACATGATACTTAATTGATGTGTGCTTTGTCTTAGAAGGTAATACAAGATTCTTAAACATACTCACTGTATTGTGTTATCACAATGTATGATAATAGTTTCTAAAAAATCTATCCCAATATCCTTCAATATCTATTTCATTCATATGGTCTGATTCTAATTGTTTATCGCTACTACATACTATGCTTCTATTGTACTTTGTGAAATACAAGCTTATTTCTTGCTTAGCCAAGAAACCAATCTTCCTCCAAGAAAAAATGCTCCACCACTTGTACTCTTTTTGACATCCATACTGCCTTCCTAGTCTACATCACTATATGTGCATAGAGTAAAGTCATTTTATCTATCATACGATAACCCAAAATTAGGTGTACCCTTGAAATATATGAATATCCTCTTTACTTCTGCATAGTGTGATTTCTTAGGATCAATTTGAAATCTTACTACTATACCAACTACATTTTCTATATCTAGTCTTGTGTAAGTTAGATATTGAAAACCTCCAATCATGGATCTATACTTCTTCTGCTCAACTGTAGGTGTCTCATCTTTGTTAGATAACTTGTGACCAATTATCATAGGTGTACCAAAAAGCTTACAAATTTCCAAGACAAATCTCTTCAAAAAGTCTTTCAAATACTCAATCTGTGATAGGAAAATACATTAAACTAAGAAATATTTCATCCCACCAATCATGCTCATCTCAAAGTCATTCTTCATTTCATCAACAGTTTTTTCACTTTCTTCATCATTGCCTACAAAGATTATATCATCCATAAATACCACAATAATAAACAAGTCATTCTCAAATTCTTACAAATATAATTACTATCTACAGTTCTTTAGAAAATCCTAGTTTTTCCAAATACTTATCCAACCTTGCATACTAGATTCTAAGTGCTTGCTTTAGTTCATACAATTGTTTCTTCAACTTGCATACCATATCTCCTTCTTTTATTAAAGGAAATTCTTTAGGTTGCTCAATGTATAGTTCTTAGTCATGTTCTCCATTTAGAAATATTTAATTCACATTTATTACATACACTTTGAACTTCTTATTTGATGCATAAGTCAAGAACATTCTCACCACTTCAATTTTGGAAACAGGTGCAAATATCTCCTCATAGTCTATACCTTCTTACTATGAATATCCTTTGCATACTAGCCTAGGTTTGTTTCTCACAACCTCACCTTGTTCATTCATCTTATTTCTAAAAACCCACTTATTTCTTATAACATATTTATATTTAGATCCAAGGACCAATTTAGGTCTAGGGACCAATTCTCATGTATCATTCTTCACAATTTGATCTATTGCTTGAATCCAATGATCATCATTGCATGCTTCATCTGCACTCTTTGGTTCAACTTGAGAAATCAAACATAACTCTTCATATACTCTGTTTCTTGTCATAACTCCTTTTTATTTTCTTCAAATAATTTAATCAACATGGTAATTCTTTGTGTAAATCTTGTTTGGTGTTGGTGTTACTATCTCAACCCTTACTTCTGGTCTAGGTTCAAATCTTGGTTCTTCTCTCTATTTTACAACTTGAATGTCATTCTGCAAATCATTGTTACTCTCATAAAATAACTCAACATTCTCATGATTAGTCTTAGGATTAACTTCTTCATTAGAATTATAATCAAGTATTCTCTTTTGAATTCAAAACTTCTCATCCACTTTCACATTTGCACTCTCAACAATAGTCTTAGTCCTCTAATGAAAACATATATAAGCTTTTTTTTTCAATGAATAACTAATGAACATACCTTTATTGCTTCTTGCATCAAACTTACCAATTTCATCATTTCTCAAGTAACATTTACTTTGAATTTTTTTGAAATACTTTACTAATGGTGCATGTCCAAACCATAATTCATAAGGAGTCTTGTTCATACCTTCACTAATCTACACTTTGTTCATTGTATACACTAATGTATTAACTACTTCTCTCCAAAATGTCTTTGGTACATCATTATCAAACATCATAGTTCTTGTTTCTTCTATTACATTCCTGTTTCTTCTTTTTTCTATACTATTCTACTTTGATGTTTTAGGGGCTAAAAGTTGTCTTTTAATCCCATTTAGTTCACAAAAGGTTTTAAACTCATTTGAAGTAAATTATCCACCTCTATCAAATCTTAAATATTTAATCTTCAATCCATACTCATTCTCAACTTCGTTCTTACACATTATAAACCTTTCAAATGCTTCAAAAATTTCTCTGAGAAATTTTACCCACATCATCCTAGTAAAGTCATCAACAAGAATCATAAATTACCTTTCACCATAAAATCCACTTGTCTTTTTAGGACCACTAAAATCTTTGTGAACAATCTCTAGCTTTGTTGTTGTAGTAAACTTCTTGCTAGGAAAATAACTTTTCTTTTGTTTAACCATAACACATTCCTTGCACACAATATTAGTAGACTTCACAATTTAAGAAAATCTCTCACAACAAATATACCACTTACTTTCATAATATTATCAACATTTATATGACAAACTTTTTATGGCACAACCAACTGTTGTCAACCTTAGCAACCAAACACGTCATCTCTATAGGGTTCAACTGAAAAATATTACCTCTAGATCTTGTGCCAATTCCAATCTCTTACCCTTCTTATCCTTGATAATACATGTCTTCTTTGTGAATTGCAACCGATATCCCTTATGAACTAGTTGTCCAACACTCAAAAGGTTATGCTTCAATCCATCAATAAAGTAAACATCATCAAATTCATCAAGAATAATAGATCCTATTCTCTTAATGTGATAAGCCACATTGTTACAAACTCTAACAATTCCTCCATCACAACTGTTGAAGTCAACAAATTTATTCATATGACCAGCCATATGATGTAAACAAGCACTATCTATGATCCAATTAGTTTTCTTCTCAACCTACGATACTAGGATTTTCTCTTATTTGACTTGCTTTCTAGGATTTTCTTCCTTTATAACAACAAATCCTAACTCATTATCATTTTCACTTTGAACTCTTTCATCTGATTCTTTTTTTTTTTTTTTTTTTGAATCAGTAAGAGGCCGAAGCCAATATTAATTATAATGTGTGCTTGATTAATTATTACTATTTATTTATTTAAGTCAATTGGATTCGAACCCAAGACATCCCAGATAAGAGGCTCACAATTTATCGTTGTGTTGTAGGCTCTTGCCTCTTTCATTTGATTCATTAGCATCCTTTGCATATAAACATTCTCTAGCCCTTATAGACTTCAAATTATTTTCATTCTTGTTCACCCTTTTAGGATATTTAGAAGCATAATGACCAAATTCATTACAAATCCAACATTTAAATATTTTCTTACCATCTGGTTCTATTTTCACAAGCAAGGAAATTCCTTCTTCAATATTTCTATCTTCTTTAGATCTTGATTTACTACTACTAGAATAATCTCTATTATGCTTGTACTTCTTGATAAGGAAGGGCGAACACTTAATGCACTAAAGGTAGTCTCCACTCTAGGAAAATCTCCAGACTATTTAAAACTTATTTCTACTGGTTCTAATCCTACAAAAATAATATCTCTAGAAAAATTTCTAGTAAAGAGTATCACTTTCTCAATCATTTCCATTGTCTTCTTGAATGGTGGTGTCAAAGTTTTCAAGATCTTCCATATGATCTCATCTTCTTCTTTAGTTCCTTTACAAGCCTTGATTCCTACAATAATTTTTGATATTCTGCTAATATAACTTCTTAAAAATTCATCTCCATTATTTAAGCTTCTTGAAATAAACATATCCATTTTTTCAATATGATTCTCTTAGCATGCTTATCACTTTCAAAAGTAGATTCTAAAGCTTTCCAAATTTCATGAGATAATGCTGAATATTTTACTTGACTGAACTCATTTTTTAGGAAGAGCTAAGAAAAGTGCTTCTTTGGAAAACATGTTACACATTAAAAAATATCTTTCAACTTTTCCACATTCTTCAAGTTTTCTTTCTTTCACAATTGTCTTTCTATTCTTGGTAATTAGCCAATATCTTGGACCCATGCATAGTAGATATGTATTCATCTTCTCTTTCCAATTGAAATAATTAACTCCATCAAACTTACGAATTTATTTTATGAAATGACCCGCCATTGATCTCCTTGAGTTGTTAAGATTTTCCTTCAAGAACCTGATGCTCTAATACTAATTATTAAAAAGTAAAGTCCACCAAGATAACTAAGAGAGGTGGGTGGGTAAATCAATTATTAGATCAATACAACTTTTTATCAACCTTATTATTTATCTTAAACATGTGATTAGTATCAAGAACAACCATAATAAGATACACATACACAATAACACAAGATATGTTAACTAGGGAAACCCTTGATCAGAGGGAAAACCCCAGTGGGGATGTTACCCTTTAAATGATGTACTAATATATAAGTTCCTTGTAAGAGGATGGACTCTATTATGAGTCAATGGAATAGATTCAGTACATATTAGTCCCTATTGAAGACTTTGAATCCCTATGAGAAGATTCTAACCCTGCTAGGAGTTCCAAATCTATTAGGAGTTGTAGAAGGCAGATGGAGCCACTGTCCAAATAGCTTTAGGGTTAAGACAACTAAACTCACTATCCAACTGGCCTTTGTATTATTCCTTTCAAAATAATATAAATGCAATTGATCTCTACAACTCAAACTCTTTCTTTGTCCTCTTACCATGCCACTACCACACCAAAATACTTCTTAGGTCTCAATACCAGATCTACAAACTCATATCACAATAATCCCTTTGATCTCTTATTCATATTTGCCAATCTTCTTCAATTATTGAATTCACAATCACTTATATACACTATTTATATATCTAATCAAAAGGAAAATAACCTTCCTTTATGGATTGTACCCAAAATAATTAATCGAGTCAACCTTGAGGCTTTCCTAATTACAATTATAATAGGACCTCATTAAGCTAATAGAATACATTACATAATTACAAAACATTTCCAACTCATAGTCTTCATAAATTCTCACATGTGTGACCTTGGAGTTTGTACACTCTCTAACATCATCATCGGGTTGTCTTTTGTCTTTGTCTAACTATGCTTAGTCAAATTCTATCCTTGTTAGTGTTGATCTCATTTTGGTTTTGATAAATGAGTGACAATACACTTAAGTCATTACTTAATAGCACTTTGTGCATGTCGAGCAAGTAGTGTATGTCGAGCATAAGTTGTCAGATAATGCATGTTGAGCGTAATATACAGTATGTGTCAAGCATGAGTATCTATTGAGAAGATAGTGCCGAGTCACTCTATTACTAAGTAATCTAATACATGCCAAGTGATTTAGATGTCGGGTGAATAGTGAATGTTGAGTCATTTAGAGGATGAGTTATGACATTGAAGATGCAGTGAATGTTGAGCATTAGAGGCTTCAAGTGTTGAGTAAGTAGTTTTGGACATAGTTGTTTGCAATGGCACAAAATGCTATGTAAACTATTTTTAGGCCAACTTGAGGATTGTTTTATGATTCTAGAAGATATATACGAAGGTATATTATGAATCCCTATACAATGCATGCAACCAATTAGATTAAGGGATGCTCTAAGCGAAAAAATGGGTGAATCACAATCATTGATTCCTACCCAAGCCTAGGTCACCTAAGTCTTCTTAAGGAGGGAAAACCCTAATGAGTATGAAGAATGTGAAAATGAGAAGAGAAGGGTAAATGCTAACCACATAGAGCATTCACAGTGACTAAGGAGTTTGTGATAGAGATATGAATTGGGTAAAAGAACAAACCTGTGTCACCTTTTATAAAGAAACAAGATATTAGAATGTGACAATTCAACATTAATGACAAAAAAAATGGTATTTGTGTTTAGAATATGAAGACGATGTAAACTGATGAAATTTATAGAATTGGATAAATTTTATGCCTATAATTTTTATAATTTTTTTGATTAAGAATTTATTCATTTTATTTTATTTTGAAGTCCATTTTTTAACTATAAAAAATATAGGGTGTAGTTCCCATCAAACAAGTATATGCAAATCATCTTTTTTGTTTTGATTTGAAAATATCTTATAGATGACATGTATAGCTAGGGAACAAAAAAAGAAATTATATATATATATATATATATATATATATATATATATATATATATATATATATATATATATATATATATATATATATATATATATATATATATATATATATATATATATATATATATATATATATATATATATATATATATATATATATATATATATATATATATATATATATATATATATATATATATTCTTTGTTATAAGTACTCAAGTTCAACCTTATCAAAATCCAACAATTTTTCTGTCTCGTCAAAACTTTCCTATCAAATCTATACCTTCTTGAAAAAAAATAACATATTCATGAAGAGGATTCTCTCCTCTGGAGATAAATATGATTTTTTAATTCTTTTGACATGATTTACTATTTTTGTTCTTTTTTTGAGCGAGCATCTTCTGAAATGTTGAAATATCAACATATAATATTTTGAGATTATAACATATTATAACTAATCAAAACACTCAAAAATTTATATAATGATGATATTGAATCTGAGATCTACAAAAGGGCATTTTTAGTTTTTGAAAAAAATTGAGTTTTGATAGAGAAATGAGATTTGACCAAAACAAGTTTTGGTATCCTAAACGGTGACACAGATCTGTGCTTTTATCCAATTGCATAATCACTTAGAGAGAACAAAGGAAAGTAGAGAAAGGACATAAGTGATACATTTGATCGGGAGGATCAAGTATACATCAAGAAAGAGGAGATCTGATATCTAGCAGACTAGTGCTAATTGAAGGATCAAGGTTAAAACATTCTAACAGGTGAATCAATAGAAATATCTTAACCGAGTGGTCCTAGAAGGCTTTTGTAAATCCTTTAACAGGGTGCTTATTTTATTGTAAGTTTAATTCCTCTAACCAAGAACACTTCTTACAGGGTGTTGAAATCCTTTAACAAGGAAATATTTAACAGTCTTTGTAAGCCTTTAATAGGGTAGACCTTTTACAGGGTAGATTATATTTTATGATCAAACAATTGTAACCTTCATTGGATACACTTTACAACTGCATTAATGAAGAATTTTTAATGTCATCCCCACTCCAGTTTTACCTTCTCATTGGATTTCTTGACAACAAATTTACAGTGTCATGTGTTATTTGTTTTCATGCTATGGATGAATATGTTTAGCTAGTTATTTCAATTACATGCAAATTGTGAGATGGATGTGTGGTGAATATTTTTATGGTTAAATTTTAGAAGGACTAATTCACAACCCCCCCTCCCCCCCCAGAGTTTACTTTCCCATTGTTAATTCCAACAATTGGTATTAGAGAGTTGGTTCTCTAGAAAGGAAAGCTTTGCAACTTAGAGGAAATATCTTGAAGATGGAAGTCTACAAGTTGGGAAAGGTTATTGATAACTAGAAGATTGAAATCTAGCTTTCTCTACATCAGTTGAATGAAGCAAGAGATGAGTTGAAGTGCTCATTTAAGAGAAGGAAAGATATAGCTATTGAGGAAAATGACACAGATTACCAAGAGGAAGACACTATTAGTGAATTTGATGTAGCAATTGTAGATCCGATGGAGAAGAATGGTGCCCTAACTCAACAGGTCAGAAATCTAAAAATAGAATAAGAAGTCCAATCAATATTGCTATTGGAGGTGACTGAGTAGAAAAAGAATGATGAGGAAGACAAGGTCATGATTGAAGATGACAAAAACACATTGACCAATAGACTGGAAGAGAAGACATTAGAGGTACAAAGAATTTCTAGCATGCACTTGGATAGAATGAATCAACTAATGATTACAAATCATGAACTGAATGGGAAGGACATTGAGATCACAACCCTGAAGTTACAGAATGAACAACTGAGGAATGAATTAAGAAGAGAAAAATAATTTGTTGAAAGTCTCAACAAACCAAATGAAGCCATCAAATACTTTGAGAAACTAATGAGATCTCCTAGATCTAACAATGGCACTAATAGATTGGGATACACCAGTACTAATGAAGGAGAATCCTCTAAACATGATGAACAAAAAAACAACAAAGGTAAGAAATACAAACCCACTTGTCATAATTGTGGAAAGTTAGGTCACATAGCCAATGTTTGTAGGAGAAACAATGAAAATCAAAACCCTAAGTAGAAATTCATGGGTTATTGTCATAAGTGCAAGAAGCAAGGACATCAAGCACATGAATGTAGGACCAAGACTTCAAGAACACAAAGATTTGAAGGATATTGCACAATTATTAGAAGTGATGTGACAATCAATCTTGATAACAAACCCTAAGCTCTCTAGGGTCTTCATAGGTCTTCCACCTAATCAAATAGGGCTTCTTTCACACCCTATGCTACTAAGGATTCTATCAAAGAGATCCCACTTCTTCAAATGGTGCACATCAATAGGTCAATACAAGATCACTCAAACTTCCACAAACACACAAATAATTGTAATACCTTTCCATTTGGTCAAATGAATACCTAGGCATTCCTAAGGTTACTCATCAGCATACTACATCCAAAATAAGTACAAAACTCTATTCTAATTGCTATCCACAAGTCAAATTGTACTTAGTTGCTTGGAAAAATGGTTACAAGAATTAGCCCTCCAAACATACTAAAACTAAGATATTTTGAAAAATCCCTTACCAATGGCCAAAAAAAATCACCTTTCTGTATACCCTTTTTGAAGTACTTGAAGATTTTGTAACTCTTAAGCCCCCAACTTGTCTGTACAACCCAAGCATAATTTTAGGCTTAATTTGAGGGTTTCATGGATTTTGGTGTTATTCGAGTTTTAAACCTCCTAAATGTCCTTACCAAAACTCCTCCTCTAGTTTTAGTTGTCCCTCACCATATACTTACTCACCACATTCTTGGATTGAATAATCAGACCTTTGAACACTCCAAATGCTCTTTTTCAGATTTGTGATCCCTGACCAGACAGCTTGCCTAGGGCATCACACTAAAAGTTCTTGTTGTGCTTCCTATGGGCTCTCCTTTGTTTTACATAATGTAAAAGGAGTATAGTTCCAAATCATAAGAGTTTTTATATTTCATACCCTGGGAAATGACCTTAAGACTTCATTTTGTGTTGGTTGCCCAATTCAAAACAACAACCTGCTAACTTATAAGATAATTTATTTGAACACACAAAATTCTCTAAAAAAACACTAAAAATAAAAATAAAAAATCAAGTAAGACCTCCACTAAAAATTCCAACTCAAAAAACCCTAAGTTTGATCCGTACGAGCATGAAAAAAATACTCAAAATAAGAAACTGTTGTAATAATGAAAAATGTTGATTACATTTCGTACAATGTCATTTCTCCTTCTTCCAACCCCTTGAAAAGGTTGAGTTCACCCTTATATAGACTTGGAATGTAAGTTTCCAAATACTTTAAGTGGTTGAAGGGCTCCCATGAAGAAGTTTCTCTTTTTGCATAAAAGTTGCAAAAGTTGTCAATGACAACATTGCAAGAAATGAGCAATTTTTGCAATTTTGCAAATTTTCTACCCAAACTTGCTCTACTTGCTACCAAAATTTCCAAAAAGCCTAAAATGGATCCAAAAAACCTAATAAGGGCCCTAAAACACTTGATTACCCTATTTGGCCCACAAAACCCAAAAATGCTCTATGGAGCCAAATGAGAACTTTTTGCGCAATTAGGAGCAATATTGCATTGTGGGACTCTTCAAACCTATTTAACCTCAACTTAGAACCAAATTTATCCTATTATTACTCTAGTGATGTGGCTAGCATCACTACAATCAAAAAACACCAAAGAAGCCCTAGGTCTACCCTTTAGCCTACCTAGGTGCTCCTGCACCATACTCCTCCCATCAAAAAAACTAAGTCCCACATAATGGAAACATGTCTAAGGGTATTCAAACCTTATTGAACTCTATTTTAGAAACCCATGTAGCCTCTAAATTTTTCTTTCCCTTCCATTGAATGAGATGTTCCATATACACCTTGTGCCCTATAGATTTATTCACCCTTGAGTCTAACACTTTCTCTACTTCCAACTCGCTGATATTAGGTGTTTCAATAGGTTAAAGGTTAACATGAACATCTAGACTGATCTAAGGTAAGGTACCTTTGTATTCTACCAAGTCTTACACATTGAAAATCGAGGATGTGTCTAAATCTAAAGGTAAGTCTACCCGATAGGCATTTGCTCCATACTTTGCCAAGATTTTGCAAGGCCCTACCCTCTTCATATGTGGCTTGGTAGGAACACTTTTTTGAAGCCTTTCTTTATTCAAATGGATTGTTACATTGTCACCAACAAAAAACTAAACATTTATCCTCTTTTCATCCACTTTGGCCTTGAGCTTTTGAGTGTTATCTTGGATGGTCTCCTTGACTTTCTCTTGAATCTCCTTCATAGTTTAAACAAAGTATTCAACTTGTCCACTTCTCTGATCGATATCACCAAGATATCTTAGTTCACGTACACCCCTTGGATGCATTCCATAAACTATCTCGAAAGGACTCTTTCCAATGGTCTTATTCTTGCTATCATTATAGGCATACTCTGCTTGAAATTATAACATCCCAACTTTGACCATATTCCTTAGTTAGGCACCTTAGAAGGTTTCCTAAGGTCCTATGTACCACTTTAGCTTGACCATGAGTTTGGGGATGGTAAGCTGAACCAAATGACATGTTTGTACTAAGCTTTTTCCACGAGGTTTTCCAAAAATGGCTCATAAATTTAACAACACTATTTGATACAATTCTTAATGGGAGTTCATGAATATGTACAACCTCCTTGAAAAATAAGTGGGCAATGTGACTAGCATCATTAGTCTCCCTACATGGAATGAAATGCCCCATTTTGTTGAATCTATCAACAACAACATAAATGCTATCATACCTTTACTTAGTTTCTGGTAAACCTACAAAAAATTCCATACTTACACAATCCCATGGCCTATTTGGAATTGGTAAAGGCCGATATAAACCTTCATTATTGATTCCTCCTTTGGCTTTCATGTACACCATGTACTACTCCACATACTTGGTTACATCCCTTGCTGGTTTTAGCCAATAATAGAACCTTTGCACTAGTTCTATGGTGTTGTTGATACCAAAATGACCACTTAGGTTGCCATTATGCTTCTTCTATATTAGGTTCTCTCTCATGGAACTCCTTGGTACACACAACTGATTACCCTTGAATAACAAGCTATTTTGAAAGGTATATTATGAAAATTTTCTATGAAAATGATTCTAAAATTCCATGCATACCTTGTAGGCTTCAGCAAAGTCCTCATCTTCCTTGTAGAGATTATGAAAACTCTCTATTCCAATGCTTTGGAGCTAAATCTCTTCGATTTTCATAATCCTCCTACTTAGTGCATTTGCCACTTTGTTCAATTGTACCTTCTTATGCTTTATTGTGAAGGTAAAGGCCTACAAACACTCCATCCACTTCAAGTGTCCATTTCTTATCTTTTTTTGAGTGTTGATGTAGCTAAGAGCTCGATTATCTATAAACACATAAAAAATCCTTGGGCGACAAATAATGTCTTCACTTCTTAAGACATTGAACTAAGGCATAGAGCTCTAAGTCATAGGATGAATACTTCTTCTTGGCATCATAAAGATTCTCACTATAAAAGGCCACTGGTCTACCTTCTTGACTCAAAACACCACCTACTGTTAAGCCACTTGCATCACATTCTAAGGTGAACAATTTCTCAAAACTAGGCAATTGTAGGATAGGTTGAGTAGCTACTTGTTTCCTCAACATTTCAAATGACTTTTCAGCTTCTAAAGTCCACTTAAACTTAGACTTCACTCCACCCTTTATGGTATCCAACAAAGGTGCACCACTAAAACTCCTAATGAATTTCCTATATAATTGAGACAAACCATGGAAACTTATTACCTTAGTAGATGTGGTAGGTGTTGGCCAATCTATTATAGTAGAAAACTTCTCCTTGTCCATCTTTAATGTGCCTTGAGACACCACAAAGACTAAGTACACAAGTTCCTCCTTGAAGAAGTCACACTTCTCAAGATTTATGGCTAGCTTCTCCTCATGAAGCCTCTTCAAAGCTATCTTAATATGCTTGATATGCTCTTCTCTAGTCTTGCTAAAGATAAGTATATCATTTAGATACACCAATAAAAATCTACCTATGAAATCCTTGAGCACTTCATTCACGAGCCTCATGAATGTGCTACGAGCATTAGAAAGACCAAATGGCATTACAATCCATTCATAAAGACCATCAGTAGTCTTAAGTGATGCTTTCCATTCATCTCCCTCTTTTATCCTTATTTGGTGATAACCACTCTTCAAATCTAGGTTAGTGAAGTATTTAGCGCCTCCAAGACAATCCATAAGGTCTTCAATCCTAGTTATGTGAAACCTATACCTAATTGTAATCCTATTAATGGCTCTTAAATCTATACATAATATCCATTCACCTCCTTTTTTAGATGCCAACACAATAGGAACTACACATGGGCTTATGCTCTTTTGTATCAAGCCTTGATCCATTAATTCCTAGACTTGTCTTGCCACTTCTAAGTTCTAATCTAGAGTCAACTTGAATGTTCCTTTATTAGGCAAGGAAGCACCTGGAACAAAGGCAATTGGATTACCATCACTCACTATGTCCTTATACTTTTCAAGCAAAGTTTGGACTTCAATTGGTACGAGTTCCTTAGTTGCATTCTACTTTGCTTTAGACTTTAGCACTACTACAAAAATTTAACATTCCTCATCCTTGAGGTCTTTAACAAACTCTTTCCCACTACAAAATAACACACTAGGCACTTTTGCTTGTGTCTCCTCCCCTTCCAATAAGAACTAAACATTGAAGGTCTTTCCTCCTTTTATAAAAGTTGTGAAATTTTCTCTACCATCATACACAACTTCTCTATCAAATTTCCAAGGCCTACCTAGCAAAAGATGACAAGAATTCATAGGCAAAACATCACACAATAGTTTCTCCTTGTATCCTACTATGGAGAATTCCACCCAAGCTTGCTCATTCACCAAGATGCTTTGTCCCTTATTGAGCCAAGTAACCTTGTAAGGGTTTTCATGAGGTATCTTATACAATTTCAGCTTAGTAATATCCTCCTTTGGTATTACATTATCAGTAGAACCGAAATCAACCACTAATTTGCATACTTTTCCTAGGATTTTGCATTTTATCCTAAATAATGCCGTCCTATGTTTAGGTTCATTAGGAGCTAGTTATTTGATCAATATTCTCCTAAAAATGAGGTTCTCACCTTTTTTGGACTCAATGTGGTCTACATTATATTATTTTTTGCAATCCTCTTACACATATGCCATTCTTTTGTCCTAATTTGAGGAAGAAGGCTTCTTTGGGCATCTGTAGGATGGATGACCCAAGTGACCACAATTGTAAAATTTTATACTTGAAAAGTATGAATTGGATTTTCTTGATCCTCTCTCTCTACTTGATCCTCCTTGGTTTCCTCTCCCTCTATTGTAACCAACTCTTGAGGAGTTATCACTAGCTTGCTCTGTGAACTTGCTTTCACCTTGATTCTTCTACTCACTACTTCTACCTACGTAGCCTCCTCTTTTCCCTCTTTTATTTCTACCCTTGCCTCTATCCTTGAAGTTAGAATCTCCTTTCCTTGTGTTCTTTTTCTCTACCTTTAGAGCTAGCTGATGGAATATTTGAACTGAGGTAGGTGCCCACAAACTGAGCTCCTCTTGGATATTCCACATCAAGGCACCTAGATATCTTGCCACTTTGATTGGCTCATCTTTTTGTTGCTTCTATCTTAGAAATAAACTCTAAAATTATTCAGTATAAGAGGTAACATCTAGGTCCTTTTTTCGTAAACCTTGCCTTCTCTTGAGGAACTAAAATTTCAAAATTTTAAGGTAGGAAGTTCTCCTTCACTTTAGTGACCATATCTTGCTAGTTAGCTATAGGAGCCTTACCCATGTTGATTCTTTTATCTTGAACATATTTCCACCATGTTATAGTCGAGCATCTAAGTCTTGAATTAGAAACTTTAACCTTTTGTGACTCTGATACCCCCTCACACTCAAAATGGTTCTCCATGCCATCTATCCAGTCCATGATTGCATCTATGTCCATCTTTCCACTAAAAAGTGGTAAACCTTCCAAAGTTTTTCCTCCTAGGTCTTTGAAAGCCTTCAAGAAGGTCTATTCATTCAAGATAGAGTCAGGTTCAAGGACTACATCCTCCTCTGCTACCTCTTTACCCTTCTCAAATTCTTCTTCTTCCTTTCTTCTAGCTGCTTCAGCAAATGCATCCAGTTTCACCTTCACCTCTACCAGGGATTCTTCAAGAAATCTATTCTTCTACCTTTTTTCATCAACTTCTTTGGCTAGTTCTACATTTTTCACCATGTTGGTTTCACCTACTGACTCTCTAGTAGCTACAGACATCCACCAACTATTCCCAAATCTTTAACTTACTCTAGTACCACTCTGATGTGACAACCAATCTTGCTTACAAACCCTAAGATCTATAGGATCTACTTAGGTCTTCCACCTAATAAAATAGGGATTCTTTCACCCCTATGCCTCTAAGGATTCTATCAAAGAGATCCCACTTCTTCAACTAGTGCACATCAACAAGTTAGTACAAGGTTGCTCAAACTTCCACAAACACACAAATAACCCCAATGCTCCTTGGACCTTTCCATTTGGTCAAATATATACCTAGGCACACCTTAGGTCACTCATCAACATACTATACCCAAAACAAGTGCAAAACCCTATTGAAATTGCAATCCACAGGTCAATTTGTACTGAGTTGCTTGGAAAAAAAGGCTACAAGAATTAGCCCCCCAAACACACTAAAACTGAGATATTTTGAAAACTAGCTTAACAATAGCCAAAACAAATCACCTTTTTGTATACCCTTTTTGAAGTACTTGAAGATTTTTTTAACTCTTAAGCCCCAACTTGTCCGTACAACCCAAGCACAATTTTAGGCTTAATTTAAGGGTTTCAATGATGTTGGTGTTGTTTGGGTTTTAAACCTCCTAAAATTCCTTACCAGGACTCCTCCTCTAGATTGGAGTTGGCCCTCACCATATACTTACCACATTCTTGGATTGAATAATCATACCTTTGAATCCACTCCAAATGCTTTTTTTTAAGATTTGTGATCCCTAACCAAACATGGTTTGCTTGCCTAGGGAATCACACTAAAAATTCTTTCCATGTGTCCCATGCTTCCCAAGATCAAAGAACTCGAACACAAGCACAACTGTAGACCAAAAAGGAGTATGATCAATATATCATGACATGTCCATATACATCACTATGTGTTCTAATTAGATTTTATATGATTGTACATACTAGGAGTGCCTATCTATAAAGGCCTCTTAGGAAGCACCTAGAATGTCTTTAGAAAGAGCTAGGAGATAAGATAAGCATGATAACTAAGCACACATCTTATCCATCATTCTAGATGAGAGGATAAGAATGATGAGGTTTATCTCAAGTGGAGATGTTGTAGACACCATGTGCTTAATTAGTGTGCTAACTCCTGTGTTGTCAACATGACAACTCACAAGAGTGCACATACTCCTAGGTGACAAATAAATAAATATTAAAATAATGCATTAACCTAAGTAAACTTAAGTAAGTGTAAATAGTAAATACTTATTTACACCAACATTATCAATGACAACTTTGCAAGAAATGAGCAATTTTTGCAATTTTGCAAATTTTCTCCCCAAACTTGCTCTACTTGCTACAAAATTTTCAAAAGGCCTAAGATGGATGCAAAAAACCTAATAAGGACCCTAAAACCTTTTAGTACCCTATTTGGCCCTCAAAACCCTAAAATGTTCTATGGAGCCAAATGAGCACTTTTTGAGCAATTAGGAGCAATATTGCATTGTGGGACACTTCAAACCTATTTAACCTCATCTTAGAACCAAGTTGATCCTATTATTACTCTAGTGATGTGGCTAGTATCACTACAAGCCAAAAACACCAAATAAGCCCTAGGTCTACCCTTTAGCCTACCTAGGTGCCCCTGCACCAAGAATTATGGACATAAAGCACATGAATGTAGATCTAATGCTAAGTGGACATCAAACAAGAAGACAAAGGTATAAGCCAATGGAAATTCCTACAATTGGGATTACAATACAAGGTACAATTGTCACTATTGTCAAGAGTATGGACATGTTGCTGAGAATTGCATTAGAACACATTTCAAAAGTGATTACAGTAGATGGTTGAGTCAAACTACATGCTCTAGTTGTTTGAAGACTAGTCACATCAGTAGGAACTGTCCAACAAGGTCAAAAACACCAAACAATAAATTCAATAAAGGAAAAGAGAAGGTTGATATTGAGAAATTTAATGTGGGAATGATATCTCAATGATATATTTTACATTAGTTCCAAGAACCTAAGTTCTTAAAATATTATATATGCATGAATTAAGATGCAATGTGTTGGTTATAACCTGGAAAAAATCTATAGGTTTTATTAGTTTTCATGTTGTCAAGCATGAAAAGTTTCATAGTTGTTGCTGAGTGAAAATGAAATTTCAATTGATGTTGAGCTATTAAGGGTGATAATATTGGTCGAGCTTGTTGTAATTGTTGAGTGTAGTGGAAATTATGTGTAAGCCGAGTAAGTTGAAATTGCTATGATAGTCAAGCTTACAACTATGTAAGCACTGAGCATTTATTACCAATTTTTAAGGGTTATATTGTTTATTTTCAACTCATTTGCATTCATTCAAGATCAAATAGAGCATGAAGAGCATAAGGAAAACCAAGGAGGAAGATTCAAGTATTTGTGAACTAGATTTAGCTGCTACTCATCACCAATCATCAAATTCATATGGTATTTATCGTGTGTCAAGCTATGTTGTCTGAATTATCGTAAACCCTAGTTAATTAATATGGCATCTAGATCTTCTACCATTGTTAGGAAGGAGGGAAAAGAGGTTTTAAATGTTCAATTAGTAAGTAATAAGATTAGACAACCATCCTTCCAAGCTATTCCTAAGATAGCATTTGTAGTCAAATAATGACGGCAATTTACAACAACAGTGTAATTTATGGTCATTTTCATGTTTTTTTTGCAATTGTGCCCGATGCCATCGCAATAAAGAATTTGACATCTTAATTGCGATGCCCCCCAATCATTTTTTTAAATAAAAAAATGACAATCATTTTCCATTTATTTTGATTTTGTGGAGCTACACACAAAAGAGGTGGAGAGCTCCGAATTACAAGGGTGGAGAGTTGTGAACATTGTCATGACCCTTGTGATTGGTGCATTTGGTTGTTGTGCCCTAGTGATCTCTACATTTCATTTTTGTGCCCTTTCTTTGCAATTTCATTATTGTTTCATGTCCTTGCTTTATGATTTCAATGTCATGTCATGCCCTTGCTTTGTGATTTTCTTTAAGGGCAAGAAGAGATATGTATGTAAATGTTTTTCTTTTCCTTGTAAACATTTATGTATTTATATTTCCTTCTAAACATGTATCTCTTTATATATTCAAAGAGAACTTTTTGAAGGTGCTTATTACATATATGATCCAGTTGCATACATATTCTAGAATCCAAATAATAAAACAATAAAACTCACTCAACCCGTGCTAAGTGACCTACCTCAAAATCCTATGCAAAAATAATGCAGACCATGAAAATGGTTAGAGTTCACAAGAAATTTTACAAAAACGTATCATAGTAGATATTTTTAGAAAGAAACAAGCCATAACCTAGTTAAATTGGTCTAGTTGTTGATTAGCTGGGTTGATTACAAATTGTTGTAGAACCATCATCAGGTTAGGTACAATAAAAATGAACAATCAACTTTACAAAAATGATCTAGCTACATACATATTCCAGAATCCAAATAATAAATAAAACTCACTCAACCTGTGCTAAGTGACTTACCTCAAGATCTTGTACAAAATAATGTAGACCACAAAAAATGAGTAGAGTTCACAAGAAAATTTACAAAGACATATCATCGCAGATATTTTTAGAAAGAAACAAGCCATAACCAAGTTAAATTAGTCTAGTTGTTGATTAGCTGGGTTGATTACAAATTCCTGTAGAACTATCATCACATTAGGTACAATAAAATGAACAACCAACTTTACAAAAACTAATCCAGTTGCATACATATTTTAGAATCCAAATAATAAAACAATAAAACTCACTCAACCCGTGCTAAGTGACTTACCTCAAGATCCTACACCAAAATAATGCAGACCATGAAAAATGGGCAGAGTTCACAAGAAATTTTACAAAAACATATCATAGCAGATAATTTTAGAAAGAAACAAGCCATAACCTAGTTAGATTGGTCTAGTTGCTAATTAGTTGGGTTGATTACAAATTCTTGTAGAATTGTCATTGGATTAGGTACAATAAAATGAATAATCAACTTTACAAAAATGATCTAGCTGCATACATATTCTAGAATCTAAATAATAAAACAATAAAAATTCACTCAACCCATGCTAAGTGACTTACCTCAAGATCCTACACAAAAATAATGCAGACCACAAAAAATGGGCAGAGTTCGCAAGAAATTTTACAAATACACATCATAGCAGATATTTTTAGAAAGAAACAAGCCATAACCCAGTTAAATTGGTCTAGTTGTTGATTAGCTGGGTTGATTACAAATTCTTGTAGAACTTTCATCATATTAGGTACAATAAAATAAACAATCAGCTTTACAAAAAATGATCTAGTTGCATACATATTCCATAACAGTGGCCTCCACATCATTTTACTTATTGTACAATTACATCATAGGGATGGCAAATTTTTCAAATAGATGTAGAGAATGTGTTGCTGCATAGAAATATTCATGAGGAGATCTATATGAATCAACTATAGGGATTTTTTTAGGAATTCTATGTTTCTTTTAGTATCTAACATTCATTATATGGCCTCAAGAAAGTTTGTGAGGCTTGGTAAGAGAAGATGAACTCTTTTTCTCTCTCTTCTAATTTCACTCATTGTCATTCCAATCCCATAGTTTACACTCAATAGCAGGAGGGAAACTACAAGAGGGGTATTATTTTATCTGGGTATTATATGTAGATGATTTGGTCCTTACAAATAGATCTCACTCTATGATTCAAAGTGTTTAGTGAACATTGATGGATATTTTTAACATGAGAGATCTTGGGCATCTACACTATTTCCTTTGGATTGAGGTTGTTCAACATTTCCATGTGATTTTCATTTGTAAACAAAAGTGACATGCTTTCAAAGTTTTGGCATGTTTGATTCCAACCCAACATCACACTCTCTCAACTAGGTATTGTTTTGAATACCAACAGCACTTCTTTATTGGTTGATATTTTGTTTGGCAGTCTTTTATACCTAACACATACTTGTCCTAATATTTATTTTATGGTTGACCTTTACGTGCTCACTTTTCTCATGATCCACATGAGTCAATGGCAGACTATCAAATGCATTTTGAGGTACTAGACTTTCTTTATGCAATTTGAGGCATTACTATTTACATGAAGCAATGTGGTGTCCTCATTATTCTAATGTGGTTCTAAAAGCCTCAATTAATGGCGATTTTCAAGGAAAACTTTTGAAAATGTTCAACAAAGCTTGAAAAAATAGAGAAATAGAGAATTCCTTGTTCAGAAGATAGGGCTAATATGAGCAATTTGTGGTCATGGTCTTCTAGTGGATAGTCCTTGACCCAACTCATTCTCTCATACCCACAAAAGAATATCTGATGGGTTCTTGTAGTCCACCGCAATAGAACTCATCTGACCTCTCATCAAATGGGTATAAATACTGTCATTCATTCTTCCCATATTACATAGGGAAATTGATGCCTTCTCCTCTATTTTAACCTTTGAAGATGAATGGGGTTGCATTGTGGTTCCGATGGTCTAATTTTTCACAAGGCAAATTTTTCCTTAAAATTAGGTGTAAAAATCAGATGGGCTTTGGGTCTTGCATATTAGGGTCTAGTTTGTAAGAAAAATTTTAACCCTAGGTGAAATCCTACTTAAAAAGTTTGTTGTCCCAAATAAACATGTTAGGTCTTGTGCTTTTATTTTATAAATGTTTTGGTCAGGAAATTGTTTTTAAATTGGAACATTATTTTGAGAATCTTTTTAAGTTTTCTCCTTTTCCATTTCTTGTTCCCGAAATTATTTTCATCATCAAATCTTTGCAACATCTACGATGGTCATTGTGTCGCATAAAAAAGATGCAAGGTTTTTTTAGCCTATGCGACTTGGCGACCATCACAAAACAAAAGGTCGATGACGTAAAGTAGAAATTAGGCACCGAATTTTCCTCTTATTTTGAGATTTTTAGTAGTGTGGCTAATGTCAAAATTTTTAGTACTGGAGAGGTGACTAGTTGGAATATGCTACATTTACCATCACTGGCTTTGGGTTTTTTTCGGTGAGTCGCTATGTCGCAATCGAAAAATGCAAGAACCCTACCAGTAGCGATATAACACCTTGCCAAAAAAGTAAAAGGATGTGAGATTAATAAGTGAACAGGAACTATACAGGTTTTCCACTTTAATGGGGGTTGTATGCTCATAATTCATTGTCAGAAGCATTGAATGTAGTGATAATGGTAGAAATGTGCATTTTTCTCGGCACAAGAGTTTCTTAACACCTCAAGAAAGTTGCTATGTCGCAACTGGAAACTCTATAAGTCCTACCAGTAGCGATATAGCGACTTGCTTAAAAATTTGGAACGTGGCAACATTAAGGAAGGTAGGTCCCAAAGAATTCCCTAGTTAGTAATGAGTTACGTAATCAGAGTGACACATTGGCAGCAATAAAAGGCATGTATGCCAGAAGTTACTATGTCATGACTGGAAATTAAATGAATCCTTTCTGTAGCAACATAGCACCTTGCCAAAAAAGATAAGACACGGTGGGGCTCATTTTTATCATAATTATTAAAGGATTAAAATATTGATTTGCTAGCATGCCAAAGTCTTTCCGAGTCATGCGTGATGTGGAACCATGCTCAAGCAAAGGGTAGATGAAGAATTAGGAATGTTAGATCAAATTCACGTCAATGGTAGGCACTGATTCGTTATGAAAAGCTAATTTTTTTTAATGGTAGCAACATAACGACCTAAGAGAGAAATGGAGGGACCCACCATAGTCATGTTAAAATAATGATCAAATGCACATCGTTAGATCATAATAAATCCACAATGGTCATTATGTCACATAATCAAACTGCTCATTGTTTATGCATGGCGATGTAGTGAGAAGGCGACACGTGTCCGTGAATGCCAGTGGGTCTAGTCCAAGTTGCCAATAGTAAAAGAAAAGATTAGGTGGAGAAAGCTTATTGGATTGGCTTCCAGCTTGGTGAGTGGAAAATGAGTCATTCCTAGTTTTATTCCTGGATCATCAAATTTTTTGAGATTGATGGCGTATTTTTTAAATTCAAATGTGATGTCGCCCTATTTTCCTTACAATTCATTTATGAAGATTGAAGGCTCCTCATGCGAACTAGGAATAGGATATATTGCAAAAATCTTGTTTTTTCCTTCATACACAAACAAATCTTTAGGCCTCCAAAGAGCTTAGAGTTATTAAGAACTTGTGCTTGGTGACTAAAACTTGAAGGAACTCTAATAATCATGGTGTGTTGCAGAATTACAATTGTAAGATGGTGGAGAGAAAGTAAGTTTCTTAGTCCAAAATATATTAAGCTTTCTAATATTCTACAATTTTAATCACCATGCCTCCAAAGAAGGTTTTCTCGGGTCAGGTTGGTTATTTGTCCAAAAACATACATGATGACCTTTGAATTGTTGCCTAAATCCACTAATGAATCTGCTCAAGTGAAGAAATTAACCACTCTGAACCCTAGACTCAAAATTGTTGATGGATTGTATGATAAGGGCAACTGGGTTAGGGATGCCAAAACTTCTCAAAAAGGACTTCGTCTCTTCAAAAAATGGTTCTCTGAATGAAAATTATTTGCCCCTCATGGGAACATCTGGAATTTTGACCTAGGAAAACTAGTGGTCCCTAGTGTTTTCATGGATTATGACCTATTAGAGGTCATTGCTAAAAATTATGACCCAATAATCAAAGTAGTGAGAAGATTGGATGGTGAATCTCTCATCACCATAAGCCCTAAGGAAATTCAAGAAGTTTTTGGTCTTAAACCACTTTTAGATTATCATATAGCTATTGACCTGCAAGAGTTAGAAAAGGAATATTTATCTAAGAGGGATAAGATCAGACAGGGTGCACTAAGGGCACACATAGGCACAATTGGAAACTTACCAGTGATCACAACATCTACTAGGGAACCTTTTAAAAAGGAATATTTCACTTCCCGGGCTATGGAGATATATAGGACTCTATGCAGGCTTTTTGGTGAGGATGAGAAAAAATTTATGCCTATAAGTTTTATGTATATGATGGCTCAGATTTCTTCTTTTGGCATTGACATTCTTTTTTATTTCGCTTCATACTTAGCAGAAGAAATCCATACAAGCTTGGTTGGAATTGCCAAGGGCAAGGTGGAAAAAATTTTTGGTCATTACTTGCTATTGATGCATATATTCTTATTCAAAGGTGTAACATATTTTGGAAAAGAAATGAATTTGAACAAATAACAGGATGGAGAAGCTATGCCTATTCAATTGTGGAGTGTAGATATGACTTGGGATGTAGAAAAGGCCAGTTTTGTCAGGTTTGGTAGATATTTTGCCTCAAGGTTAAGGTGTCTCTTATTGAGGGACAATCCCAAAATCCCTAAGGCATTAATAAATTTTATCAAACC
This sequence comes from Cupressus sempervirens, assembly GCA_028749045.1. Lineage (NCBI taxonomy): Eukaryota > Viridiplantae > Streptophyta > Pinopsida > Cupressales > Cupressaceae > Cupressus > Cupressus sempervirens. Next base: position 747,162,577 of record CM053790.1, read on the forward strand.
TATGGAGAACCCCTCTGGTTTAAAAGTATCACACAATTGGGGAAATATTATACCATACCCTATTTCAATTGTGTTTAGAGTTTATGGTTTCAAAGGGACTCCTCATGTTTTTCCCTACCAGGTGCCTCTAAAAGTGGGGATAGCTGAGATGCTATGGCAGCTAGGAGGATTGGAGGAAAATTATTTAGTAAAAAGACAAAGAGGCTCAATTTTCCCAACTTGTATTGTAGCCTATCATTTTGTTATTACAAAAGGTGGTTGGTTATTTCTATATAAATTATTAGACCAATATAAGATAGTTGTGTTTCATTCCTATTTTTGTGATAATGAGGGATTCTATGATTTGGCTTTTAGACACAGGGCTAAGCTTGGTACCATAAAATACGAGCCTTATTACCCTGAGGATATAATAAAGAATGTGCTCTCTTTCCAAGAGCAGGAGACTAAGAAAGAAAAGTGGAGAGTTTTTTGAAGAGTTTTGGAATTCATTCATTATTTTGACAAAGATTATAAGCCTCTTGGTAATGCAGTTTCAGAGGTGGATAGAATAAATAAACTCATGATAACTTTTCTTGAGATAATCGAGACAATGAATGAGAAGAAGTAATTCTTCATCAATACCTATCCTAATGAAGCCAAAGAGGGTATGAGAAGACTGACATTCACTCCCAATGTTGGAATAGGACAATTGATTGTTCAGAAAAGGTCTGGCTATAATATAATTCAAAATAAGGAGACCATTATGGATAAAGGTAAACAAATAATAGGATCCACTAGTGTTGTCTTGGAAGAAAGACCTGATGAGACCTCTCCTAAGAGGTAGAAAATAATGAAAAAACAAGGTCCTCACATTGAGGAATATTCACCTACCCAATCCAGTTTGCCAATTGAAGAGGAGTAGCTCACTGGAGTGAAAGTTGAATAGTTGAGGTCCCAAGGGGGAGTTTTTATTACCCAAGCAGAGCTGGATGAAGGAAACCTTCAAGAGCCTCCAATGCCAAGTCTTGATTTGATAGCGGCAGACTACAAAGAAGGGAATTAGACCTTGTAATAGAATAATCTAGCCAAGAATTTTTTTCAGATGATAAGTGTTAACCATATTTGCCCCTCGCCAAAAATTTGAAATTCAAACACTTGAGCCCACCCAATGGCCGCTTCCCATCTTTAATATTATTTAAATGCCCTGGAAATACAAAAAAAAAAGAGATAAAAACTTTATGGTATTTCTTTTATTTCCTAATTTGTTTCCACTAGCCTGCAACTTTCTGTGCCGTCAGATCTTTCATGATCTACAGGGGGCGCTTTTTCGCATTCTCAAAATGCACTACCTTTACATAATGCAGGTAAGCCCTTTTGTGATGCATGGTAGGTGAGGCAAATGTTCTTATGTGGATCGCAAAAAAGAAGAAATGTCAGTCCAGCTGGCATTTTGATTGGTGCCCTCTTTCTCGCATTCTATCTTTTGTTAGACTTCTTGACAATGTGGGAAAGTGCCCTGGTGACACATGTCCTAACGATGTCATGGAGGATATTCACATAGGTTCAAAGGGTATGAGTTATGTACACCATCTGATGCAATGAGATCGAGGGCTGGTGCTTCCCTACATTATGAATATGCAAGGAGATTAAGGAATGTGGGCAAGCGCCTTGCTGCCATGTCTCCCTGTGGGGTTAGGTTATTATGAAGCTGCAAGGTGATGCCAAGGTGGTGCCAGGTCATGCTGAAGTGTATGCTGAATGGTTTGCAGGCCCAAAAGTATTAAGGGCAGGCACAGTGTAATGAGGATCTTTCACGATCATTGATCTTACGGAGATCAACGATCAGCACTTTCCCGCATTATGAAGATGTGAGGAAATTAAACAATGCGGGGAAGTGCCTGAAGCACATGTGTCCCAACGGGCCCGGCTAAGGAAATTAACTGAAAGGCAGCATAGTTAAGGTTGGCAGTTATGTGACCGCCATGGTTAGGGTTTTTAGGAGGTGGCGTGGTTAGTTGGTTTGGTGGTCAAACTTGGGAAGGCCTTACGAGGTGGCAAAATGAAATGAGACTATTGGCCCACATGGCCCATTTTGGTTGCAGGATTCAGTTGACCTGCTGACTTTGTTGACTGATGAACCAAAAATGAAGGAAATCGAGTTTTCTTGCATGATTTGATCCTTGTGATCAATTCCAACTACTCTCGAATGAATACTGAACCCAGTAAATAGTAGGAGAACACTCCACCACCCCAGTTTATCCATCTACTTGGTCAAAATGGTTTAATGGCGTTGTTTCTGTCAGAGCCCTGTTTCAACAAAATATCAGATTTCATTGTATTTGAATCTGTGCCCAGATCAAATTTTCTCCAGATCTTTATCAAGACTTAATGGCAGTGGTTGTGGAGTAACTTCAGTTAGAGAACATCTTAGTTATGCCTAAGCTATAAAGGCAATTTTTGTAGATTTTCTCTTCACTGGTCGACTCTTCTCTATTTTCTCTGATATTGCTCTCCAATTTCACAGTAAATCCCCTTTGCCTCTGAATTGTATGACATTGTTATCTCTTTCAGCCATTGATGCGAAGTGCAAGAACTATTTGCCTCTCATTGGTGTATTGTAGATATCTACAATCTTGCATGACTGTATCTCTTTTGGCCTATGAATGATATATAAGTGAATCCTCTCTTTCCTTATGTCATTTATTTGGGTTTTTCTGATCTGCATGTGATTGTTAGATTAAAGCAAGTCTAGATGTGTATATCTTTTGGTGTCATGATGGTTCAATAGTGCATGTATGGGCAGAGATTGGTTTGAACACTCTATTTTTGGTGCATCACCCCCTTGCATTCCTTCTCCCTTTTCCTCTCCAAGAGTAGTTAGGTGCACCCTGATAGTAAAGGAAGCCGGCCTTCTTTGGAGACTCAACCTCATAGTTCAAGTCCCACAGCTTGGAGGTTGTTTCCATGTTTCACAAGGTTGTCCTTAGGTAAAAACTTTAGACAAGGGTGAAAACTTTTGTGACAACAATAACTTTGTTAAGTCAAGAGCCTTTTACCAATTTGCATAAAGAGAAAATATGGGAAGGTATGAGGAAATGTGCAACAAGTTGAGAACTGAGCACTCAGAAATAGAGGAGGCAGCCATCCAAAGTCAAATAAAAGATGAAATGATGCAAGAATTCCAAAACTTGACCCCTGAAGAAGGGAGACAAATGGTAAAAGTATCAGGTGTTTTGTTGTTATCCTATTGGGATATAGCAAATGCTCTAGTTTTCTATTTTGTTTCTAGCAGATTAACATATAGGATCAGAACAAGAAAAAAATAAAAGGTTCCACTTTCAGTACAGACCAAGCTACCTTAGTCATTTGGTCATTAAGAAAGGGATCCAAGACTATTTTATCACAGTTAGATGATACTAGATTAATGGGAAATATAATTGTGAAGAGGGTAGTAGATACAAAAAATGTGGAGGTTGCACATTTGAATGTTGATACATCTAACCTAGCCTTGGCCACTGCAGAGAGGGATGAGAAGGAAAGGTTGGAGTTGCAGGCAAAATATGAGAAATTTTTGGAAGCTTGTAATAAAGAAGTTCAAAAATGAATTGAACTTGAAAATAAAGTGATGGGACAGTGCTCTAGGCCCTAGATCACATACCCTCACCCACTAGTGGAGCCTTTTAAATCCACTCCCCTCATTGAAATTCTTGATACTCCACAAAGGCCACAATATTATACAGCTGAGGATTTTGAAGAGGAAAAAAGCAAATTGTGGGCACTACATCTAGAGTTGAATGGTCAATATGAAGATAAATTGAGAAAGGCTCTCATGTATATGGTTGACAAGATTGAATGGCCATTGTTCTATGATCAATTAGCAAGGGTAATAAACATATGAGAAGAAATAAAAGCAAATGAAGAGACTTTGAAATCCATTGTCAATAAGTGGAATAAAAGGAGAAAAGAGGTCACATTTCTTTGTTATTCTATCATAAAATTTTCACATGATCACATAGAAAAAACTTATTATATTACTAATGATCTTCTAGAATTTGATGACAGAAGAGTTGGGTTGTAGAGGAGAATTGTTAGTTACTTGAATAAGTATAAAAGTGAAAATTTTGGCTTGTTTCCATTTGCTTTAGATAAGAAGAATAAATTGAAGAATAAAGATGAATGGGTCAAAGATTTAGATGATTTATTTTGTTTAAGAATAAATGAAGTCATTAATGAGAAAGGACATGCATGGTGGGCAACCACAACAGAGGAGCTGGTGAAGGTTCAGTTATTTTTTGATTCTTTGAAACGAGAATTTGTTAACATTGATAAGGAGGCTCAATTTGTAATCAAGAAGTAGAGTGATATCTTGCACTTTAATTGGCTAGATGACACACTTTTTGACAAGTGGATGGCAGATATTGCTTCCAATGAGCAGTGGGAAGAGGTTGGGAGTGATAATGAGGAGATGGATCAAGATAAAATTTAAATCATTGCTGCACCTTCAAAAGATCAGAGGAAAGAAGAAGACAAAGAAGGGAAACCATCTCAAGTGGAAAGTACCATAGGTCAGGATAATGATGTGATAGAAACAAACCTACATGTACTAGTTACCTTAATAGTTCATGACGAAGATAGTGAAGATCCTCGAATTGAGGTCAATCTACAAGCACTAGATCATAACACATCATTAACAAGTTTGATGGCTACATATTTTGAGGAATCAAAATAGCAGAAGAGCCAACCATTGAAATCATCATTTTTAAAGATGTAACGGAAAGTGGACCCACCAAAAGAATGTTTTGTTGTAAAAATTTTTTGTTACCCATAGTTTTGTCTTTTATGATAGTTTTTATCTTTTTTTAAAAGACAATTGTTAGTTCTCAATGCCTGAAGCTTGTTGCATCTCACAGTATATAAGTGAGATTCTAGGGCTAGAGAAAGGGTCTGAATAGTTGTATCACTTTTAGCTTTTGTTAAGTTTTCCTTTTAAGTCTATTCGATCTAATGTCTTGTTGTGAATACTTTGAGATATGTTTTCTCTGCAAATTTTATGAGAATACATCAATTTGACATGATTTAATTGTTATGTCTTGAGTCATTTTGAGTCCTATTTAATAGTATACAAATTTTAATGGAAATTAATACAAAGATGGATTATCCCCACTTATGTTCTTCCTGAATTTTTTCTCCATTCTATTATCTGGATATTTTGAAGTTGTATAAGCAAAAACTTGTCCAATTTAATGCAATTAAATCAAATTGTATGTCAATTCATTATTGTTGTTAATTCAATGAATTAAGTAAATGCTTTAGTGATGTTGGTAGGGTTTTCCATGGTAATAAGAAGGATGTTGCTAAGTATGAAATTCCAGTCAAGGCTATTGATAATATTGATTGTAATGCAATCAATTAGATCTAGGAATTGAATGGATTCTGAATCCCAATGGCTAAGGCACTAATCTAATTAATTTAGTTTGCAGATAGAAAAGTTATAGATAAACATCAGACTTATTTTCAAAATCATTTTCATTTTACCTTTTAGAGATCATCAATGCTGGTCAACACTCATTTGCATTTGGTCTCTGAGTCTTAGTTAGCTACTATCACTAGAAACATTTATAAACTTGAGGAGAATTGTGACCAAATCTACTTATAAGGGATGTATATCATCTTAAAGTGTCATGGAATGAACAAACTATGTATATGTCAGAGATAGGAGATGAAAATAAGAATGAAACTAAAAGATTCTTATTTGGTAGTATTCATTTGAACCATCCCTCGGGTATAACCACCTTGGTTCTGCAGAGTCTAAAGAGAAGGAAATCCATCTTGATTTTGTTGCAGTTGGGTCCAAATAAGGAACACATTCAATTGTTTATAGGAAGTAGCTGATCCTTAGATTAATTATCTTGGTATTGAGCATTTTGTTTCTTAGTAGTTTTTTGAACACCAACAAAATGGTGACTCTACTAGGGAGTTGCCTAACACGTGTGTGTATAAAATGTACTACAGTTTCTTTGTTTTAGGTGTATATGTGTATGTCTGAGCATTTTAGTAATGATCATAGTGGTGTTGAGATTCTAGTGACAAACCTTGAGAATTTAAAGAAAAGACAAAAGACCACAAGTATCACGAACTTATAATAACCTATACAACTTTTATGAAGTGTCTTATCTATCAAGCAAGAGTTGCAATCATGTATTTTGTGTGATTGGTCCCTTACATCATAAAGTCATTTGGTATTTTCTGGTACTTTTTCCTCTAAAGTCAAAAACAATCTTACTGTCAATTTTTCCTAAAATAGGGTGGTGACTCAGTCAAGGTTTTGAAGCTAGTGCTTATTTAACAAAAAATTCTCTGTAATGACTGATAAAATGAAGAATACAAGAGCTTATTCAAGGGCCAATCCTAATATACCCTTATATACTAACTTACCACAAGGTGGTAGGAAGAATCAAGGCAAAAAGAAGGTAGATCCAAATCTTGCTTGGAAACCCAAAAGTAATACATCAGTGTATCCTTAATATCAACTAGTGGTAGGAAGGGAGTCTTCATCACTAAGTTCTGAGTCAGAAACTACAAGGCTTTTGGGCACGAACAAGTTTATCATGATAATAATGTTTCCTCAATAGGAGATACATTTCATAGATTAGATATGAACCTTAGGCTAGGATATGGGAATGCCATGAAAGATCCTTGAATAGCTCCATATGAAGAGCCTAATCTTATAGATGTTGATGATCCTATTGATTCAGAAGCAACTTCTACAAACCCTAAGGAATTATGTTCAGAAATTGAAGTTCTAAAGAAATGGGTTGTAGAAGAGGAGGCCAAATGTATCTATTTGGAGAAAGAAAGAGAGCAAGCCACTTTGAATGCCATTGTTGAAATAGATAACTTGCTCAGAAGAATGGCTACTTTGAAGGAACAAAATGAGAAATTAGAAGAAAGGACCTCAATCCTTCATGTTGATGTGTTTGGAGATATACATAGTTTAAGTTCTAAAGTTCTAGAACAAGAAAAACTCATGAGCCAAAGGCAAGAAGCTATCATTACCCAAGTCCAAGCCTATAAGCATGTCCAAGAAAATCCTGTAGAACCTACTGTGAAACCCATAGATAAAGGAAAGGGAAAAGCTGTAGGAATTCAAATAAATGAACTCCAAACTGCATTGAGAAAATTTTTAAATCCTCTTATGTCTAAATTGGACCTTGATTTTTGAAAAGGCTAGAAAAGAGAAAGAGGATTTGGAAAAAGAACTTGAGAAAGTTGAGAATGAAACTCAGCCAGTAGAAACTAGGAGAAATATTCAGTTCATTAAGTCTAACTCTACTTTTGCTTCCTGGCCCAACTTGTCTACCCAAAATATAACTCTTGTGCCTACTTGTGGACCAGTAATATTTAGTCAGGCTATGCCTTAGTCTACCCCTGTCTCTTCATCCAATACTAGTATCTCGATCCCTACTGTCCAAATACAACAATCTCAAGCCAATATTGCTCAAAATTAGACTAATATAGCAAGCACATCAAATGCTATTGGTTTTCGGAAGAAGCCTATGTATATGTAGAAATTTAGACAAATATCATTCCTAGGGATTCCTAGTTTCCCTCATCCCATATCTTTTGATCTAAGAGATAAAGTTATTAAGTTCTCTAGGAACAATGTTGTCACTGGAGAGGAACACTTGAGAGTCTTTGTAGACATGTTGAATGACTTTGAAGTTGAGCATGAAGATGTAGTGATGAAACTGTTTGTGCATTCATTTATAGAAGATGTTAGGGATTGGTTTAGGAGATTACCAGATGATTACATCAATTCTTGGAGTGATATGGAGAAATTGTTCAAAGGACAATATGGTGACAATACTAACGTTGGTTTCATGTTGAATGATTTTAATAATATCAAGAAAAACCCTAATGAATCTACATTTGATTTTAATGCAAGGTTTCAAAGAGGAATGCATAAGTTGTTCCAGGTTATGAGGTTGAATGAGGATGTTTGTCTCACAATATATTTTAATGCTTTTGATAGCAAGATGGCTTATCAGTTGAGGGATACTGATCTTAAAACTTTAAGGGATGCTTATAAGATTGTAGTTAATATTGAAAATAATAGAAAAGCATCTAGTAAGCTTGGGAGGAGAGATGATCCAAAGCTATTCAATCCCAAAAATAGCAACAAAAGGGAAGTTGATAAAACTCCTGTAGGTAAGAAACCTAAAGAACCCACAATAGGTCAAGTATTGAACTTGTTAAAAAAGATGAACCCAATTACTTTTAATACACATAAGTCAAATATTGGTGAGAAGATCACAATGAATAATAACCATTTCAACAGATAACCAAGAATGCAGAACTATCCTTATACCACACAATGGAAAGATGGCAAACCAATTCCTAACCTGCCCCAAAATGTAAAAGATAAGGGTACATCAGATCCTCTACAAAAAAAATTTCTTAATATGAATGATGATGTACCATGGTGCATCATATGCCAATCACCCCACTCTCTAGATTATTGTGCAGTTGCTCAATCATTTTCTTTAGATCAAATTGCACAAGATGGAGAGCATGAAGAAGAAAAAAGCCATGATGATGTAAGCTATAATATCGTTAGCATGTATGATGATTGCATAGATTCTAATTTGGAAGAACCTAAAAATGATATTGCACACCAAAGAATTGCTTATCAGTTACATCATCAACAAGTGTTTTCAGACAATGAAGGTTATGATGAAGAATAGGTATGTGTTACATCTTCTGAAGTTGGCCATGTAAACTTGAGAATACCTTCTAAGGAGGAGATTGATAGGATTACTGGAGAGATGATTTCTCAAGTTCACAACAATTACAATTTGAGAAATCAAACAGTCAATAATGATGCTAGGATATCTTATGGTATATTCATCAACGATATTACACACAAGATGAAGGATGAAAATGAGAAAACTCAGGCATCTACAACAAAGGCCAAAGATAGTAAGGCTAAGAAGTGGGAGCCTAAAACAAAGAGCATTTTCAAAAATGTGATATCCCTAAAATAGTGGTGCAAGAAAAGAATTTAGGAACCAATTTAGCCAAACAAGTTGTAGTGCTTGCTACTCAAAGGACTTCAACTCCAGGTATGCTTGTAAAGCCTACTATATCTAAGCCTATTGATATGATATCCATGTTGTCACAGATCACTATCAAAGTACCTTTGCCTGAATTATTCAGAATTGATGAGCACAGGAGCAAAGCCTTGTCATGAATAGGTGGGATAGGAAATAATGGTAGTATGGTTGAACCAAACACCACTCAACAATCCCCAATAGTGCTAGAAGATAGTGGTATTATATCTCAAATTCGCCAGATGTTCTTGGATGATTCATTAGTAGCATTCATAGAAGATATTGACCCATTTTTTCTCAGTTTAATCATAAACGGAAAAACCCTAAAGAATTGCATGATAGATTTAGGAGCTTCTAATACCATCATGCCATTCAAAGTTATGGAAGCTTCAGGTCTAAAAGTAGATACCAAGCAAGGAAGATGCAAAGGTATGGATGCTAGAGAAGTTCCGGTCATAGGTACTATCAATGCTTTACCATTTAAGCTAGTTGCATACCCTGAGGTAGTATTGACCACGTCAGTCCTTGTGGTTGACATTCCTCCACATTATGGGATTTTTCTTTCTAGGAAATGGAGTGTTGCTATGGGAGGTAGCTTGTAGTGTGATTTATATTGTGCAACTTTCAATATAGGTGATAAGGCAGTTAGGGTTGATAGAGAACCAAAGGTCAATAAAATATTAGGAGAAGGCATTGATAAGGATTCAACTTGCTTTTTGGACATTGTTGTAAATTCTTTTAGGGAAGAATTGATCATTCAAGAAGTAGAGAAATTGTCTGTTGTAATTGAACATGAAGTGGAATGTTGCATAGATTCACTAGTTCTATGGACCATCTACTTTGATGGGGCTAGTTCTAAAGAAGGTTTAGGGGCAGGAGTGGTTTTTGTTTCTCCTAAGAAGAACACCTTTAGATATTCATTTACTTTCAAATTTTCGTGTACCAACAATATAGAAGAGTATGAAGGTTTGTTGTTAGGACTGAAAGCTGCTACCCACCATGGGATTAAGAAATTACATGTCATAGGTGATTCCAAATTGGTCATTTCACAGGTAAAGGAAACCTATGCTTCAAAAAACAATATAGAAATGCAATCTAGGATTAGATAGAGTTTTTTGATGCATTTGGTATCTCATGGAGAGATAGAAGTCAGAATAAAATGGTAGACTTACTTGCAAATGTAGCAATCAAGCCTAAGGAAATGCCATTTGTAGGAATCTCACAAATAGAAGTTCAAAACAGACATTCAATACCTGACAATATTGAAAATTGGAAAGTTTTTGAAGATGATCAGGATATTTTAAACTTCATGTTAAGTGAGGACAAATACCATGGTCAAGAAATGGATTGTATTGATTTAATTGATACCATTGATGGTAAGGAAACTATTTTTGGCCAAGAGATTATGCAGTTGAAAACCAACAAGGTACCTAAGGGGTTAGTGATTTTAGAGAATATTTTTGATAATCAAGATAGAGTAAAACTTGGAACTAGGGATCCTAAGCCTCAAGAATTAGAAGAAGTAAATCTTGGTACTGTTGAGGCTCCCAGGAAAGTCTACATTGGCAAGAATTTGTTAGCAAAATTTAGAAAAACACTAATTGAATTGCTAAGGAAGTACAAACATGTTTTTGTCTGGTCATATGATGACCTCAAAACTTATAAAGAAGATTTATTTCAACATGTTATACCATTGAAAGATGATGTAAAACCTTCCAGATAGAAATAGAGGCCAGTTAATCCTACTTTAGCCCCCAAAATGCAAGAGGAGCTAATGAAGCTAAGGGATGGAGGGATAATTAAGCCAATCAGACATTCCACCTAGGTTTTAAATATGGTACCTATCCAAAAAAAGAATGGAGACATCAGATTGTGCGTAGATTTCAGAAATCTAAAAATTGCTTCTTTAAAGGATAATTATGGGTTACCAAGCATGGAGGTCATGTTGCAACAGGTAATAGGCTTTGAGTTGATGTCTATGATGGATGGATTCTCAGGGTACAATCAAGTCCTTGTGAAAGAAAATGAACAATTTAAGATAACATTTACAACTCCATGGGGAACTTATGTGTATGTGAGAATGCCATTTGGGTTGATTAATGTTGGTGCAACTTTTTAGAAGGCTACGGATGTAGCTTTCCATGATTACATAAATAAGTTTATGGTAGTATACCAAGATGACCTTACAACTTATTCCAAGAAGGTTGAAGACCATTTTAGTCACCTAGAGAAGATTTTTGTCAAAGCCTTGGAATATGGGGTATCTTTAAATCCAAATAAATGCACATTTGGGGTAACAAAAGGTAGATTAATAGGACATATAGCATCAAAAGATGGTGTAAAGATAAATCCTAAGAGAGTGGTAGCCATTCATAAGGTGCCTAAGCCAAAAAATGTGAAGGTGATACAATCTTTCTTTGGGCAAGTTAATATTCTGAGGAGGTTTGATTGAGTTATCTCTTCATTGTATCTAGCTATATTACATTACAAATTTAGTTTGAGTTATCTCTTCATTGTAATTCATATTGCATATTGTGACTTTTTTAACGAATATGACTCCCTATTTGAATTTTGTTCCCTCTAGTTTTTGCTGAAATTTGATGTACCAAGATCTTACTTTGTGCATACTTTGATCGTTATAAGTATATGATGATTAGTTGGTTTAGTGTTTCATTAAATAGCACCAGACACACAATTTATTTATTTAATTGAACTCCTTTTTGAGTTTTTTATTCATATATTTGTAAGCACTTTCCTTATTGTTATCCTAAAATGATATGAGATTTTCTATGCATCATAAAAATATGGAGAAAGAAATTTAAAATCTATTCTACAATATATAACAATAGAGAAACAATACAACTGGGAGAAGCAAGGATTTAGGTTAGTTGAAGATGGAGAAATAATTTTTCAATTGAAAATAATTTGAACAATCAGTTGTTCCTAGCTAGCAAGATCAAATACAATTTTTCAAGGTGATAATATTTCATACGTAGATGCATCAATTGCATGCTAGGCATGAGTGCATTCCCCAACTTATAATGAATGGTTGGATATAAAGGCTCCATACGCTAGCCCAACAATGGAAGCCAACGATGTTGAAGAATAACTTTAGTGAAGAGTTGAGTGACATTACCTCTAAACCTCTAAACATATTGAGAGACATTTTGTGGTTGACATTGAGGCCCTTTCAAATAATGATCAAATAGGGCCCTAAGGCACAAATATCTTGGACATTAATTTGAGCACCCAAGATTGTGATTAAGGACTTCAAAGTCATTAGGATGAACTAGATGAGATCACGTCCCTAACATGGCTATCAAAATGAATGTGATGGGACAAATAATAATAGCCCAACCCATTAGGAGTTAGCAAGGTAGATCTAATATCAACACCATGTTCTTTCTTTTGAGCTAACAGTTCTTCAAGTGCATTTTCTTGTAAAACATTAATTTTGTTGAACAATTGTAAACTCTTAGAAAATGCATTCTTGTATTCTATTACCATTGACAGGCTTCCCTTGAACAAAATAAAAATAAAGAGGCATAAATACACAAATTTTTTCTTTCAAAACCATGTGTACAGATATAAACATTAAGTATAACATGTCCAATATTTTTACAGATATACACATTAATTACACCAAATTTTTCTTTCAAAACCATATGTGCAAATTTAAAAATTAAGTACAACATGTCCAATATTTTTGCAGATAGACACATTAATTACACTAAATTCTTCTTTCAAAATCATATGTGCAAAAATAAACATTAAGCAAATGATACTCCTAATGCAAATTATACTGCTACTGATCACGATGATGATGCTTCTACTGATTATGATGATCTAGGAGCATGATGATGATGATTATAACCTTTTACTATTTTTAATTCATATGTGATGCTAATATTTGATGTAATTTTGATTATATGTATTATGAATTTTCTAGCTAACATAAGACAATTGATTTACTATTGCAGAAACATGAAGCCATCTCATGAGCATCCCACATAGTCTCATGGATCATCAAGTATAAGTCAGTACACCCCATAGAGATTAATGTCTTTTACTATTTGTAAAATATCTCTCTCATTAACACCTATCTCTCTTATTTTGTGGAGTCAAGGTACCAACAAATAGGTATTTGTTAGATTTGTCTTCCTCGAGTGAGGAAAATGTAGGAATGGAAGAATAAAGTGAGACATTTAGTATGTCTAAATCAAGGAGATCGACTCGAGGTCAAAATATCAGAAAGAAATTCAATAAGTGCATGAAATTTTTCTTTGCTCAAGGGGGCTCATTTTCTTACGATGATGAGAGTAAAGGCAACTTCAACATGCCCTTTAGGTACAAACATCTACATAAACAATGAGTCCCTAATGAACTTCCTCCAATAAACATTGGTTTTAGTGTTGGAGAGAGGATATATCACATAAAACCATCCTCATTACATGGTTTGGGCCTATTTTCCATGGATGGCATAAAGGTCTCTTACAATAGGGTTGTTGAATTGATAGAGTATGTCAGATCTTGCTATGATTATAGTAGTTGGACGCAGATTGTTAGATAAAAAAAAAGTATGTGTAGGTATCCACTTGCAAAAAATTATATACAACAAAAAGTTAGTGAACAGAGTAAAAGAAAGCTATATACATTGACAGAAGGCCAAAAGCATTAGGGAATATTGTAAGTTTTATAAATAGTACATGACTTGCATCAACTAAGAAGCAACTCGATTGCATATTTCAAGCATGTGAGGTAAATTGTGTATTTGTATGTGTGATAATATCAATATGTAGAGGCTAAGAGCTTCTTATTGATTATAATTCAAATCACATAGATACAAACAAAGCCACTATCATGGGCGATTGGTACATAGTATGCACATTTAAAATCAACTCCAAGCAATGAAGATAAATACACCATTAAATTTGTATATTTTTTTGCTAACTTAGAATAATAACACATGTTTTAACATGTCTCAATGATTTTTTTTTTGAAATGCAAGGCTACAGTATGGATTAATAGCCACAAGATCTGCATGACAACAATGGTTCTTCTTCCTGACAGGTAAAACTCATTGTTATTGTACAAATTAGATACAAGCAATATGTTAATGCATTTTTTTTTTATGATTTATTCTTCACTACTATTTTGGATTGGATTAAATATAGAACTAATAATATTTCTCTCACAAATGAGTGTTGATCAGGACAAGGGAAAAGAAAAAGTAGTCCATGAGGACGAGGAACCACGCCACGATGAGTTGGCTAAATTTACTATTGATTTTAATTCAGCCCCTGATTTAGTTCTTGCATTAAAGAAGTGTATTAATGATATAGGAAAAAAATTATCAGAATTGTCATTAACTCAACCTTAGACTCCTATAACACAAGACATGATCAATAGTTTGTTGACCCTAGTTCGCATATATTCAGTAAGTATTAATGTAGTTTTTAATTATAACAAAAGTTCAATGGTGGTTTTTATAGTATACTCTTTTATTTATGTCATCAAATAAAATGCATGTGTTATTTTTTTAGAGGATAGAAAGGATGCTAAGGGGTGATCCCCTAGAGGATGATACTTCAGGTGGTTCAAGTACATTGCATGTTCTATCCTAAAACCTTTTGCTCGAACAATATTTTTTTAATAGCTCTAACAATCTTGTTTTATTGTGCTTTAAAAATCTCATTTTTTAGCTCATATTATTGATCCTCTATTTACTACAAATTTGACAACATGTATCTCAGAGACAGATGCGATGGCACTGCCTATTGGTAACCCAATTACTCTTTCTCTCTCTCATTTCTCATGTGTTTATTTCATTTGAATTATTATTTCTTAGGGGGCATTTTGTAATATTGGATTAATTTTATGTAGGAGGCGATGAGTACCTTCCTGGGTGTTCCCATGTTAGATGTACGAGAACATTAAAGAATTGTAATCAACTGCTTGTTAGCAATGAAGATGGTCTTCCCCTGAAAGTACCCCAACTTCTAGGTAATTTAAAGATTGATCCTTGCTTTTATATGGAATAATATATTTTATGAAAAACTTATTGATGAATGTTTGCATGTATTTGGGTCGATCATATGCACAGGGTATCATATTTTGATTTCATTACTAAGTCATGTTTCCTTAATTTGATCAATTTTTTCAAGCAAATTAAAATGTAGCTTTAGTTCATTTATGAATCTAACCATTTTTCTCTTTTATGAAAAGGTGGAATTTGCAAGCAAAAGAGTTAAAGGACCAACTCATTGATGCCATGACATCACTTTTTGGACCCAATGTCTTTCAAAGACTTAGGCTCCTTGAGAAAGCGGGCCAAGCTTTGAAGTATATTAGGTTCAACTGCATGACCCAAATGAAAAAAAAAAAACCCTTGTTATTAGTGACCCCCTTACATTCCCATTATTGAGTGGGATAACCTTATAAAGGATTCCACTAAGATAAAAGCAAGAGATAATGGAGAACCGGTACCTCCCAAGGAAAGAAGTTATGTCATAATATTAAGAATGAAATTATGTAATAATTACTCTTAATACTTATGTGATCTAACATATTTCAAACTTCACATAGGTTGCTTGACACATCAAATGCAACCAATGCAAGAAAATAGAACCACAAGCAACACAAGCTCAACTCAAATGGATATTCAAAACTTGTTGCACAAGTTGTAAGTATAAGCAAAGGAAAAATTATCTACAAATATTTATAAATTGTAAAAAAATTGGTCTTGATGAAATTGATTACAAAAAAAATTCATGATACCACACAAAAATGTAGGCCATGGAGTTTTTAAAAAAAATCTCTGAAGAGGACAAAAAATTAAGCTACACAAAAGACTATACAACCATGGTTGAATGACTCCAAGCAATGATTGTGCAAGGTTCTTCTATTGGATTGGTCAATGAGGTAAACAAGTCAATTAATTTTTATTTTAAATTGAATACTCTACCAATTATTGTATTTGATATTAAGTTCCAAAAATATAAGTCGTTATATTAGTTTAAAGTAAGGAAACAATGATTATATATTTGATACACGTATTAAAATGAATGATTAAGATTTCTCAATATTTGTCTTATATTTATATGTATATATTGTTGATAAATGCACTAATTATTTGCATTGGATTGCATCTTGCCAATCCTGATACATCAACCAAGCACCGTGGAGGCGATGCTTCGAATGTGGGTCCTAGTACTCAAGGTATATATTTTCTATTTGATTTTTTATTTCTAAATTATTGATACAATTTAAAAATTTAAACTGAATTTGGTGTAGTAATACAAATTTAACTATAATATGTGTTGGGATTAAAAAACATCTTGTATTGCAGTTGCGGGGGATATAGAGGTTGTTCCTGATGAGCATGTTGAGGTTCAAGCCGGCGAGAAAGATGATGTGGTTGGACAAGGTAAAGAGCACTACAATGTTCTTCAAAATCTTTAAAGTCTCAATTTTTTAAAATTTAACCCTTTTATTTTTTATTGCAGAGGACTTTCCTTTGTAAAGGACATCAAGTGCACATTCATAGGTGTAAAGAAATATCGATGACGAAATGAATATGCTTGTGCAACAATATAGGGAAGGACAAAAAATTAAATTAAATTAAAAAAGAAGAAGAAAGAAATGATTCGTGTAACTTATTTGGTAATGATTAATGTTTATATATAGACATTCTATTTATGTTCTATTGAACGTTCATGTGAATGTTCTAATGAATCTGGTGTTTCAATGTTAATGGAAATGTTCTAATGAAACTAATGTGTTATTAAATGTTATCATGTGATAATTCATGAATGTTACATTTTATTAATAGAATGAATGAATTTAAGATGTTAATGAGGAATTAGATGTTGGGGAAGTGGGGTGGGGCCAAATGAGCTTCCACCTTCATGTGGTTGGCCCCGATTAGTAGTGAATATTAAACTATTCTTGAAACCAAGTGAAGCTCAACATTAACCTATGATTGGATGGAAACTATGTGAATCTCTTGGTTTCAGGCAATGTAGAAGGACGACATAGTCAAACTCATTTATTTATGAAATTTAATTGCAATGTATGAAGTATTCAAAAGAATGGCTTACTATGGGATTATCTCAAATTGTCATGCCCAAAAATATGGGGCAAACACACACAACAATTTTTTTTTTAAGGTTAAAAATTAACATACTCTAAGTTTGATATATTTGTGTTCATAGATAACGTATAAGTTCTCTACATAACATCTTAAGTTATAATCTTGAGGAGAAATAAATCGTTAAATTTTGAACTCTTGTTATTATTTTAATATTGACATTTGTTTCGTTATTTCATTTCTTATACAACATTATATTTAAAATTATTGAATAACAATTTAAATGAATACGGGTCTAATTAATTGAAATATTAAATCAAGAATTAATTAAGATAAAAGTCACATCTAACGTACACATAAATATACTTTATTTTACTTTATTCAAATTACAATTTTATTTAAATCCATGATGATTTTTTTGAAATTAACATTCTTAATTTAGTAACAATATAAAATAAACTTAAATTTCACCAAATGTTAAAACAAAACAATTCAATCTATCTTATTAGTCTCTTGAAAGAGAACTTGTACTCTTGAAAGAGAGGTCACAAGTTCAAATTCCACGGGGGGGTAGGGTATGTACGCCTCGTTTGTAGCGCCAAGCACCTCTCGAAAAAGAGTACGAGGTAGTCCCATATCACTATCACCATATGTAAACCCAAAAACTATGGCATAGTGTCGTGGACTATAAAACCTCCTTTCCTTTCCTTTCCTTTCTCACATAAATTTACAACTAATATTAATTTTATAACTTTTTAACTAATAAATCAAACAAGCCATTTAATAAATATTACTTTATTAATATCAATAAATCTAATATTAAAACTAAAAAAAATAAAAAAATAAAAATAAATAAATATTATCTAACAACAATTCTTAACTAAAATTAAATACTAATAAAATAAACTAATTTAAATTAAATTTAAACTAACATAATTATAACACTAAACTAAAAATACATCAAAAATTAAACTAATATTAAATAAAAATCTAACATTTATTACATACTAACATTTAAGAAAACATAAAACAACGTAACACTAACTTAGTAAAACAATTATAAAACTACTAACCTTAATTTAAATCCATTTTAATACACTAAAAAAAAACATAATTTAAGACAATACTAAACTAAATACAGACTAACTTTACATTAATACAAACTAAGCTCCCAAACTTATTAACTACACCCCTAACCAAAGAAAAAAATTAAACTATCTCAAAACTAAACTAAACTAAACTTAAAAACTTTAAATGATACAAACTATACTAAAACTAATCCTAACATAATTAATAACTAACTTAAAATTTTTAATAAATTAAACTAACATCACATAAACTAAAACAAATCTAAACTTAATTTAATCCTAACTTAAATCTAAAACAAAACTTAATTCAAACTTTTAACAATAAAATAACAATCCTAACCTAATAGCTACCCTACACCCACGTCTCATCTTCCTCTCAAACAACTTGCCTCAACCTCCCTACACACACATAACAACTTCCTTACAAACTAATGCGCTTTCCTAGAAGAGGCACGATGTTTTAAGTTGCCAGGCCTTCTTTCTAGCAGGTTTGTCCCCTCTTACATGCATGACAAGACCTTCAAGGCTAGGTGCTAGCAAAGGAAAAAGATGGAAGTTTTTTTTTTTGTTTAAAACAAATGCATTTGTCATACATTTGTTTGGTTGACTTTGATGCCACATATGACACCTTGCCCCCTTCTCATTCGCTAGCACTAATGTCATGTCAGGCCCCTCCAAAAAAAAAACAAGCACATTTAATGTAAAAACTGGTCAAAAAGGTCTGCGCCCATTTTTGGGAAAGAGTTAAGTTTAAAAAGTTAATTAGGTGATTTGATTTTGCAATGATACATTAGGATATTTAAAATAAAATAAAATCTAATATTAATAAATTCAAAATAAGAATATTTAGAGATTCTTTTTAGATGCTCTGTTGCAATTGAGAGGATTAATTCATCCTCATACAAAAAGTAGAACCATTTTTCTCAAGGATGAGCAAATTTTCTCAAACTCAAATTTCTTCTAAGTGTGGAATTTTTGAGTAAAGTTATATTTCCAAGTTTTAAGGGGATGATCATACTTCTCTTCTAGGTGTTGAAATTTTGCAATACATCTATTTGATCAAAGGGGAAAGATTATTTTTCTCTCTAACATTGATAATCATTGAGTTTAGATATTATTCTAACCATATTGTAAGACTATCTATCATATCTCCTAATAATCACGAAGCCAAATCAGTTTCCCCACATAGAAAAATCTTTGTCTTAACATTTTTGAAAAGTGAATTTTTGCATAATTGAACATCCTCCTTTATCTCATTTTGACATTCATTCCTATAACTAAAAAGAAAAATACGAAGACCTCATAAGAAGCAATAATTCTCAACCACTATTTTATTGACAAACCTGATTCAAAAGCTCAGTCGGGAAAGAACCAGGAAGAAAACTTAGTGTCGTTGCTGTTACAAAAAAGTTTTGAAATACAAATTACATAGGATTCCAATCCCAAAATTATAACAATTTAATTGAATTTCCTTCATGACCTTTATTAAGGGATCCATATCATTTTCTGCAATACATTGCTAAGATCGTGGAGAGAACAAAATATGATCAGGTGTCAAACAAGCATGACCAAGAGACAAAATCAAACATGCATATTCATACTAGGTTTTCACAATAGGATTCACAATGAATCAAAACTAGGGAAAGGTGGATTTTTCCAATAGGATATGTCAGACCCAACACCAAAATAGATGACCAATCGGGGCTATAATTCAAGAACTTCCGTTCTTCCATTTTAACATGCCAAAACTCATACGAGGTTTGTGCTGACAGGTAGGGGCCCATAACAGCCTACCCTTTCTCCCTCTTCTTTTCCTGAGAAGAGACTCTATTGGAGTCCAACTAAAAAGACCTTTCTCGAAATTGGCCACTTCTGCCCTATCCAAGGGTGAGTAATGCCAAAACACCCATACATGAAAACTTCAAAATTCAAACAAAAACATGAAAGAAAAGCATTCAAGAAACATGGTTTCAATCCTTCCCAACATACCCAACATACATACAAGCATACAAATTAACAATCCCAATAGCATAAGCATGAAACAAGCATGAACAAACTGAACAAGGGAGATGAAGAACTCCTACCTTCACAAAGAGGTAATGGTAAATGAACAATTTTGAGAAGAGCTTTTCCTCCCTTCCCTTCAATCTTCCAGGACTCCTCTCTAAAAGTAGAGATTGGGTAACCCCCAAAACTACTCCAAGAAGGGCCTCTAAATAAGATCCAAACTCAACCGCCCAAAAAGGGCAATAACTACCCCCACTCACCTAACAATCTAGAAGTTTCTAACTCAATCAAACCTAGGGTTAACCTCTAAGTGGAGTTGAGGTTATGCAACTCAAGATAACCACTTTCAATTTTAGCAGAAAGGCAAAAATAGACTTTTTGAGTGACCTCAAAAGTCAACAAAAGGGGCTTAGGGGGTGGAAAATGCCCCCAACCCATACCCATACCCCTTGGGTATAAAGATTTCATGTTTTAAGGCCTTAGGAGTTGATTTGGGCCCAAAAAATGCTAGAAAAATTAGGACCATCTAACAAATCCAAAAATACAGATTAAGCACTAATCTAGATTAGGGGTGACTAATCTCAATTAAAACAAATTAGCAAAAAGGTCACTAACTTAGTTTGACTTAAGTCCAAAGGTTACATAGTTAACCCTAACTAGCATGCTGGAATGCATATGCAAATTCACGAGTGTCAAGCGACACTAAAGATCATAGTTACGAAACATAACATTTATTGATCACGAAAAGATACATTTATACATCTCACAATAAAATTAAGTTACGAACAAAAAAGTTTTCACAAATGGCACATAGGGATCAGTTTCGTTCCTTCGTCGGGTTTCTCAACTAAAATATCCTGCACACTCATTGCACACATCAGTAGTCCAATAAAATCACATGCACATATGTATATATGTATCAGGGAATCACATAAATTGAAACAAACATCTATAAATCAATCAGGGTTTCTCTCATCCTACTCATATTTTTAATCATTAAAATCTCTTAATCAAAGTGTTAATCCTGCATTTACTTATTTCGTCAACATACATGTTCATAAAGCATTAAATGACGAACTCAAATATCTGAAAGTAATCATCACACAACATGAAATAATATAATATGTTCAAGTACCCGATAATGTCTTGACAACTCGAGTCGTGAGTATCAAAATAATAATGTATTAACTATGGCTATGAAGGGTCAGGGCGAGGCCTCACATCCTCCCCCACTAGGCATGAACTTCCTCCTAGAGTTCATCAAAAGATAAGGGTACTAAGATCGCATCCATGCCACATCCTCCCATAAAGCTGTAACCTCATCATAGCAATCCCACTAGACCCTAACCTGGTCCAGCTCTCAATCTTGAAGTGTTAGGGTCCATCGGGCAATAATACGGATAGGTTCCAGCACTAACTGGCCAACCAACTCCACCTGTAGCCTCAATAACTATAGCCTGATGCTTAGTCTAATGGTTGTCAACTGGTGCAAAAACTCTGTGGGACCTACCCATGTCTCCAACTGTCGGCTCTGAAAAAACCCCTCTCTGACCACTGGATGACTGTCCCTACGGACACTCTCTAGCTATATGACCCATGCCACCACAAGTGTAGCATGGTCCTCAGGTATAAGATTGTGCATCCTGTGATCCAGACTGCTGTGGGCCTCCTGACCTGCTAGACCCATTGTATCCACCCCTGGAAGACTGTTGAGTCTTCTCTGACTGTGGCTATGGGGCATATACTTTTTGATCTTGTTGTGACTGCCACTGCTTGGGCTTGGAGTCCTGATAACCGTGTGAGGGTTCCTGCTATTGTTGTTGAGACTGTTGGCTCTTAGAGGACCCTGGTGTATAGTTCAGATTCCCTTTCCAAGGGGGTTTTTGTCGGGTAAAGTTTCAGTTTTGAGACCAATCCCGTGATTCCTATCTACCTCGAGTATCCTCAGCAACTAGTGCTATCTCCACTACCTGTCTGAAGGTGGTAGGGAAGGCCATACAAACTGGACCCTGAAGTGAGAAATTCAAACCCATGATAAAGCGATGCACTCACAGTTTCTCATCGTTCACGTATTCCACGTAAGGAAGGAGCTCGAGAAATTTGCTCTCATACTGAGCTACTGTAAGACCTCTCTGATATAGAGAAAGAAACTCCTCTATTTGCTTCTGTTTGAAATGCTCTGACAAGTACCTCTTTCAGAATCTCTCCAAGAATGATTCCCATGTGAGGGTATCCATCCTTACTCCTCCTATAGTCTCCTCTTGATGCCACCAATTGGAGGCATCTCCTCTCAACTGATGGACTACTAGACGTGTCTTTAGATTAATCCCATAAAGATGTAGTCCAAAGCACCATTGTAGGCTCTGCAACCATGCCTCTTCTATTGTGCCCTTAGTGGAACCGATAAATAATGGTGGCCCGAGTCGAATCAATTTCCTGATATCATCTCCTATATGCCTAGGAGGTCTGTCAAGTGGGGGTCCTCTTTGGTGTATTGACTCACCCTCATGCTCACCCTGCCCCTCTAACTATCTTGGTGGGGGACTCCTAGTCCTCTCTTTGCCTCTAGGCCTACCTCCTCCGGGTCCCTCTGCTCCCACTACTGGAATCTGCTAACCTGGCTGAACTACGGGTACTATCCTCTGCTGAACTACATCGATCAATGTCTGAATTGCATCAATAATGTCCTAATTTAGGTTGGGTGGTGGTGGAGGTGGTCCATCCTCATGTCCCGCACTACCACCTCTTGCCCTACGACCTCTGCCTCAGAAATTGCTTCGAGTAACAGGAGGCATCCTACACAATTTAATGTTTAGTTTTACATTTCAGAAGCATAATAGTTTTAGGTTCCTAGTGTTGAAACACAAGCTCTGATTAAAATTATTTTTTTGTAAAGTATTTTATTGTTTTTATTTATCTGCAATTGTGTTTAATTGCATTTGATAACTTTTGTTGTAAATTGGGAGAATGAAGAAGAATTTGAATAGTGGAAACAAATGATATTAGATCATTCTATAGTATACATTGATTCATGAACTATTCTCATTATTTCTTTTGAGTGTGGTGATATGTTGAATAATATTACAGGGAGGAAGCAGAGGATCCTAAAGTATAGCCATTGTCTCAAGAAAGACCAGAAAAATCTTGAGATAGCCGAGCTTGTATCGACAAACATCAATAGACATTATTTCAAACTCCACAAAACCTGCCATCATAGAAGAAGTATCTCTTTGAATAAATTTGGTCTTTCTCTTACCTAGGCTCTGATACCATGTAAGATCAGAGTTTTGATTATTCATCAAGTCATAATTTTTTCTCCTACAAATCCTAAATGAACCCCAAATTAAATTGCCTATTTAGAAACTCTTTTTAGGATATGAAATTGTATCAAAGAATGGGAATTTCATTATTTTTCTCCTAACTCCCTTCACCTAGATTGAGCAATATTAGGCCTAATTTGCAGATTTAGGACCAGCTCACTCTATAAGTTATTATTGAAAATATTTACTGGACATCTCTGTTACTAAGGAAAAAAATCCTATACCCTTGATGGTATGATTTTTATATGTTTTCATTGTTAGTTAAAACCTTTATATTATGTTGTGTGACATAAAGAGAAATGTTATCAGAGAAGTGTTATTGATATACTTATAATCTAGTCCAACTTCCATTAACTTTTGATATAAATAGATCATTGGATTCTTCATCTTGCATTTACATTCTCAATGGGACTTATTTTTAGTTTTCTATTGATTTTTCACTGTTATATTTTCCAATTCACTTCAAGTGTTTTCACATCATTTTTTTTATTCTACCTAATTTTTTATTTGTTCTCATCTTGAATGCATCCTTTTGGCACAGGGTGAAATCATCTATTAGACAAAGGATTTGTAGTTTATGGAGTAATATGTTTACAATAACAAGAAATAACTCCTTGTGTCATTGTCATTGTAAAAAAAATTTGCATCTTTGATCTCACACAAACCTTCATCCAATATTTCCTTTTATCCTCCAAGTTTTTGAGATGGGGAGGATGGTAAGGGACAACAATTAAAATAAGAAAATTGATAGAAGTATAAAAAAATATTTTTTAATTCCAAACAAAATAATTACTCACTTTTTTTAACCTAATAGTTATTACAAGATTAATATAGATGTAAAAATTTAATGAATGTGATCATTACTATATTAAAATATTATATAGATAATAATAATAATAAATTATAGAGGGAGAGAATTCCAGTATGCATATTAAAGTCACTCTTAAACAAATTTTTAACTACTTGTTAATGTCTTGTCATATCTGACATTGACTTAATCCAAGATCTCATCATGAGTCATGTCCTGTCAATTAATTTCCCACACTTCAACTAATCATCTGCACGAATGTACATTTGTCACCTTCTCTTTAATTTAAACCCCTCAATTTGATTACAAGATGTCCTTGCACTAAAACAAGCATATCATTGATGAGCCTATAAAATGACATATTTATATTTATCTACTACAAAACTTTACCCAATTATTTCAAAATATTTCCAAGCTATTTCCATACATTAACTTGATTTATGAAGCATTAACTATGATAAATGATTTATTGATTAGCATTTGTATGTGTAGCTAGTTAATGCTAAATAGTGATGATTTATTATGATAAGTGGTTATTATTAAAATATAATTATCTTGAGGTGATTAAGACATATTTTGTGAGGTATTTGAGTCATTCATGCAGCTAGGAAAAAGGAGAAGCAAGTCGACAATTGTCAATATTCAACAGTTGTAGGAAATGCAGAAAAAGTCAAAAGTTAATTTCAGTAAAATAGGTATATATCACTCAATTCTTAATGAAATTAATAATGTCTTATGGATTTGGAAAGCTGAAAACAAGGCACACAAACCCTTTTAAGCATTTGATTTATTTCAAAATAACTAATGAGCACCACAGATCAAAAGTTGATTGAGTAAAAGGTGGCACCGTTTCAAGCAACAAAAAACCACTTTCAGTAAAATGATCATAACTTCCTCATTTCTTAATGAAATTCAGATTTTAAAAATGATCTAGAAAGATAAAATTAAGGAGCACAATATGGTAAAAGGGTTTAACATAATTCAAAATAATAAAAGAGAACCATGCGTTTGAGTGGAATGCTAAAAATGTGGAACAAAAAATCAGCAAACTTAGTCATTAGCTTTGTAATTAATCTCTTCCTTGTTTAAAGGAATGATGAGAAACTTGTTAGATTGTTTTTAGAGAGTGAATAATCTTATATATTTGAAATTGTAATCAAGCATTTGATATGCAGACATACATATAGATATAGATAGATTAGATAATATACAGTTCGTATAGCCACTACTATGCAGTTTCCTACAGCCATTACTGTGTGCTTAGATTTGTTTTCAACATTGTTATAGTTTTTATTTTATAATGCTAGAATAGCTTAGAGATTTTTATAGTGCATATACTTTGCAAACTTGCTTCAAGTATATGTCCTCGAGTTGACAATTTAACTAATTTTTCTCCATAAGAAAGATAGCTACTCATTTTGGATGTCTAATCTATGAGTTGAGCTCTTAGAACTAAGTTATTAATCTAATTGGGAAGCCAAAAAAAATTGTGTCGTTGTCAGGACAAGCCAAGCTATGAGAGTCTTTGAGTTTTTAGCAGCTCTTTGTAATTTTTCTAGAATCTTAGTTTCTATTCAAAGCACTTAGGATCATAGAAGTTTGCAGAAACACAATATGGATTTTAGATCCATGGATAATAAGAATGAAGTTCTATTATCATTTTCAACAAGTTTTAAAATCAATGAAGACATGTTCTCTGGCATCATAGAGGAATTTTGTTCACATATGGATGACAAAATGTTGATTTATGAAGAGTCAAATCAAGACAACCTTATTTTGCAAAATAAAGAAATCACCATACACAAGGTTGTTGTTAATGATCAATGTGATGTCAAATCAGAACTCCTACTTCAAGAAGAGAGTTGCAATAAAGTGAGAATCAGTCCTCTTAAAGAAGATAGGTTTTGGGATGATTTAGAAGAGTTTTTCTTAACATTAGATGTTAAACCAATATCTTTTGTAGAGAAAAACTATGAGCCTTATAAAGATGGTGCAAAAATTCTTGTACTCTTATCAAATCAGCCACATAAATTAGATTTTAAAAGTCAAGAAGAGGTTGAAGAAGAAACTCATCTACACAAAGCCAGAAAGGAGGGTTCAAATTTGTTCTTTCATGAGGGTGTCCTATTAGACATCTCATTCATATGGAGGTAAAGAAATCTTCGCAAGCTATGCAAGAAGTTACAAGTGAAGATAAAAGTAAATATGCAGCTGGAACTAGAGGAGAAATATTTCATCTTACTTATGTACTTCAATACGACAATATATATTATCAACATGAAGTAGCAAGTGAGATTTCTAATTTCTTTCCAAAAATTTTGTTGCATATTAAGTTTTAACTAATGCTACAACTATTTCCAATTGCTCATAAGCATGTGAAGCATTGGAAGATTTTGAGAAGAGGAAGATACTTCAAAGAACCAGTTAATAGTTTTGTTTAAGCAGTTTATGTAATTTGGTTAGTGTAGGTTAGGATAGGTTAGAATAGGTTTCTCATTCAATAAGTGTTTTTGCACAATGTCTTAGAGTTAGTAGTTGTGTATTTTGGTTTGTTTCCCAGTTCTTCTTGTCTCAATGACTATTTTGGAGGAGTTTACAACTAGTTGGTTGGCCAGATTTCAAATCATTTTTCCAAGGGTGTGACTATATCAAGTTTCTAATTGTGTAAAAGAGTCTTTGCATACATTTTCAAAAAGTTACATTGAGCAATTGAGTCTTCATGATGTCAAGAATATATATTCAATGATAGTGTCTAGCTGGTATTATCTATAGGTTTCTTGTTGTAACAGTTAGTCCTGCAGCAACTACTATCTGGTTTTAACAATCACTCCTACAGCCAGTTCTCTTTGATTGAATAGACAATCCAATAGAAACTTCTATGTGATCCAAAAGACAACTTTGAGAAAGTATGAAGACAACACTTATATTAAATATGCAATACTCTTAGAGGGGCCTAAATTTCAACAATCAGGGCCTAAATTTCAACAATCAAGGACTTGTACTTTTAGTTATTTGCAAAGTTTGAAGCTTCTCACAACAACAAATGGTACTATGTTTATGATTTCTATTTATTCATAATAATTATCATTTTTAGTAGTTGATTATCTATGCATTGCATTTTGTTTTTCAATTATCATTATTCCAATTATATGCTTCATAAGTGATTTTTCTTCTACCCTCACACATACATTATCATTTGAGGATAAACAACCTTTTAGCTAGGGGGGAACATATGTATGCCTTATTTTATTGTATAGACCATTTGAGGATGACTTTTCATGAACATTTTTAGGCTACCTCCTATATTCTTGGTGAAAAATATGAAGATGAGAGATGGAAAAAAAAAGAGTATGGAATTATAATAGCTTTCATGACTATCTAATGCCTATCCCTTGCTCGAGGACAAGCAAGATTTCAACTTGGGGGGATGATGAGCCTATAAAATGTCATATTTATATTTATCTACTACAACACTTTTCCCCATGATTTCAAAATATTCCCAAGCCATTTCCATACATTAACTTGATTTACAAAGCATTAACTATGATAAATGATTTATTGATTAGCATTTGTATGTGTAGCTAGTTAATGCTAAGTAGTGATGATTTATTATGATAATTGGTTATTATTGAAATATAATTATCTTGAGGTGATTAAAATAACGTTTGTGAGATATTTGAGTTGTTCATGTAGCTAGGAAGAAGGAGAAGAAGTTGACACTTGTCAATATTCAGCAGTTGTTGGAAATGTAGAAAAAGTTAAAAGTTAGTTTCAATAAAATAGGCATCTCACTCAATTCTTAATAAAATTAAGAATGGCTTACAGATTTGAAAAGATGAAAAAAAGGCACACAAATCATTTTGAGCATTTTATTTAGTTCAAAATGATTAATGAGTACCACCTATCAAAAGTTGATTAAGTAAAAGGTGGCACATTTTCAGACATCAAAAAAATCACTTTCAGTAAAATGATCATAACTTCCACATTTCTTAATAAATTTTAGATTTTCAAAATGATCTGGAAAGAGAAGAATGAGGAGAACAATGTGGTAAAAGGGTTTGATATAATTCAAAATAACAAAGGAGAACCATGCGCTTAAGTGGAATGTTGAAAATTTGAAACAAAAAATCAGCATACTTAGTCATTAGTTTTGTAATAAATCTCTTCCTTGTTTAACAGAATGATGAGACACTTGTTAGATGGTTGTTAGAGAGTGAATAATCTTATATATTTTAAATGGTAATCAAGCATTTGATATGCAGATATACATAGAGATATAGATAGATTAGAAAATATATAGTTCCTACAGCCACTACTATGCAATTTCCTGAAGCCATTACTATGTGCTTAGATTTATTTCCAGCATTGTTATAGTTTTTATTTTATAATGATAGAATAGCTTAGAGATTTTTATAGTGCATATACTTTGCATACTTGTTTCAAGTATACATCCTTGGGTTGACAATTTAAATGATTCTTCTCCATAAGAAAGATAGCTACTCATTTTGGATGTCCAATCTATGAGTTGAGTTCTTAGAACCAAGTTATTAATCTAATTGGCAAGCCAACAATCATGCCATCTTAGAGCTTTTTTGGCACCAGGTAATTTTCTCTCTGTGTTGCTAGGCTTCCCATTTTATTAACTTTTTAAGCTCCCAATGGGTCTACTTCACATTTCTTCTTAAACTCTATTTTTTTGTCATCTGTGTTTGCTATTGTTTCAATTGGTTTGAAAATATGTTACAACGTTAAACAATTTTTGAATTTAATTGTGTAAAGAATTATTTTGTTATTAGAATGCAAGAGAGCTAAGGAGTTAAAAAATAATAATTCCTTCATCCAACCACTAAAATCAAGACGAGCAAGTAGCGAACAAATTGTAATACAAAAGCATTCATTTTTTGGCCTGGAAGCAATATAAAAAGTTAGTTTATTCAATCATTACTTTGATTTAATTATTTTTATTCTAGTTCTAATTTACTTACATGTAATTACAAGAAAGGCAAGATTTGTTACTTTTTCTATTTTAGAATTAGATCGAGCATTCACAATATACTTTGATGTACTTATTTTTCTTCTAGCTCTTTGGTTATGGGCAATTGCAATATACATGAGATTATGGTTATAAGGACACTGACCATACATATATGGTTTGTTGGAATATTTTGGATAAGCACAATAAGAAATATTCAGATCCTTCAAGGGCACTTACAAAATATGGAATCCCGATCTTAAATATTATTGTTTGTATTTATTGAAGAGAATTATTCACATTGCAATGATTTGAAATAAGTACAAGTCATGATCAATATGATTCAAATCTATTTAAGGTTTTCTATGTGGTAGATGCAACCAACATTTGTATTACATTTAGTTTCCCTTCTAGTGGTGTTCATTTTACATGTAGTTGCAACTTCTTCTTGTTTCAAAATGTACCTCCTTTTTGTCTAAGGATGTTTCTACATTCAACGGCAATATCTGTTACTAGAGGGTCGTGACCATGTCTTTAGCTTCCACCATCATTCTCTTTTAAAATAAGTTTACTCATGTACCTAGGCCAATTATGTGTTATGTTAAACAAAAGTGTAGGTATTTTTCATGTTACCTTAATTAGATGGTTCATTTCATGCTTCCAATAAATTTCTCCTTCCATGTTGGCAATTTGTATATGTTCCCTATTTGAAATATGACATAACATGCAAATTTATGGTAGCTCAATTAGTGCTTCCACTCTTGTGGGAGATTGTGATTCCCTAAAGCTAAATCACTCAACTCATAAAAGATCTTAATTTTTTCTTTGGTATAGTTTGGCATCAATAATTCTCTAATTAACTTTACACCTTTTGCAGAGTTGAGTGAGTTTAATCTTTCATCTTCGTCGAGGTGTCTAAGTTCAATTGAAAGGTTGCAAGAAATGGTAAAAGCAAATACCAAACTGCAACCAAGCCAGCCAAATGCACTTTTTATAATTCTTGTTTAACAACAGTTTGATCAGTAATTGACATTACTGCAATCACTATTGTAAATAAAAATATAATTATTTTTTACCTCTTCTAGATAAACCCGGTGACTACAATATTTGAATTGGAGTATTTCAAGTATAGCTTTTTGTGTTTTGTGTCCATATGTCACAAAGTATGACACTTTTTCTTCTCCCTATTTATGGCCCAATTGCAAACAAGATTTGTGGTGGCCATCACAATCTATCCTTCTGATCATTTTTTTCATAGAGATATCAATGGTATGGGGCTTCCCACCTCAATATTAATTTAAATTTAATAGTTCAAAGTTGACAAGCTACACATAACATATGTGCATTTGATCTAAATAGAACCCTTCTTATACTAGAAGCCTCACTACACAGAAATATGCATTTACTTCAAAGAAGAAATGAATATGAACTATGAAGATTTCCCTCTTTATATTGTAGTAAATAGGCCCTTTAGAAAGATTTATAGAGCTTAAACTTGTATTTATTCTACAACAATTATGGGACTAATATATTATCGTGTAGTGTATATGCCAAGTGAAGCATGACTTGTA
The DNA here is from genome assembly GCA_028749045.1 of Cupressus sempervirens. Taxonomy (NCBI): domain Eukaryota; kingdom Viridiplantae; phylum Streptophyta; class Pinopsida; order Cupressales; family Cupressaceae; genus Cupressus; species Cupressus sempervirens. The sequence continues at coordinate 747,193,521 of CM053790.1, forward strand.
CTTGCTTTAGATCATTGCAATTCCTCATGCTTGTACGTTGCATGGGAAAAATAAAAGTTCCCTAAGACAAATACACTTATCATGATGTTATTTTTTGGTAGACATGTCTCCATGATCTTTGATGATCGTATGGATGTGCTCTAGTGGTTCTGCCTTTTGCAGATTCACAAATTTAATTTTGTGTTGGAGATGAGTTGCATCAACTTGGGGGATCTTCTTTTACAGAAAAATCAAAATGTAGATAGCATTCAGAGGAAGGTTATGTGGGAATTGTGGCCTTCCATTTGGCAGTGGCATTGATGGCATTCTCTTAGACAGTTTCATATGAGAGCTCATCATATAGGCCAATATATGTTTTGAATTCTGATGAAGTTAGGTGTATGTAGAACTTAAACTAAGTAGAGACAAAGGGAGAATGTGGCTCTCAAGGTATAAGAAATTTGGGCTGATCAAATACAAAATTATACCTACCAAACAGTATTTACTCCTATTCCTCTTCACACCCCCCTTATAATATGAGTTAGAAAAAATAAATAAATATATATAGATATATTTTACCCCTCCTATAACAACTTCTTTACATGGATGAGTTGTTATCATATACAATAAAATTTAACCTCATGATCATTACATGAGTTGTAACAAATGCTCACTTATTTTGAGCATGGATGTATGTGACACATTTTTATATTTTGTTCAATTGCTTTTATGATATGTAATGTAGTTTTTCTAGATAGAGCAAATCATGGTCATTTTCACCATATGAGTGGTAATATATGATGTAAATAATTTGGCAACACAACTGCTACATGATTCTATAGTTACCATAGTTGAAGTATAGTCAATATGGAGATTGGTTCAGAAGATTTTGCCATTTGTAAACAAGCAAGATCAGTAGTGTCCCCTTTTCTCATTCTTGTTATTTTATGGTTTATCTAGAATGCATACCACTAGAAGGGCAACTAAATGTGATACAAATGTTGGTTTCATCTACCACATAGAAAACCTTAAATAGCTTTGAATCATATTGATCATGACTTGTACTTTCTTCAGATCATTGCAATGCCTCATGCTTCATATCATTGCAATGCCTCATGCTTCATATCATTGCAATGCTCTTTCTACAATGAATAGTTCTCTTCAACAAATACAAACAATGATATTTAAGATCAGGATTCCATATTTTGCAAGTGCCCTTTAAGGATTTGAATATTTCTTATTGTGCTTATCCAACATATTCTAGCAAACCATATATGTATGTTCAGTGTCCTCACAACCACAATCTCATGTATATTGCAATTGTCCAGAATCAAAGAGCTAGAAGAAAAATAAGCAGATCAAAGTATATTACAATTACCCATCTTCATTCATATCAAACAAATTATTTTTTAACAACCTAATGGAAATCCGTTGGACCAACAACAATACCGTTAGATGTTCGTCACACTTGTAACAAAATAATCTAATGGATTGTCATCGCATCCATGACATGGCTATCGCACACCGTGGCACTTGCGATGACATTCTAATAGATTATTATCAGCCATAGAGTGTGGATGTCACTATGGGGATGACATAATGGAACAATCATCTATCATAATTGCAATGCCCACCTGTCACAATAATGACAATGTGATGATGACATATTGTCATTATCGTCTACACAATTGTGACAATTTTTTGCATCACAATTATGACGAAAGATCTTGTTATCATAATGTGTGATGCCAAAAGTGTGACACTCATCTAATAGGAGCCATTTCTTGGTACTGTTACTTAGGCGATAGTTGATTGTCATAATTGTGACATCTTACCATCGCAATTCAGGTCCAAATGTAGTAGTGAGAGATCCATCTAGTCTGTTATCTATGAGACCACCACATGTTTTTATGATACAAGATGTTAGGTGTTGCTACACTTGTAAGGTTGGAAGTATTGGAGACATGGAAATTAGAGATTTTTATGGAAAACTATGTATTGAAGGAGGAAAACAAAGTTGTAGAGAGAAAAGGGTCAACTCGTGACCTAGATTTTCCAAATGTATTCAAAATAAAATGGATTAAGATAGTACTTAGTAGAATACATGATCACTCTATATGGTTAGAAAATGGCCCTACCAGGATCACAAAAATGATCATTAACCGAGTAACAAGGTATCCTACCCTTGATAGACCTAAGACTATGCGTAATGATGAAAAGGAGATAATAGAGAAGAATACAAGGGTAATATGGAACAAAAGAGGAATGACTATAGACACAATGATTGATCCCCTAATTGCATTTATAATGAGAATAATTGCTCACAAGTTCTTTCAATCTAGCAAATTGAACGTGTCTTGTATGTAGTGGATTTAGGCTAAAAGATAGTGAAGAAGGACCACACTTATGACCTTGCCGAGTTACAACTCTAGAAATTATCAAAAAAATTGGGAGCCATAAGAAAAACAAAGAGTACATAATGCAAATTTGGTTCATTACTAGTCTGTATATTTTTCTATGTGCTGAAAACATTTCCCACATTTGGTTAGGTGGTGTGGAAGGCAAACAAGCCAGTAACTGTGCAAAGTTTAGAATTAATAGAACAACTTGGAGAAAATTTTGAAATAGTTATGACTAATTGTAGACACCTAAAATTGATTACACCGCTTTGATAATCCTATTTAGTTATCTCTAAAGGCATCATTAATTAAATCCTTTGTCATCCCCTAGCTGATTAATTTAATTAATTATCTATAGTCCTAATTGATAAATCAAATAACCTATTATTTATCAATTAATCCTATTCTTCTATCTAATTCCAAAATCCCCATTTATTAAATAAATCTATTTGATAAATAAAATCCTCAAATCTAATAACCCCTAACGTATCCTAAACCCCCTTTTAGCCTAATCCACCCCATCCACCCATACTAACCAAGCTTAGCCACTAACTCACCCACCCTCATGAATACCATCCACTTACAAATCTCTAACAAGCCTAATCTAATCCTAAACCCAAGCCTAATCCACCCCCTAATGTTGTCACATTCCCTAAGTAAGCTTAAGACTTTCTTAAGCCAAGCAAAGTCAACAATCTCAACTCCCCTCAAAATATCCCAACCACTTAGCAATGAATGCTCTTACAAAAGCCATAAAGACTCTTACAAGCTCTTACAAGCCATAATGAAGGGTCTTTATGAAGATATTATCCCTTGAGCCTCCTTTGTTGACTCATACATCCCCTTTCCTCCATCCACTCACCCTGTGACATGTGTCACTCCCTGATTGGTGCTAAACAAGCACAATCCATGTGCTCCTCTTTGAGTGCATCCTAGCCCTCCTTAAGCTTTTTTCTTTCCTTACATCTTAACCCTCCATCCCTCAAGCCCTTAGCCTATAAATTGAATCCCCTCCCAAGCCATTTCATCACAATCTTGAAGCTAAAGTTATAATGCTAGTTTGAGAAACCAAAGCCCTTAACCATACCCTTATGATGCCAAATTGAGAGCTCACAAAGCTACCAATTTGCCATTTTTCATCTCCATTGAAGCTAGTTTTGAGAACCTTGAGCATACATACCAAATCTAAGCAAATAGACTCATCCCCAAAGCAAGTGACCATCCTCATTGGGAGAGCCATTCTATGGCTCATATTCTCATTTGAGGGTTTCACTTTGTCTCTCATATATGTTATGTTTTTTTATGCTAGTTAATGCTTTTGTTCTTTTAATAGATTAGTATTACTTGCTAACATATTTATCATATACACTAACTACTTTGAAGACTTTAAGAAGTCTATGAAACAAAGACTAAGGATTCCAGTGTCACTAGTGGAGAAACATTATAATGATGTTTGCTTCTTAGTTGATGTTGATCAGACATATGTTCAAGTAGCTATTCTAAGGGTCATATGGCTCTAGTCATTGCCACATGAAATCAATTTGGATGAGGCATAAACAACCATCACAACACTATTAGTAGAAGAAATAGACAAAAGTGCAACCTCATTTGGAAACTATGAGGAAGCCAAGTCAAGAATCACAATAGACTTGAAGACAACTTAAGTTGTAAGAAAAAAAAACTAGCTTGTGAAGAAGCTCAAGGAAATATTTGGTGAAGGGGAAGAAGAAGAAGAAGATGATGATGATGATGAAAATGATGAAGATGATCAACTAGCTAAAGCCCCACTTACACAAGGTCAAGGAGAGGACCAAGAAGAAGAAGAACATGATGAAGGTATCAAAGAAGAAGCCAATGAAGAACCTAAACCAGTAGAAAAGAAGAAGAGAAAAGCTAAGGAGCCAACAATGAGTAAAATAAAGAAGGTTGTGAAGCCAACACAAAAAAAGCTAGCAGTACCTATTAACAGGGCTAGCACAAGATAAATTGCAAAGAAGACACAAGAAGCTGAAAAACTTTACGGTAAAAGAACTATTGCTACTACAAAGAAAAGTTAGCAAGTTAAACCAAAGAGGAGAAAGTATGTAGCTCTAGTTGAGTCAGATGAGGAGAAGACTAGATCATATGACAATAGCTAATTCCAAGTGGTAAGCCACAATCCCTCTTCTAATTTAAACAACTTGTGTGACACACAAAAAGAATAATGTAGATTTATCAAGGTTCACACATGTTGAGTTTGATAAACTTGGAAAGCTAGACATGAATAAGGTAGAAGAGGCTATATATAAGATGATGGCCAAATTTAAGAACACTCCTATTCAGCTTGCCAACTCATTACCCAAAATTCTATACGAAAAAGTTGAGCGGAGGTGGCAATACAATTTAACTACTGGAAGAAATATAAGGGAGACTACTCTAGCTAGAGTAATGCCAATTTTGGATAAGTCAACAATGACTAAGGCCATAAAAAAATATAAGGGGATATTTTCTCCAATTATAGAGCCGTTAATATTTTACAAAATAATATTGAGGAGGTTGTCAAACATAGCACCTAGATATGGAAAGTTATCTATGGGTTGACAAAAAAAAAGGCAAGTGATCAAGCACCTAAGGAGGCAAGTGAAAAAAAGATGATCAAGAGGTAGTAGAGATTACTAAGGTTGTAACTATCAAAGATGGACATGATGGAGGCATAGAGAAGAAAGTAGATGAAGAGGCTATAGCTAAAGAAGAGTAACAACAAGATCATAACATACCTAAGGTACAAATGTCGAGTGCTAATCCCCCTCATGTGGACCAAGCAAGTCAATAGAATACAATAAAGATAAAGGATTTTTATGATAACATAGTGCAAAACATTAGTCCTTTGATAGAGGATGACTTGAAAAGGATATTATAGGATTCTACTTTAGTTGCAAAATTATGCACTAATCTTGTATTAGTAAGCACAATTGAGATTGACAATTTATCAACAGGGGAGAAAAAAACTAACACATCTAGTGTACCCCCCCACATCTACATAAATAAAAGGTACACAAGGACTATAAGGTGTCACCATTGATACACATATTTCAATTCCCATTGTGGTATATCAAATAAAGGACATAGTAATATCAGATGTTAGCACATTAGTGTTGAATGCTTCAATGCAAGCAATTTTGACACTTGAGCAAGATGGGACACAAGTCCATATAGGTCAGGAAGTCAGTCTTGTACCTATCTCGCATGAATAAGGTGAAGTTTTGACAAAAGAGAAAGAAGCTACTAGGACTAAAGAGTCAGTTTTGACTATGAAACCATAGGAACATATAGCAATTCAAACATTGGTTTCCCTGCCGATATTTGCATCTCCTCTTCCTAGTCAAACTCCTCATAGGTCAAGTGAAGATTCTACACAATTGCAATCATCAAGGCCTAGTCCTGATATATCTAAGGTTGGAGAAGGCACATCTTATGGAGATGTCAACTTAGATGAAATGATTGAACTTCAAAAGTTTTATCTTACAACAATCACCATAGAATAAATGAGCATATTGCAGGAAGCTCTATCAAGAAAGAAGCACCAAGAGTTACTCAAAAGGGAGCACAAGCAAAGACAAGTTCTACATGAGATCAAATAAATATTTATTAATGCATTTATCCTCCCAAAAACTAATGAGGAGAAACCTATTATTGAGCAAATGGTGAATATAGTTGACAAAATTAGTGATGTAGACCTGGATACTAATACTAAACTTCTAGAATGGTTTGAGAAGAAGTTTCAAACAAAGTTTGATGAAAAGATATGTAGTGCCATTGTACTAAGATAGGTTAAGCTATAAGCAAGATGGAATGAAAAAGGAGTTAGAGAATATATTTTCTCTATACAAAAAGCTTTGTGATGTAAATTTATTCACACAAGAAGCATAGAGGGCTATTGACTGGCTGTAGAGAGATCTAAAGACTACAGGTAATATCTTACAACTATCTCCTAGTTAAGGTCATACTCATTTTCAAAGATTTTTATCTACTGAAGGTCAGCTAGTTGAATTACATGCACAAGATGTAAACATTCGAGCTACCTTGATAAATATTCAAGCCATGTTGACCCCACACATGGAGGTTTTGCACAAGCAACTAGCCTTTGCTGAAAAATTGATGAGGAAAGATTCTCATCTTTCCACTCATGATGGCCTAATAGACCTTGCTGGCAAGCTAGATGTTCAATTTCAATTTATAGAGGTAGCATGCAACAATTGGGATGCAACACTCAAGATTATAATGGAGGTCCATAAAACATTTTTGGATAAACACACTATTCATATACCACCCATGACATAAGTGTCAAAAAAAAGAAGGATATTGAAGATATTAAGAAAAGGGGGAATTTGGAGAAAAAGAAGAGAATACACAAAGGAGGAGTAAGTGTAGAAATAGAGGTAGACAACAATTCAACATTTTTACTCAATAGAAGTATCAGATTCAGATACAACAAAGAACAATTAACTCAGGGGGAGTTATGAAGTTTTGAGGTATCACTGATAAGTCATCAATTTTGCAAAATTTTGAAGTTTTAAAATTTTGTATGCAAGCCGAGTAAAGAATATAGATTATTTGAGTTATGCTCATAAATTAAGGTTATATATGCATGACAAAGTGTTTTTTCCACTCATGTCAAAGGGGGAGATTTTTTATCTCATTTTGGTTTTGACATATGAGTGAAAATGCACTTAATTCATTACTTAATAGTACTTAGTGCATGTTGAGAAAGTAGTGTATGCCGAGCATAAGTTGTCTAATAATGCATGTCAAGCGTAATATACAATATGTGCCAAGCAAATAGTTAGTGCCAAGTCACTCTAGTGCCAAGTAAGCTAATACATACCAAGTGATTCAGATGTCGAGTGAATAGTGGATGCCAATTCATTCAGAGGACGAGTTACAACATTAAAGATGTAGTGAATGCCGAGCATCAAAGGCTTCAAGTGCTGAGTAAATAGTTTTGGACATAATTGTTTGTAATGGCAACAAATTCTATGTAAACTATTTTTGGGCTGACTTATGGATTGTTTTATGATTCTAGAAGATATATACGAAGGTATATTACAAATCCCTATGCAATGCATGCAAACAATTAGATTAAGGGATGTTCTAAGTGACAAAATGGGTGAATCACAATCGTTCATTCCTACCTAACCCCAAGTCACCTAAGTATTCTTAAGGAGGGAAAACCCTACAGAGTATGAATAATGTATAGATGAGAAGAGAAAGGTGAATGTTAAGCATAGAGAGAGCATTAATGGTGACTAAGGAGTTTGTGATAGAGATATGAATTGCATAATCAGTTAGAGAGAACAAAGGAAAGTAGAGAAAGGAAAAACATCTAATCAGGAGGATCAAGTATACATCAGGAAAGAGGAGATATAATATCTATAGGAGCTAATGAAAGCCAACTTCACAACTCACCAAGATCACCTGCATGCAAATAGCTCGTTGAAGAGAAACTAAAGGAGCAAAAGCTTGAAGGAAACAAAGCAAGAGAAAATATTTCACAATAGGAAAATGAAATTGCTATGTGAATGAATGATTTTACAATGAGAGAGAGATTGAATATAAAGGCCTCAAGGAAGCTTGTAGAACAAGCTAGAAAGTGGTAGAAGATAAGGTTAACAACTAAGCACACTTCCAAAAAAAGGTGGAACATGCTAGAAGGGAAAAAACTCCCATGTTGTCAACAACTAACCACTACAACTATTAAATACTAAATATTAAATAAATGCATTAACCTAAGTAAGCTTAAGTAAATAGAATAAATAATTAATAATTAATTATTTACTCTAACACCCCCCCTTAAGTGCAACTTAGGGGAATTCCTTAAGCTCACAAAACTAAGATGAAATGAAGAATGGGTCCCAACAATGAGGCCATGTTAGGTACCCATGTACAATGCAAGAAAATGCAACCTCTGCAAATAGGGAAAGAGAGAAAACCACGTGGGAAAAATCCTCCCCCAAAAAGAGGTAAAAACAACATGTTGAAGAAAAAACATGAAGTGAAGGAAGGAAGGCCTCAACCAATCCCCCCAAGGCCAACTGCCACCAGAAAAGAGTCAAGAGGCCCACTCAAAACCATAAGTATAACCAGTTCCCTCATGAGAGATACTAAAGCCTCCCCAGAATAAAGAAGCCCCTAAAGGAGGGATCGAACCAATGCAAATCCAATGTAGAAGAAACAAGGGTACATAACAAGGGAATCCCTGAATGAGAGGCGAAACTAGAAAGCCTAGCTGATGCCTAGAGGAGAATGTATGAGGAACCGGAAAGAGAATCCCCAAGGAAGGTGTATCAGCAACAAGTGCATCTGGAGGCTTGATGAATGATGCTGGATGATCAAGTAGAGTGGAAGCAGAATCTTGCGAAAGAGAAAAGCCCTCAACTGGATGTGGTGTGGCAATCAAAATAGGGATCTTAGGAAAAATACAAAGGTTCAAGTATCCTAATTGCACCACATGATGCTCCTGTGAAAGAGAAGAGCCATGCTCCAACAATGGAGATGGTGGACCAAAGTGTGAGAAGGTGTAGAGATGAGTGGAAGGATCAAATGCCCCTGTAGCAATAAGAACTCCTGTTATACAATCTCGAATGAAGAGTGAATCAGTAGTGAACTCAACTGTCTTCCCTGATCCACTACGTGTAATTTGAGAAATCAAGAGAAGGTTGGTAGACAAAGATGGAACATACAATACATCATTGAATATACCATCCTGAATGTAAATTGAACCTTTCCCGCAGACTAGTAGGGAAGTGTTATTCCCCATGAGAATATGAGGAATACGAGAAGCCTCAAGAGTAGAGAAGACACCTTGAGAAGATGTCATATGGTGAGAAGCACCTGAATCCAGTATCCAAGGAGCCTATGAAGGAGATGCAATGGAAGCCTATAATGCATGACCCTTTCCAAGATCTAATGTAGATGGTGAAGATGTGGAAGAAAATTGAAAGGCAGAGCCCTATGAGGTAGAAGAGGATGGGGAAGAAATAGTGCTCTTCTGAAGAAGAGCTTGCAAATTTGCAATTTGTTTCTCATAACCATCAAATCTCTTCTGAAAACAATGTGCCTCATCATGAGATCCTTTTTGATAATAGGAATAGGTAGGAGTCTACTATGTCTTCTTTTTCTCCTTCTTCTTAGAAGAAGATGATGAATAGTAGAAGGGGAATTTGATATCTGCTTTGACTTCTACTCCTATGTATCCTTGACAAGCAATGCCTATGATTGTGAACCTGAAAGTGAATCCATCTCATTGATTTTGGACTATTCACAAGTTAACCGATCACAAAATATCTCAAATGAAGGCATCCTATGTTTGTCACTCAAGGCATCCATAGTGAAGTAGAAAGTGGAAGAGAAGATTTGATATTGTCCCCTCAACTTTAAGAGTATAAAAAAGATACACTCATCATCTATCTTGGTTTTCCCACATCCCTGCAAAAGTGTATGCAAAGATTTGAACTTCATCAAGAAGTCCTCAATCGTGGGAAAGCTATCAGGTGTCAAAGAAGTCAACTCTGCATCTAACTAAAGTGCCTAGAACTCATTCACTTGGCCAAAAAAAGTCTAAAATTTGAGCCAATAAGCTCATGGAGTAGTCAAACCATCCAAGTGAAATAGTGGACTGTTTGTAATGTTCAGTGCAATCAATCCCATGGCCTCATCCATTTTATTCCTATGCTGAAGAACCTCAAAAGCTCATGTAAGAATAGGTTGATTCTTATCCAGACATGACCATAAGCCCCTTGACATGAGAACCTATGTCATTTGTGCCTTCCAAGTGTTTTAGTTGTGTGGTGTGAGACGGGTCACAAATGGATCCACCATTGAGAGAAAGAAGAAGACGTAAGTAGAAGGGTCTTATTCTGAATTAAATTACAAAAAAAAAAATACTCCCCTAATGTATGATTTGGGCACTCTATACTTAGTGTGACTACAATAGCCAATTTAGGGCCTATTTCTGAAAGTAATATTTCTATCCACAAAACCTATAATCTAATTGCAGATCTAGAAAGTAGACCAAAAAATATGCACTTAAAAAAAATGGAACCTGATTATGTGTCTAGATGAGCCTGTACAAAGCATTTAAAGTGGTAAAAATTGGAATTTGCGAGTTGCAAAAAAATTTTGAAATAGAGAAGTCAAACCACCTACCTTAATGTGTAAATCACAAAATTATGCCCCAAAACAAAAAACATTGTTTAAAAAATGAGTCCGTATGAGGGAGATATCATTGTTTGAAAATCACCTCTGTAGTTATTTTTTCTAAATCATTGCCGTCGCACCTCCAAAAAATAAAGAAAAAAGCCCAAAAATATCTGATCTTTTATGTCAAACCCTCTTTCTCCTTTTCTCCAAATACTAAAAAAATGCTCTTCCTCCTAATTGAAAAAAAAATCACAAACAAACTAGGGTTTGTGTCTCCGAATCGCGGCTTCAAAAATTCTTTAGACCAAGAAGAAGAAGGGAGGCTCTGATACCATGTAGGAGTTGATGAAAGCCAACTTCACAGCTCGCCAAGATCACCTGCATGCAAATAGCTCGCTGAAGAGAAACCAAAGGAGCAAGAGCTTGAAGGAAACAAAGCAAGAGAAAATATTTCACAATAGGAAAATGGAATTGCTATGTGAATGAATGATTTTATAATGAGAGAGAGACCGAATATAAAGGCCTCAAGGAAGCTTGTAGAACATGCTGGAAAGTGGTAGAAGATAAGGTTGACAACTAAGCACACTTCCACAAATAAGGTGGAACATACTAGAAGGGAACAAACTCCGATGTTGTCAACAACTAACCACTACAACTATTAAATACTAAATATTAAATAAATGCATTAACCTAAGTAAGCTTAAATAAATAGAATAAATAATTAATAATTAATTATTTACTCTAACAATATCTAGCAGACTAGTGCTAACCAAAGGATCAAGGCTAAAACATTCTAATAGGTGAATTAGTAGAAATCTCTTAACCAAGTAGTCCTAACAATCTTTTGCAAATCCTTTAACAAAGTAATTACTTTATTATAAGTTAAAGTCCTATAACCAGGCACACTTCTGAAATCCTTTAACAGGGTAAGATTTAATAGTCTTTGTAAGTCTTTAATAGGGTAGACCTTTCACAAGGTAGATCACATTTTATGATCAAACAATTGTAACCTTCATTGGATACACTATACAACTACATTAGTAAAGATTTGTGGGTTTTATCCCCACTCCAATTTTACCTTCTCACTAGAGGGTTTCTAGGTAACAAATTTACTATGTCATGTGTTATTTGTTTTCATGCTATGGATAAATATGTTTAGCTAGTTATTTCAATTACATGCAAATTGTGAGATGGATGTGTGGTGAATGTTTTTATGGTTAAAGTTTAGAAGAACTGATTCACCCCCCCTCTTAGAGTTTACTTTCCCATTGTTAATTCCAATAGTTAGGAGATATAATCCATTTACCAAAAATTACTTCTTAGGAACTTTGTCTACAAACTGTCTTGCGTATATCATTAAAAAATAATACCAGTCTTCAACTTTATGCATGCACACTTGACCAAGGAATTATGATACATTGTAGAACATGTCCCCAACTGTGCTTGATCTCATCTTCAATAATCGATCCATACAACCTCAATCACTACCTACTACAATCACTCTTCTTAGTATGTTGAGATCAATGACAAATATAGTCATGAATACAACACAGAGTCATGTTGTCAATATCCCCAATGCTCCAACAATGCTAGGATAGTCCCCCATAGGAATATCACCAACATTCATGTTGACATTACATTCACTGACCTCTTACAGGGGGTCTGCTGCCATTGTAAGGTTACACCTCTTTGTGTAATAATAGATGCACAAAACTGTATAATAATAATCATAATTAATAATAATAAGAATAAGATTTTCTACCTTGAACATCTATATTATTTAACAAAATAATTTTACACATATTCTAGAGGAAAATATAAATAATGAATAAAGGAGAACATGTATTCTAATTTTATTTCCCACTTACAGTTTGTAATATAATTCAATTTTTTTGCAACTTTAAGTAATGCTATATATCCCTGGATTAGACACATAGGGTTAAAGTTGAGCATACTAAACAAAATCAATATCTTGATAAGGAAAAGATAAAATTGGGATGATAATATGGAAAAATATAAGGCATGTTCCTATTTTTTAACAAAAAAATTGAAGTGTTTTATAACCCAAAATTATAAACTATTCAGGAAGAGGGTTGACAATAATCCCAAAGAAGAATGTCATTTCAAAAGCAAAGCTCCCACACAATGCCTATCTACTCAATAAATATAAGCTTGATTTACATATAAACTGAGGTGAACTCTAATATCTAGTTTAAATAAAACCATGATTATAATTCCTACTAAATTCTAACCCCAACTATAGGCAAACATTAAACTTGATCTCTATAGAATCCTAATCTAACTGTAACCATAAACATAATTAAACCCAAACACTAGAATTAATTGAACTCTAAACTCCTTACCATAACCATGCTTGGAATGTAATAATAATTTAATCATAGTTTGAATATTTTTATCATAACTCCAATTGAATCCTAATACAAAGTCACTCCTAGACTTAGCCCTAACTCTAACCCTAATTCAACCTTACTTTTAATTAAACTCTCCATTGTCTTAAATTGGAAGCACTCTAATTTAATAAAGGTTTAACACCCATTTAATATGATTCCATCATTTGTTTATATTTATTCTCTATTTTCCTCCATTTAAATAATTCATTTCATCTCATTTGACCTTTTATTATTTTAGAATTACTATAAATGGGTTGGACCTTCATTTCTCTTAATTATTGTGTCCTTCTTTATTAAGTAATTTAAATTAATATTTTAAATTATTCATATCTTAGATAATATTTTATCTCCCCTATAAATTATTCTTATGTGGGTCCTGTTATTTTCTAAATATGGGTAGACCTTTATTATTTCAAATTAATAATCCTTCATTTACTCACCCAAAAAATCTTATTATGACCAATCATTTATTGCACCACTTTAAGATGGGTCTTACCTCATTTTAAAGTTTGAGGCATTGGCCACTTTGAGTATTGAAGGGGACCTTCTTGTTTCATTTTACATCATGTATTCACAAGATCATGCATTCACAAGATCAAGCACTCGATCTCGGGGTCTCAAGTACTCAAGCCTTCAAGCAATTCCTCCATTGAAGATCAAGGATTCAAACATTCAAGTATTTGAAGGATTTTATTTATCAATCTCTTCTTTAAGACACTTTTTTACATCTTCCACATCTATTCATCTTCATATTCTTGATCCAAAGCAATTGGTAAGTGAGCACACTTCATTCAATTCAAGAGATCCTATTATTGTAAGGTGAACTCATACATTTGCATTAAATTTATGTAATTTTATTATTTCAATTGAAGGTTAATTCCTAACTAGGGTTTGACCAAGGAAAACCCCCCATCAACAACAAATACCCTTTTTAATTGTAGGTTATAGATCTCAGATATGCAAACAAGTTGCATATTTGAGTACCCTTTTTGACTTTTTACAGAATTGTGAAGTCAGAATCAATGTCACACCCATTCCTTTAGGGTCAACTTGGTCAACTTTGATGCTCCAAATTGACCCTGATGCTCCATTTTGACACTAAATAGGGAGGTCGACCTTGACAAATCATCGAATGATTTTTGGGTTTTGTCCATCTCACATTTTCAATCTAGAATTCAGGAATCAACCCTTTCGAAGGTCATTTTCCAACATGTTTATAGGCTTTTATTTCACAAGGTATATTTTATTTCCTTCTCTATTTCAATACACATTTCTATTTCCTTTCACTTAATTCTTACATTGCACAACCACTTAATTTCTCTTTATAGCTCTTGCTTCATTAGGGTTTTAAGGACTTTTGCATTCTTTCTCCAACCCTATAACCATTAGATCTTTGTTTATATTAGTGCTCCTTTATCACTCGATTGATATTAATCTTGCTAGATCTAGTTATCTTAGAGTTGGGATTTCAAGGATCAATCTCCTCAACTTTCCTTTGAGGTACAAGGTTAATTAACCACCTTTGAAGTGTGAAGTAGTTGAGACTTATTCTAGTTGCTTCATATTTCACCTTGTACATTTGGTGAACCCAATTGTCAACATTTCCTCTTTTGATTATGGATTTTTACCCTTGCATTATATTGTGTTCACCCACGTACACTTTGGTGAACCTGACTGTTGACATTTCCTCTTTTGATTTTGGAGTTAGATTCTTTCATTATATCGTGTGCTCACCTTGTCCATTTTGGTGAACCTGCTTGCGACAACTCTTTCTTTCATTTTGAGTTATATTTTTCTATCATATATTGGTTTCTCTATTCTCTGTGTCTATAGATCTACTCTTGTTTGCATTAGTAGAATTTTGTTAGCTCTCCTTTTCATGGATATTGCAACATTGAGTATGTACTTTTCATGCTTTATTGTTCATGTGTTTACTGGATCTTCTATACACTTAAATGACAAAATAATTTGTCGAATTTACTTTATTTGCGATTCTCTTTTTATTATGTTACAAAACTTATTATCCAAACATCATTCCATTATCTTTGAGCTTAAGAACCATCCTCGTCTCTACTTACCTTTACAATATGATCTTCCTTTTTATGAAGATGAGTGATAGATTGATGTTGTTCCTTCTACTCCTTTAGGCCTTGACTATGGGGACACATTGCTTGAGGATGCTTCTATATATTCTTTCAATTCTCCCACCTTTGTGGACCTTCCTTTAACTCATGATTATTCTTCTTTTATGGATTTCTTTAGTGACAAAGGTGTTACCTTTATGGATAATGTCAATATTTGGATGAATCTCTAGACAATGATGTTGACTATTCTCTTCCTCATGAAAAAGATAGCATCATGACTGATGCCTTTTATTTTTTCCATGACAAGCTCGATAATTCTTCTTCTCCTAGAACATATCTTAGTGATATTTTAGAGTAAGAAGAAGATATTATAAACACTTGTCTCAATTTTAACTTACCTTCATTTAACACTCCTAGTCAAGTAGAAGCATTAATGGACATCCATAATTCCTATTCTAAGGATTCCTTGGAACAAGTGAATAATGGAATTATCTTTAATTATTTCCATTTTAGTTAATAATCTATAAAGATGTTGAATCTTAATCAAGTTAATGTTGCTCAACCTATTGTCGTTGTTAAAGGTTAGCATCTTCTCAATGTTAAAGGTTGTTCTCCTATAATTATGAAGGGAAAATATAGTGATCTTTTGAATTATAATGGGGTGCCTCACACCTATCCTACAAGGATTAATCCCCAATCTACTACATCTCTCCCACCTTCTCAACCCATTCTTCCTCCTTCGCCTCATTTTTCTCAAAATCTTGGGTTGAATTATGATTTAGTGTTGAAATTACATAATTCCCCCACCAAGATTTCTCTTTGGGAACTTCTTCAAATGTCACCTATATACCATGAAACCTTGACAAACATTTTATCCAATGTCTCAATTCCAACTCTTAATCAAGATAACATCAATGTCTATTTACAATGCATGCATACTCTTGTCCCACCTACAATTGTATTTACTCATGAGGATTTTCATTCTAAAGAGATTCAAGATCATTGTGACCTTATTATGGTTATTGTTTCCATTAATAAAACTATATATGTCGCACTTTGATTGACAATGGCTATGGTTTGAATATTTTTAGTGTAGATATGATAAAGGATATGAATGATGATCTTTCTACTATTCAACTAGATAATACTCTTATTTCAAGGATTTGATAACATTGATAGGAGCACTTTGGATATTATAATGCTACCTATGAAAGTTTGTAACAATATTGGATACTCCTATACATGTTATGCCTAGAACCTTACTTAAACCTTCTCTTAGGAATACCATGGTTGCATTCCATGCATGTTGTTCCTTCCACTCTTCATCTTAAGGTTAGTTTTTTTTTATAACAATCTTATGTATACCCTTCATGCTGATGATAAACCTAATACTTGTTTAAACGCAAAATATGTTTGGTTTTCTCCTCCTACATAGGAAGTGAAGAAACCTGAACCTAAAGAAGACCCTTCTTCTTCTACTCTATCAGAAGATGATTGGGGTACATTAGATTTCAATTTAATTTTTATTGGTGAGTATAGAGTCAATGATCTTTCATTCATGATAAATAAAGCTTCTACTCTCTTTAATAACTTTTTTTCTACTTCTATTCATAAGGAATTTATAAAACCTAGTATTCCCTTAGGTGATGGGGGGCATAAACATTATTTCAACACCATTTCTAGTCATACATTAGGATGTGTGCAACAAAGTGATTCTTGGTTTACATACTCTCCTTTATCCTCTTTATTTAATCAAGAACACCTTTTGCCTAAACTTCTTCATCCTAAGAAGATTACTAGATCTAAACATAGAAAAAAACATTGTCAAAAACCTATGAATCTTCTGTTTTGCATGTATCATCGTTATCATGGTCACTTTACTAATGATTGTCAAGATTTGCATTTTAAGAGTCAACAACTCATTAATAACAATGTTATTCACATGCCTTCTTGTCATGAGTTTTATTTCAATTCGAATGACTTCAAATAACATTTAGGTCCCTATTATGTTGCTTTGTGACATGTAACATTGTTAACGTCTCTCTTGGATGCTCATTGTTACATGTGGTCAACTTTGTGAGTAGCATAATAGATCATCTTTTCTCTTTGTTCCTACACTTGGGAGGCAAGAGAACTATATACATATTTCTCATTATCTCAAGGATCCACTATTTCCTTTGATTGAGTGTTATTTGTTTATCATGTCACATCCAATCTTTTATTATTAGTGAGTTTTCATGGTAGACATATCACTTACCTTGGAGACTCATAATAGTGTGGTATCATTTTCAATGATTTACTTCTTCACTTCTTGCATTATGCATCTTTGCACTCTACCCTTCCATGACTTCATAGGAGTTGTAACCTCTTTGGTTTGGATTGGGTGTTGCTCATGGAGAATATCTTGATGGTGAAATTGCTTTATCCTTCTTCATCACTTCCTTAAGATGTTAAAATAACAAATTATTTTTCCATATTAAGGGGAGGCACACATGGTCCCCTTATTTTCATGTCTTGGATTTGGTTGAATAGCATGATACACACTTGCTAGACCATTTGACCTATCCTTTCCCATTCTAGAATGATTCTCATGGAGTAGTAAATACAAATTCTGAGTGTGGCTAGGGTACTTTAGACTTGTGAGTTGGTATGCTTCCTACGTTATCCTCAAATCTATGCATTACTACTTTATCCCTCCTTTTTGTACATATTTTGTACATATTTTCCCTTTATGGATTAGGCACAATCCTAAAGCATGGATTCTTTGTGGGAAGAGAGGTTACTTGACATTGGGTCTCTCTCTCTCTCTCTCTCCCTCCCCCTCCATCCCTCTCTCACCTTTTTACACACATATGCTAAATCTTGTTTATGGGTAATGCACAACAATTTTCTAAGTCTCATATACGAGTAACACAATCTCATAGGGATGTGCTATGGTGATATAAATTACATTGATCTATGGATGGACACTCTGATGGGTTGACTGGCGAGTTACCACCCTACTAGATAATTCAATGCCATCTTTTGCAATAGCTCTTGCAATGATTCAAAGTAGGGTGGGTACTCTACAGGGAGAGTTAATCACCCCCTCCTCTCACAACTTCTTTTCAATCACTTGTTTCTCTCTTATTACGATCTTGGGATTAGGAAAGATTCAATCCTTTGGAAGGTTGATGGATTCTTTATCTCCTTGATTATGATAAGATTATCTTATGTCTTGTGCTCTACCTTACCATGAGTTTGGATCGAGTCCATACTCTCACTAAAGTGGGGGCTAAGTATACCATCTTTAATTGGAAGCACTCCAATTTAATGAAGGTTTAATACCCATTTAATATGCTTCCATCATTTATTTGCATTTTTCCTTTATTTCCCCCTATTTAAATTATTCATTTCATCTCAGTGGACCTTTTATTAATTTAAAATTATTATAAATGGATTGGATATTTATTTCTCTTAAATTTTGTGTCCTCATTTATTAATCAATTTAAATTAATATTTAAAATTGGTCATATCTTAGATAATAGTTTTTCTCCCCTATAAATTAATACTATGTGTCTCCTCTTATTTTCTAAATTGGGGTAGACCTTTATTAATTCAAAAATAATAATTCTCCATTTTCTCCCCAAGAAATCTCATTATGACCAATAATTTATTGCACCACTTTAAGATAGGTCTTACCTCATTTTAAAGTTTGAGGCATTGGCCACTTTGAGATATCTATAAAAGGGGGCCTTCCTATTTTATTTTACATCATGTATTCACAAGACCAAACACTTGTGCTCAAGCTCTTAGATACTCAAGCCTTCAAGCATTCTTCAAGAAATTCCTCCATTGAAGATCAGGGATTCAATCATTCAAGCATCTGAAGGAGTTTATCTAGCAAGATCTTCTTCAAGATCCTTTGTTGCATCTTCTACATCCACTCATCTTCATCTTCTTGATCCAAATCAATTGGTGAAGCTAGCACACTACATTCCATTCAAGAGATCCTAGTATTGCAAGGTAAATTCATTCATTTGCTTTACATTTCCACAATTCAATTATTTCATTTCATGGTTAATTCCTAAACCAAGGTTTGACCAAGGTAAACCCCTCATCAACAAAAAAAGCCCTTTTTTATTGTAGGTTGTAGATCTTGGATTGGTGAATAGCTTGTAGATCTAAGTACCCTTTTCATCTTTTTACAGAACTATGAAATTAGAATTATTGTCATGCCCATTCTTTCAGGGCCGACTAGGTTGACCTTGATGCTCTAGTTCAACCTTGATTAAGGAGGTCAACCTTGACAAGCTATCAAACAATTTTTGAGTTTTGTCTATCTCACAATTTTTATTTGATTCACAAGAATCAATCCTTTTAGAGGTCATTTGATAACCCATTTATAGGTTTGTATTTTGCAAGGTAAGTTTTTATTTCTTATCTATTTCAATACACATTTCCATTTCCTCACACTTAATTCTTAGATTGTACATCCACTTAATTTCTCTTCATAGCTCTTGCTACAAATGGATGGAGCAATTGCAAGCATACACTTTCACATTGAAGCAAAAGAAAGGTCAAGAAAATAAAGTGGTTGATGACCTTAGTAGAAGGGTTTTCCTAATTGAAGAAGTCCAATTATGTAGTATGACATTTATGCACTCAAACATCTCTATGAAGGAGATCCAGATTTTTGAGAAACATTTAAGGTTTTTTTTTGAGTTAATAGGAAAATATCACATTGATTTTTCTAAATATATTATTCAAAATGATCTTTTATTCAAAGGTTCTCAACTTTGTATACCAAGATATTCTATGAGACTGAACATCATTAAGGAGAAGCACTATGGTGGCATGGGAGGCCACTTTGGCATTGATAAAATATCTAAACAGATCAAGAGGAGTTTCTATTGGCCTAAAATGTTTAATGACATCAAGAAATTTGAGGAGGGTTGCACTATATGTCAACAAGCTAAGGGTGTATCCATAAATCAATGGTTATGCCACCCATTGCCAATACCTACTAGACCTTGCGAGTCCATTTCAATGGATTTTGTAATGGGACTTCCTAGAAGCAAACATGGATTTGACAGTGTATTTGTTGTTGTCAACAGGTTAAACAAAATAATGCATTTTGTGCCATGCAAAAGTACTAATGATGCCTCACACATTGTTCACCTTTTCTTCAAAGAAATTGTAAGAATTCATGACTTACCAAAAACCATTGTTTTAGACAAGGATGTGAACTTCCAAGGACATTTTTGGCATACACTTCACAAGAAATTGGGCACAAATATGACATATAGCTTTGCTTATCACCCACAAACTGATGGCCAATCAAAAGTGGTGAATAGATCACTTGGGAATCTTCTTTGGTACTTAATTAAACAATATAATCAGAGTTGGGATGTTATACTCCCTCAATAATTTTTTTCTTTTAATGATTCTGTTGGTGTAAATACGTACTTTACTATTTACACTTACTTAAGTTTACTTAGGTTAATGCATTATTTAATTATATTGCATTATTTTATTATTTTTATTTATGAGACACTTAGGAGTTTGCACACCTTGTGATTTGTCATGTTGACAACACAGGAGTACGCACCTCTATTTGAGCACGTGGTGTCTACAACACTGTTTTGCGTGTCCCACCCTTCTAGGCTTATCCTCTCATCACCGCACTTACTTTCGTGCTTAATGGAGGATAATCCATATCTGGTGGACATGTGCTTGGTTGTATGACACATCATGATGCTAAATTCTATGCATTCTAGAAGCTCTCCTAAGGCCTTTATAATCAGGCACTCCTAGTGTACTCTTGCATCAAGTATTGAATACATTGTTATTCTGATCATACTCTCTCCATTTTTGGTCTATAGTTGTGCTTGTGTTTGAGTTCTTAGTTCTTGGGTGAATTTTGCCCTTAGGCAAATTCTTACATGGTATCAGAGCTTGGAGACTTTCTCTTCACAAGTCGTTCGAGACCTCTTGCTTGCTTCATCACCTAAGCCTGAATTCGGAGTGCTGCAAAAATTGGGAGTGTCCAGCACTAGATTTGACCTTGCCATTGCGTTCAGAACGCTGAACCGGTGAAAATCGACTATAAGCATGCCTACTTTGGCCCATAGTCGACAACGAGGCAAATTTTTTTTGCAAATCGGCACCCAAAGGCACCGATTTGCAAATTGGGTATGATCTAATCGATCTAATTATTTAATTTTATTTTCAGATCCCATTCTCTATCTTTTTCGAATTTGCATATTTTCGAATATTTTTCATCAGATAGGACACAGAATTTTAATTTTTTTGGGCTGAACTGGGCCATCAAACCCTGGCTCGACACTGCGCATTTGGGGTGGAATTTTTTTGAAACTGCAAGGCTTTGAATTAAATCTGCGTGCTTTAATACTATTACTAATGGCCACTGCCCGCAATTCGGTGTGGCTTGAATCTCGTCTGAGTGCAGTTTATAATACTAGCATCCAAATAGCGGCACCACCATCGGCTATTGACATTTTCGATGACAACGACAAACATCGGTCTTGTTCGCTTCTTTCATCTCTGTTAGCGCTTCTATTTTAAGCGCATAGCAATCAACAACCCCACCCATGTGGGATTATATTCACCCAAACCCTAGCGGCTATCTGAATTACGGCCATTTTTGCCTGCTATTTCCTGCAACTATCGACGACACGTGGCGATATTAGATTCGCCCAACTTGCACACTTATTGGTGACTGTAATCCCAATCAGATCGGATTGAGCACACGTCGATCAGACACATCAGAACACTCGTACGCACCCAGTCAGCAAATCGTACTGACACGCAGGTAGGCCACATCATTTTTCATATGGATCTATACATTCTGTACAGTATGGAAAGTTCGAGTCAGCTGCCACATCATCCAGGTGGCCGAATTTTTGCTGACATCATCATTTTCACGAGCCTAAATTTGACGCCTGTCTGGACATCATTCCAGACCATTTTATAACTACTGTGATGACTGTTTGACCGTCAAATTTAACTTCGCAGTTTCTCCTCTAGACCCCTCTCCAGATTGCTTTTTAGTTTGGCAGCCTGACTTTGCGAGCTCATAACTTGGACACTCGGACTCCGATTCAGGTGCAATTTTTTTTGAAATCAGGTAAAATTTCTTGAATTTTCAAGTGGTGGTGTTGTTTTCTGGTTTTGGTGCACAAATTTTACAAAATTTGCATTTTTTGGTGACTGTACCTACATAATCCTGCCTTTTGCAACTTTAGAACCTCCGTACGGGCACATCTGTTCACTTTTACAGGTGTCATTTTTTTTGAAAGTGCATGTTTTTTTGTCTACTTTCCAGATCTAAAGTTAGATTCTAGGGTTGTGTGGAAAAATTTCTCACTTTTAGAATTAGGCCTTCTTTGGCATTGTAAGCTTTCATTCTTTTTCAGAATTGTTGTAAATCTAAGCTACAGTACTTAAGTGACAGATTTCATCCTTATAAGGAAGTTGTAAAAGCAAAATCAAAAATTCCACTTTGTTCATTCTGACAAGTGGCTCATTGTAAATGCACTACTTATAAAGTGCCAAGCATCTTTGTTTGGGGGGTCTTTTGATTGAGTGAAAAGCGGGGGTGTGTACTATGTTCTTGTGTCTCTATTTTGTGCTCTTTCATTTCTACATCATGGGTTTTAAATGTCCTCCTCTAACTTCACACAACTATTCTACATGGAAAGATATTGCATGGAGTAGATTAATGGAAAAAGGATTTAGTCTTTATGTAGATGGTACAATTACCAAACCTACTGATGCTAAAGAACTCATTGATTGGAAAAATCTAGACCGACAGGCTTTAGGTGTTATCAGGAGTTATGTACATGGGGATCTTCTCTTTCACATTAAAAATTGTTTAGAATCTAAGGAAGCTTGGGATAAACTTGAACAGTTATATGGTAAAGTGGATGAAGAAAAGGGATTTCAGATTGAGGATGATCTACTTCTCCTAGATCCTAAAAATTATGACACAATTCAGGATTATATCATCAAAGTCAATGAGTATAGGGCACTTCTAAAAGATTGTGGAGATCCCATGAAGGATGATAGGTTGATACATCACATTCTGAAGAAGCTACCTACTGAGTATGCCAACTTTGTTTCGAGTTTTAATACTCACAAGTTGACCATGGGATCTGCTTACTAGAAACCTTCCTTTGATGGATTTGCAAACATGTTGATTGTTGAACAATCTCACTTGGTGGATTTTGGTCTTCTCAAGTCATCTAAGACCAAAGCCTTAGTGGCTAGTGATGGTCAGAAATCTAGTCAAGGGGGAAAAAGCAACAACAAGAAGAAGCAGTGGAAGCAGAAAACACAATTTGAGACACAACATGACTCCTCTCAACAAGGTGGTTCTTCTTCAAATAAGAAAGGAAGTAATGAAAAGAAGGACAAACTCTTTTGTGAATATTGCAAAAAGCAAAATCATGACGAGCATCATTGCAAAACCAAAAGAATCGATGAGTTAGAAAATCTACTCAAGAAGAATAAGATTCAAGTGCCAGGTACTTCCAAGGATTCTAATCCTAACTCTTCAAAGGGTAAAGGTCAAGCACTTATGGCCAACACAAGTTCTTCTTCAGACTGGATACTTGACTTAGGTGCCTCCTACCACATGGGTTCTTCAAAGCAAGATTTTTCTTCATTGAAGCAGTCACAGGTACCACACATCTTCGTGGGAGATGATGCCAAAATGGAAGTTGAAGGGAAAGGACATGTTGAAATGGAAGATGGGGAATTCAAAGATGTTCTCTATGTTCCAAATCTAAGCTCCAATCTACTTTCAGTTTACCAAATCACTCACCTTGGAGATGGTCATAAGGTTGAGTTCCTTCCCGATTCAGTGATGGTGCGAAGTCTAAAAGATGATTCATTGGTATTAGTTGGGAAAGTCAATGATGATAGGAGGCTTTATTCCTTCTCCCATTTTGTGCCTAAGAGTTCTTCTCAAGCCTTTTTAACTCACTCTAATTCAAACATCAACTTATGGCATGAGCGGTTTGGTCACCTTGACTTTCGCTCTCTTCAGCAACTTTGCTCAAAACACATGGTCAAAGGTCTACCTAACATCATCTTTTCTAAGGGGAAGTGTTCATCTTGTTTAGTGGATATGCATCTCAAGGAGAAGTTTGATAAAGGGAAGTCTTCTCGAGCTCCAGTTGTTCTTCAGCTAGTTCACATGGTATTAGCAGGACCGTTTGCAGTGACTTCAGTCAGCCAAGGCCGCTACATACTTGCATTTGTTGATGACTTTTCAAGATTCACTTGGGTCTTTTTCCTTCATCAAAAGAATGAAGTAGTTCACAAGCTTCAAGAATTCAAGGCTCATGCTAAACACAAGTCAAGGAAAGCCATCAAAGTATTAAGAGTGGACAATGAGAACAAATATGTTGACAGGAGACTTAAGAACTTTTGCAAAATTGAGGGGATTGATCTTCAGAACCCACCAGCATTCAGTTCGCACAAGACAGATGTTGCAGCTATGAGGATTAGGACTCTCAAGACCATGGCAAGTTGCATGATAAAGGCCAAGTCTCTCGATCCTACACTAGAAGTTGAAGCCATTAGCAGTGCTACTCACATACTTAATAGGTCTCCTCATCTAGCCTTAGATGGCAAGACTCCTTTTGAGGCATGGTGCAGCCAAAAACCAGTTGTGAGTCACCTTAGAGTCTTCGGTTGTCCAGTATGGGCAAACCTATCCTCTAGGAGTTGCAAGGCACCGTCACCTAGGCCTTGTACCTTTATTGGTTATGAAGACAATGTGAAGGCTTACAGACTAATGGATCCAGAGACTCATGAGATTTTTGTGGAGAAGGATGTTCACTTTGAGGAAAGTTCTCCGAGCTTGTCCTCTACTCCTCTCCGCACTTCATACATAGTGGAAACTGATAGTGACACCAGCGATAGTGCTTCAAAAGGTTTAGACATGTGGGGTTCTGTTGACAGTTACAGTGAGAGGTCACATCAATCCAGTCCACGTGCTTATATTGCCACAGTGAAAGGTCCATCACAACATGGTACATCTCGTCTTCTAGCTCCAAAATCAGTTGACTTGGGAGACAGACTTGAGGACTTACATCTTCTCATTGATGATGATACTTCTACAGTTGTTGCGAGGGCTCACTCTGACCCTCATGTCCATTCTCTACATGATCAATCTACACAGGTTGGCGTGATTGTGGATCCTTATGAACAACAATTAGTGGAGGGCTCTTTGTCAGTAGAGGAGATAGATGGTTCAGTGGAATAGGTTCAGCAAACATCCTTGCCAGATCTGCATTCATTCTTTTCAGCACAGTTGGAAGGGGTGAACTTCAGCATCAGTACAGGGATACTTGAGCAGGTTTCAGGGCCACAATACATCTTTAGGACTGTACTTTTGCCATTGTTTCTTCCTAAGGGGAGGAACACTTTTCTACATTCATGGACCTACTTCTTCATCGGAGCAGCTTTCACTTGTTGGCATTCTTCTTTTTGGGGGGGAGCCTCTTCTATCTCTCTTCCTTCTTTCATTCTCTTATGTATATACTGGATGTATGTCGTAATGGGGGGTTCTTGATTCCTCCATCCATCGATGCATCCTCCTTTATCTCTCTTTTTGGGGGAGGGTTTTTCCCATGAGGTTTTCCCTCTTTCCTCGCTTTATGGGAGATTGCATTTCATTATGTACATGGGTACCTAACATGGCCTAGTAGTCGGGACCCATTATGCATCTTCATCCTAGTTCGTAAGCTTAAGGGCATTCCCCTAAGTTGCACTTAAGGGGGGGTGTTGGTGTAAATACATACTTTACTATTTACACTTACTTAAGTTTACTTAGGTTAATGCATTATTTAATTATATTGCATTATTTTATTATTTTTATTTATGAGACACTTAGGAGTTTGCACACCTTGTGATTTGTCATGTTAACAACACAGGAGTACGCACCTCTATTTGAGCACATGGTGTCTACAACACTATTTTGCGTGTCCCACCCTTCTAGGCTTATCCTCTCATCACCACACTTACTTCCGTGCTTAATGGAGGATAATCCATATCTGGTGGACATGTGCTTGGTTGTACGACACATCATGATGCTAACTTCTATGCATTCTAGAAGCTCTCTTGAGGCCTTTATAATCAGGCACTCCTAGTGTACTCTTGCATCAAGTATTGAATACATTGTTATTATGATCATACTCTCTCCATTTTTGGTCTATAGTTGTGCTTGTGTTTGAGTTCTGAGTTCTTAGGTGAATTTTGCGCTTATGAAAATTCTTACAGATTCCTTGAATAGGTCCATTGGGAAGACACCTTTTCAAATAGTGTATGGTCTACATCCTAGAGGACCATTGAATTTGATAGACCTACCATCAGACTTTAAAGTCAGTGCTCAGGGAGAAGACTTGGAAAAACTCATCAACCAAGTCCAAGAAGAGGTAAAGACTAGACTGCAACAAACAACTCAGCAATATAAAGAACATGTAGATAAAAGGAGAAGAGAAGTCCGTTTTCATATTGGAGATAAAGTTTGGGCATATCGTAGAAAGGAAAGATTACCAAAGGGAAGATATTCTAAGCTACACATGAAGAAGGTTGGTCCATGCACAATTTTTTACAAAATGGGAGAAAATATTTATGAATATCCTTGCCCCCTGCATTGTCTATTCCCCCAATCTTTAATATTGTTGACCTAACTCTCTATAAAGGTGATGCAAGTTATGATATTGTAGGTACCTCTACAAGTTTAGATCATGCTGATACATCAGATTTTGTTACAAATATCCCTCCTAGCAAACTAGTGCAATTGGAGAAAATACTAGAATCTAAAGTCCTTAGGAAGACCATGACTAAAACTTTTATGTAGCACCTTGTTAAATGGAAAAGGATTACCTAAAATAGATGCTACTTGGATGACTAAAGAACATATCCTTCAACATGGCACTACTATTGATCAACTTGATGCAAGTGGGAACTTGAGCTCTAAAGTTCATGGGGAGTATGGTGTAGGTGCACTGTTAGAAACAACAGTCTATCAAGATAACTGAGAGGGAGGGGGGGGGGGGGGAGAGGCAGATGAATCAGTTATCCAATAATGAAAACATTTATCAAACTTAAACAATCTTATCCATTCAACCAGAGTAAACAACATCCATAACAAGATGCACATAGATAATTACACCAAATATGTTAACTAGGGAAACCCTTGATCAGAGAGAAAACCTTGGTGGAAATGATGCCCACAAGATGATGTACTAATATAAATATTCCTTGTTAGAGGATGGACCCTGTTAGGAGACTTTGAATCCTTGTTAAAATATTCCAACCTTGTTAGGACTTGTAGACAATAGAAGGACCCACTGTCCAAACAACTTCTGGGCCAAGACCACTAAACTCATTTTCCAACTGATCTCTCAACTATTCCTTGCAGAATAATTGTATGTAATATACTTTAATTTCTTTCCTCTTGTCTCATCAACTAGGGAAATCATTGTCAAACCTTGTAGACTAGGTCATCGACCTCAGATCCAAGTATCAAACTTCAGATCACACAATAAAAACCTTAGCAATGAAGTTTCCTTCACTTCTGCTATGCTCTTCTTATCTTCACATTTCACTCTTTGTGCTGCTTACAATCATTCACATTCCTCCATCCCTGATAAATGAAAACATCCTTCCTTTATACTTAATCCATAAAACAATTCCCTGAGTTAGTTTTTAGACTATCTCAATTAATTGTTATAGGACCACATTAAGAATACGTTACACTTAGCGATAACATTAATCTTTCACCTTGCAACTTGAATAACTTTCCGTACATGTAAGATTATGATGAGTGAGCTTAGTCATGTCATCACCAACATATCTTCTTTACATCTTTGACTTCTACTTCTCTAAATAACAAATCTGCTAAGAGATATAACAAGTTTACCAGAACATGCCTCTATAAACTCTATCTCATGATAGTCTTCACCAAAACTTGCATAACTTCTTCCAAACTTAATATCTTATGCTTTCGAGGTTAGCTATGTCTACTAGATACATAGTATAATCTCCCTTTAACCTTGCTACTGATAGTACTCAACGATTTGTCTATATCAACTTGATCTTTATCGTTGTTCTTCTATCAGATACCACAGAAAACTGCTATGTTGACATCAATGAAAAACACAGTCATGAATGTAACATATCATCATGATAATGATCTAAACATGTTTTTCCAATACTCCCCCATAGGAATATCATTAGAATTCATGTTTCCAACAGGAATCCCATTAAAATACCAATAAAATGCAATGTTAGTACTCTTTTGAAGTCTTTTAAATCATTAGGTTTTGATTTAGGAATGTTGGCTATTCATGTTGACCCACTTGTGAGACCTAGTTCCAAGATTGGTATTTGATAAGCCCTTGTTCAACTATGGTCAAAGGTGTCACATAGCTTGGAATCTTAGGGTAGATAGATTTTTCAAGTTTTTACATGTTTTGGTCCATGTTGGATCAGTTAGAAATCAATTTGGTTAACATAGGCAAAGTTGCACTAAAAGTTGTAAAGTCTTTTTGCAAATTTTGTAATTTGAACTCCCAACAGCCATATTTGGTTTGAATAGTTGTTATAACCATTATGAAGGCCTATAGATTCCTTTTAGGTGGGTGGTAGGCAAATAATGTGTAATTTTTCTTTCAGATCAATAAAATATCAAGTTTTTCTGCAAAATCTCATGTTGCAACATGTTATACAAAATCATTCTAACAAATAGGTATGTATTGGTGAAATTTTTGGATATCCTAGTGAATCACCTCTCAAATTCACTTGGAATGAGTTCCTAACTTGCCATACAACTCCATATATCTCAGTTTTATTGATTGCTACCATAGTTTCTTGTAGCAACCTAGGGTTTTTAACATTTTCACTCATATCTTGAGATTCCACCATGGGAATTTAATGGCTCTGGGTGGAATCTAGTTAGGAACAATGTATTTTAAGATTATTTTGGTCTCTTGTGAAAAAAATGTGGACTACAAAGAGAAACTTGATGCCTTAGGCATGTAAGATCCGTGTGCATGCTAGAAATGTGTAACAAAAACTCCCACAACTTGCTATAAAAAAGTCTTCAAGGCCTCGGATCTTGTTTATAAACATTTCATATGAACCCCTTCATGTTCCAATTGTTGGATTAGAGTTTTGGCCAGAATTTTTGGTACTTCCTTTGTAAATGGAGGCCTAATTAACTAGTCCTTCTAGGTGAGATCTTAAGTTTTACTTGCTGCATTCTCATCTTGGGGTCCCAATGCTTCGTTATGTTATGTAAAACCCAAAAGGGTATTTGAATCAGTGATTCATTCCTTGTGTTGTGTGGAGTCTTTTGAAACTAAATCAAGATTTTCGATTTCAAGGGCCACAAGCCTTGTCTTGGGTTTGTGAAGCAACTATTGAATAAACGTTGCATAGTTTGATTCTAATGGTTGATTCATGTTGTTTTGGACCTAAATAGACTATAAGCGTGTCTTAGAGTCACCCCTGGTCCTTATGTGTGTTTGGGGAGTAATGTCATGTCCCCATTTTGGAGGCAATTTGATTTAATTAATTTAATTAATAATGTTGTCCAAAATAATGAATATTTTATGAGGATGACTAATTAATTATTTTAATTAAATAAATAAGTGGTATTAAGTTAATTATTTATAAAGTTATCAAATAAATAAATATTAAAAGGTAACTTTATATTTAATTAATTTAATAAAGTGACTTGAATTATAAAATATTTTTTATAAAGTCACTTAATAGATAAAATAAAATAATGTTCTAGAAGTTTCTGGAGAAAGTGGAGAAAAAGAATAAATAGGCACCCCGGGCTTCATTCTAATCATCCAGTTGTTTATTTCTCTATTGACATCAAATTGTGATTCAGTCACATAGTCTATTCTGGAGCCAAGTGGTTTTAGATAGTCAGTTGATCTTTGGGAACGAAAACTCCCTTGGATTAGCATAACTGAGGAAGTGAAATATCTTTTGAAGGGTTGCACATTTGGAGGTGATACTTCAGTCACTTCAGCTAGGGCATCATTGGGCCTAAGGCCATTTTCAACATTTCAGCATTTCAGGAGGCAATTTTAGCAGGGCCGAAATTATTGGAGGTCATTTCTAGCAAGTTCGCAGGCTGAAAAAGCAGTCCGAAAAAAGCAGGATGAAAAAAGCAAAACCGACAAAAAAAGCAGTCAGAAAAAAGCAGGCCGAAAAGGCAATCCAAAAAAGTAGCTCCGAAAAAAGCAATCCGAAGAAGTAGTTCGAAAAAAGAAAAACGTAAAAAGCAAATCCGAGAAAAGCAAGTGGAAAAAGCAGATCGGAAAAAAAGCAAGCAGAAGGGGCAGCATTGAAGGAAAATATTACAGCCATCCACAATTAGGTTCTTCACTTCTCATTTGGCATATTTTTTGAGAAATGTAGGTTTTCAGCTGAATACAAAATATAGCTTCAACACTTCATTATTTCACCTTGTACTTGTCTTTGTTTGCCATTTGGCATTATTGGTATCAAAGGAAGGCTAGGATTTTGCAATTGAAAGAGCGTTGTAATTTTTAGACTATCTATATTGCAATCCTAGAGTTGATGATCAACTTAGTAGTTTGCATTCCAATTGTTTGACAAAATGTCAATTGGTTGTAAGTTCTCTTTTTGGCATAAATAATGTTATAATTTTGTATACTAAGTGTTTATATTAATGACACTTGGTTGTAAGTGCATTAATGCCATCTTAGGTTGCATCCAAAGTATTTATCATAATTACTAGTTGCTGTAGCTGCATATTGCAAGTAGTTAAGTCACATATTTGTATTGAATATTGTCAAAATTAGTTGCACATTCATGTTAGGTCATTGCTTAGACAATCTGGAGTCTTTTTGTAAGCATTCTCTTTGATGCAAATCGAAACAAGAGACATTGCAGCAATATGAAAAGTTATATCAGTCATATGACCCCTTGTATGCAAAGTGTTTGACAAAATTCTTTGAGCC
Organism: Cupressus sempervirens; assembly: GCA_028749045.1. Lineage (NCBI taxonomy): Eukaryota > Viridiplantae > Streptophyta > Pinopsida > Cupressales > Cupressaceae > Cupressus > Cupressus sempervirens. Next base: position 747,224,594 of record CM053790.1, read on the forward strand.
TTCAATCAGCATTTTAAGGTCGGAATTGAGCAGGATTATGGCAGTGGTATCAGAGCTTGCTTGCAAAGTGTTTGACGAAATGTCAAACCACTGAAGTATAAATATTTTTGGTGTTTGAAGAAGTTATAACCTATTGGGGTTATTACAAGTAATGTGTCAAAAATGCCTTGTAATGCCCTTAAGAGCAACTAGAAATTAGTTGTCTTTGTGATAAGTTTTCCTTGTGATTGGGAATTCCTAGGAGTGGTTTACGTTGGGATAACCATAACCATATTTTTGAACACTTGTGGTAGGTGTTTTGGGATAGATTGGCTTTGTAAGGACACTAGTTGGATTCATACCTTTAGTGAAGAGGATTCTAGGAACCTTCTTTTAACCCACTACTAGTTCCATTGCATCAATTAGGGTTTTAAGGACTTTTGCATTCTTTCTCCAACCCTGTAACCATTAGATCTTTGTTTGCATTAGTGATCCTTTATCACTCGATTGACACTAATCTTTCTTGATCTAGCTACCTTAGAGTTAGGATTGAAAGAATCAGTCTCCTTAACTCCCTCTTTGAGTTGTGTAAGTGTGGTTATGTGATGAAATTAGGGTTTATTTTCTTGATTCACATTCCCCCTATACAAAATCTAACCCTTTTCTAATTGAACCATAACTCTAATTTAGATTCAAAGTGTAATTAAAATGAGCGTATAATAATGTACCCACTCCATATAAGGAAAAATAAATGAAGACACCATACTAGAAAAGATGCAAAAGTTTGTGAGGAGTAGAAGCCTCTCACAAATTTTTAATATATTATGAATGAAAATTGCCCAAACTTTGAAAGAATTAATGATGGTGGACTAGATTAATAGGACTTGAACATCCTAGATTACATGACTAGGGTAAACATAATATCTTTGGGATAAAATTGACGATCTAAAAAACAAAAACAAAATAGGAAAGTTACAAGGCCTTACACAAATAACCATCAAAGATATTGGTAGAACTATGGAAGGGAGAAAAAATTCAATGAGGGAAAAGGTTTTGCAATCTCAACTAGAATAATGAAACATACTTGAGATCATTACAACAAGCATGGCATTCTAACTATATGAAGTGAATTTGGTTAGCCTCTATATAATGTCATAAACTAGTGGTATAATAACTTCTTAAGAAGTAAATTCCACACATAATTGGGGGGTGAATCAGTTATGGACAAATAGAATTACATCCAAACTTATAAAACTGATCACCAACAATTAAAACAATGACGCACAATAGTAAGAAACCATGCACCATAACAAAATGACTTTGCTATCTAGGGAAACCCTTGATTAGAGTGAAAACCTCACAGGGAAGGTGCCTATACGATAGTTTTCTAATAAATAAGTTCACTATGAAAGGATGTAACCCCCTTAGAAGTCAACCACTACTCCTATTGTACAACAATCCCTGTTAGAGGACAAAAACCTATTAAAAGACCTCGAACCCTTGCTAGAAGATTCTAACTCTTTTAAAGGTTCTTGAGGACAAGTAGATCGACTGTCAAAATGATCTGACAAAAGTGAAACACAAATCATTTAGGATAAAATATCCAATAATCATGCACTAATTGATCTACAACTTACTTAGACAAAATAGTTCCTTTGAATTGAACTCAATCATCCAACAACATCTCTTCTCTGCTATGATAATCTAACATCAAGGCTTGCAACACATGTATCTAGACACACCATACATTCAACTCACACATCTAAACAAGGAAACCATCTTTCCTTTATATCCTGAAAATTTTCAACCAGGGTTAGAATACTTAACCTAGTCTAGGAAATTATCATACCACCAATTTTTGATGTATTTTAGAGGTTGATCAGATCCATGCCATGCCTCTTGTAACGATCCCAAATTTGTTTCATTGTATTAGTAAGAGTTACACAGTTTTTATCTTCATTAATTTTTTTCTTCTTTCCTTGGTTCTCGTATTTTTGATGGCTTGTTGTATAAGGTCTTTTATATTGCATATTTTTCCTTTTTCTTGTAAACCATTTATTGTAGCCCAAGAAGGGTATACTATTTATCCCAGTATCATAGTTTAGGATGATCAAGGTTAATTGTTTACTCGTAACATGGTTTGGAATGATCCTTCTATAAGTTTGGTTCTTCCATTTAAATCTCTTTTTTCATGATTTTAGAAATTGTTAATTTTTTTGACAAATACTTTTTATAAGAAATTTTTTCTTTAGACAAAAACTTGCTTACATAATTAAGCCGAGAGGCTTTCTACAATGGCAGCAATCTTCAATGTAAACATTTTCCATTTTGAAAAAAAATTGATGTTCATTTACATGTCAAAAAAATAAAATAGAAATAAACTAAATATAATTATAATTAAAATCGTGAAAATTAAAGACAGGAAATGGAAGTAAAAATGAGGCAGGTCAAGTGTTTCGTTCATCATTTCCTCACGCCTCTTAGACTCACAAAAATATGTGATGATAAAAATTTTGAGATTATGAAAATAGATGCCTCGAGAAGGATATCTCTCAGCTTATTATATATATATATATATATATATATATATATATATATATATATATATATATATATATATATATATATATATATATATATATATATATAAGCTAGTGTTAACTCAAAAAAAAAAAATTTAACTTCAAATAGAACTTTTCATTAACTTATTAAAGATATTTTGAAATAAAATAAATAAAAATAAATAACGAAAGATAAAATATTTAACCAACCATACACATAACAGACTACTTTTAGTATCATAGTTTATTTTATAAATTTTTTCATTCGACTTTCCCCCCCGCCCTTTCCCCCCCGCCCGCAAAAAAACAAAACCAAAAATTAATCTACCATGATATAATTTTTGAAAAAATATTTTAATGGTTGAAAAATTTATTACCGTTGAGCAAAGAAGGCAAGTTCTAAAAACTTGGGTCAAATATCATGCAATTGATAGCGCCGACATGGGACAAAAAAGAAACGAAATCGACGCGAAATTTCCCCCCAAAACAAAGCTTTGCGAAACAATTTAGCAGCTTCGCTAAATTAATAAGCTGCCGCCATTTTACTTCAGTTCATTTTCACGTAACACTTCTGCTTTCAACTTTTTGCCAGCCAGCCTACTAAAATGAAGCCTTCACCATTTCTCAGCCTCACCAAAACCTCGCATGAATCACTATAATTTGTCAAGTAAAATGTCCTCTCCTCAAGAAATTTCTCTGGTGAGGAAAGAATAAAAATATAACGGAACATCTTTAACAGTCTATGAAGAAATTGATTTATGAAATGTGTATATGCTTTTGATAAAATGTTTAATTATGTGGATGTTCACTTAGCAGGTCGCTCAGGAAAGCACAGAGCTGGAGCTTCTGTTGAAAACTGGTAAAAAATATAGTTCCTATGCGTTTTTATGAGCTGGATTTTATTTTGCATTGTGTCTATGGGTTTCTTTGACTTGGAATTTGATAAAGATTGGGGATATTGTGCTTTGCTTGTGAAATGCTTTGAAGATTTTAGCATGCTTTATAGGATTTCAGATTAATACGAAAGTCGTTTTAGGAGATGACTTTTTTGATTTGGAAAATGATAGATTGGAGAATTGTCTAATAGTTCGAAGATTTTAGCATAATTTGAACCTTGCTTTCTTGGATTAATGCTTCATAGCTTTTCCTGATTTGGAAACAGATAAGGATTTTGGAAGTTAAAGATTTGGAAAATCGTGTTTTGCTTGTAAAATGCTTGGAAGTTTTCTGCGTTATGTATATGATTTCAGCACTACATGAGAATTGTTATGGGAAATTAAAATTTGACGGCTTATGGAATGGTCTGAAGATTCCAGCATAATTTCTCCGATTTTGCTTTTTTGGTTAATTTGAAAGTTTTTTAGTGGATAACTATCTGATAGACTTCTTTGATTTGGAATTTGATAAAGATCTTGAAAATTAGGTTTTCATTTGGGGAGAGTTTTTGAGATTTTGTTTTAAGGTTTTGAGTATGTTAAAGTTTGAAGTTATTTTCATGGAAGAGCTTTTAATGGGAGAAAGTGAGATTATTTGTCGGATGTTCAGAATAATTTATCTTAATTTGTGTAGTATTTTACTTCTAAGGATTTTCTGAAAGTTACAAAGAATTTCACATCAGTTTGGGGGATTTAGTTGCAATTTTAAAGCTGTTTTAATGGATGATTTCTTGTTGGGCTAATAATGGATTTAGGAAATTTGACTTATATTGAAGGAATTGAAAATTCTGGTATAATTTGGGAATTTGAACTTCTTGATGGATTTCGCGATTGGTCTAAGGAGTTGCAAATGGCTTGATGTGAGCAATTTGTTTTGTATTGTCATTATAAATGACTTGATGCAAACGTATATATAAACTTATATATAAATTTTATCTTTATTTAAAGGTTTTCAGAGTCGCTTTGATAAATAAATATTTTCAGAGTTGCTCTAGCTGACAAATATTTGTTGTCAGTTTTTATTTTTGTAATTCAATAAAGGTTGAGAAAATTGCATAGTAACACGGGGACGCGTCCCCCCCCTTTTTGCCCGACGTCTCGGAGACTTCAACGCACCGGAGACTTGGGGACTCCGTCTTCCCGTCCCCAGCGGTGCCACTAGATTCCACCACCTCCACCGAGGATGGGGGACATCCTGTTATTCAGTATTTGCAAATTCGACTATTTATGTTTAATGTTCAATGTTCCAATTCAATGCAATGTTTCAAGTATTCACTCTTTTACATCTTTACATCCTATATTGCAATACATATTTTCATAACTAACATTTTTAAATACCATATGCATAGATATATACACCCCTCTTGTCCCCCCACCACCGTCCCCCCACCGTCCCCCCGCCGTCCCCAAATTAAGGCCCCTCTGTCCCCCCGTCCCGAAAACTTGTCCCCCCGTTTCGCCGTCCCCCCGTCCCCCAGGGTGGTGTAACTATGGAAAATTGGATTTGCTTGTGTAAGGATGTTAAGTATTCAGACCAGTTTGAATATTGTATGAGGTGTTCCATGGATTTATTTAAGTACCTGTTTAAGGCAAGGATATTTTTATGGATTCCGATTTGGTTGCTTGAGGCTTAAAACATTTTGACATAATCTAATGAGTTGTTTTAGCAGATAAATTAATATACTAATCTGCTGCTTTCAAAATGGCAAATCAGTTTGCACTCTTGTTGTACACGGTTTTGTTGTGAACAAGGGTTTAAGGATTTAAGCTTTAACTTAAATGAGTGTTTTTAGAGTTGCATTTATGAATGAATATTATCAACGTTATTTTATATAATGGATCTCTTTGATAATTTATCTGATAAAGATTTAAAACCTTGGGTTCACTAGTGGAATATTATTACAATTAAATTTTACCTTGTATCAACTTTTTCGAAATCTTAGCATATTTGAATTTTTTTAGGTAAAGAGTTAAAATTTGGATAAATTAAAATCAAAATCGTTAATATATCTAGTTTCTAATTTTATGAATTGTTTGACTTTTGAGTGGTGGATTTGAGTATCTTTGAGATGTGACAAATATTAATGAATTCAAATTGGTTTCATTCTTGTTGTAAATAATCTTGTCCAAAAAAGGTTTTAGTTTAACTTTATTTTTTCACCTTCATATCTCCAAATATTGTCCATAAGATGAATGGACAATGTGTCTTTTAAAACATGTAAGAAGATATAAATTTGAAGGATTGGAAGATATTTTTTTAGTTTGAATGGCTGTAGCTCAATTTGAATGTATTTGACTCTAAGGTGTCAGTGATGTATGGATTTGAGCATTAGCTCAAGACATGTATCCATCTGTTTTGGATTCTAATTTGGTAATTTAAGATTCTTAAATTTTTAGCTGAATTGAATGTTTTATGATTTGTTTTAGTAGATTGAATTTTTACTGGTTTGCAGCATGGTGATTGTTTTTCAATGCCAATTCCATTTGTATTCTTCTGTATAATATTGATGTGACGATGGTTCTTTTGGAGTTTGTTAAAGGAATTTAATTTTTCAATCTTTCTTTATTAGATGGATTTGAGTACAATCGGTGGTAGTTGAGTTGATGTGAACGTGGTTTAAAAACTTGAGCATAATTAGAATACTTATTGGAAATGATTCAATTGGTTAATGCTTTTAAAGTAATTTTGAAGGATTGATTTGAGCATCATTGGTTGAATTCTTGTTTTAGGATGAGTGTGGTATTTTTGATTTGATGTTATTTACTATAATGGATGGGTGTTTTAAGAGTACATGGATTCCTTTGAGTACTTTTATGAGATATTGCAGTTCTAATTTAGTTGTTGTTATCTAATGTTATTTCTATTTTCACAATTGTCTAATTTTAGGAACGTTTTGCACTCAATTGGATTCAGAATGATAATTTTTGAGTAAAAGGTTCCTAACAGACTCAATTATTATTAGGAGCCACACTGAGCAAGACATCAGATGATTCTGAGCATGTGGATTTTGTTTGGAGAGTTCATGGATTCCCTGCTTTAGGGACTGAGATTGTAAGATCAGATAAATTCAAAGTGGGAAATTTCAACTGGTATGCCTCTTTTCTGAATAAATACAGGTGATGGAAAGAAAAAAACATAAATTGTATTTTTGTTCATGGATAAGTATAGTAACGGGAGCTAGAAAACAGCTGGTTACAATAGTTAATAGTTAACACAGATATGTGCGAATTGGACTAAATTTGTAGTCATCAATTTTTGTTTTGAGCTTAGACTTCATTTTGGAGGATTTACAACAAATTAAACTAGCCAAAGTTTATGAAAGGATATGTCTGAACTAGACTTGGGTTGTATTTGCCACTTATTTCTGCTAAACCCAATGTAGGTGTTAGATGGTGTCTGCTGATTACGGTGAGATCACTAAAGACCAAAATACAATATACATGTAAAATTTGCATAACCCATGTACTGAAACAGGGTACTAATTACGCGCTCCTTACATATCCTTTGCGTGATTTTCAATTCTTTTGCTAATTTTGTTGGTTTTTCCTTTTGTTTCTCATAAAGAGTTCTCAATGCGCTTATTATGCAGACAATGTCAGTTAATATTATTTGGTGGTATTGCCATTTTATGCTTCTTGGTGCTCATGTAAGGCAATATTTTCCAACCTGTGTTCAAGAGTTGATGTTTCACAAAAGTGAATAGAGATGCAATACAGGCAATAAGGTTTTACATATTTTTGCATATTATCACTTATTGTCAAACCTAATTTTTTTTTGCTCGAGTAGTGGGCTCAGATTGAACATAAGATTTTCTTTTTTTTTTCAGCGAAACTTTATATTTATATTAATAAAAACCTGGTTCAAAAGAGGGCTCCCAGAGAAAAGAACTAGAAAGAAAAACTCCGTTCATAACCCATTGCAATATAAAGTGCAGTATAGAGTATAATCTGCATCAAAACCTAGAAGCTACCCAAGAAAGCACATGATTGTGCTTAACATCTTGATCCTATGAAACAAGCCACTAAAGAAGCCCCCCAACATAATAACAAAGAGGCTCATGAAAACGGAGCCTATCATATATAGAAGTTTTTGGAAAAAATCACAGCACGATATAAACCCCAAGATTAGATTACAAAAATCTGAGAATATATGTTTTCACCAAGGAATTTGACCATGAAATCTCATGTCCCACCTCACATACATAGAAAACATAGGACATCATAGTCCCTTTCATTGAGAATCAAGAATCTGAAACTTGGTATAGTGCAGCTAGAAGTTTGCAGAAGAGCAAATCATGAGAAGCATTTCCTTTGCAGCAGTAATAAAAAACCATGAGATGGATTTGAAAATGCTACCCAATAAAAAGACACCTGAACGGGCCCTGCTAAAAAGAATTATCCATTGATCATCAGAAAGCATATCAAAACACTATTGTTTTAAAGGCATCCCATAACTAATCATTGGATATCATCATAAAAAAGTAGAGCTTTGTGAAGCATGATAACAAAAAAGTGCGAAAAAATCTCCAGTATTTCATATGAACTGCAATATCTGACATGGAATTGTCAATGTCACAGACCATTTTCATAGCATCAAGTATTTCCACAAAAGATTGCCCTCTGCATATTTTGTTTTATTTCATTGTATTTGCTAATTCATTTGAATTGTGTCTAATGCTAGATCTCCTAGAGTCCTTATGAGAATGAAATTCTAATGCCTGCAGGAGAGTGCTTCTTTATCCAAGAGGATGTAAAGGCCAGGACGATCAAGTGGCAGTCTTATTAGAGCTCTCTCAAGAGGATACTTTAATGACAAATGAAAGGTCAGTGTTGGTCCAGTGCTACTTTGGAGTGTTTAATCACAATGAACAGAAAATCACTATTCATAAAGGTACACATTTCTCTATTATAATCTTATTTTGACATGACATTAAGTTGAGTTTACAATTCCCTTTATTATCATGGTTGAGCAATATAGGTCTATCAAGAAATAGCAATGCTTTTGAAGCACAGATGGTCTTGAAAACTTTGATTATTGTACGGAGATACCAATTATACTTTATAGTAGGGGGTGTTATGCTCAAGTTCAATATCCATTATATACAAGGAACATTTTTCTGAGGCTTGGGGTATTTCTTGGATTGAATTTTTCTGTTACCATGAAAAAATGTATGTCCAATGTGGAACTTTTGAGACTGATTATCAAGATTGAAAATTGATTGTGTTTGTTTTGATTGCTACAGAATACAGACATCGGTTTTCTGCAAACTCGACAGAGTGGGGCTTTGGTTCATTTGCTTCCTATAATGTGATTTGCAATCCTGGAAATGGTTTTCTGTGTGATGATGCTTTAACTCTGATAGCAAGGGTTCAAATATATGTGGATTTGTCAATTTTTGATGCAAAGAAAGAGATTAATTTTGTTGGCCTCAAGAATCAAGGAGCAACATGCTATTTGAATTCGTTGCTGCAAACATTGTATCACATTCCATATTTCAGAAGGGTAACTGTACTTCAGAACCTGAAAATCTGATGCTTAAATGTGATACAACAAAAGCTCAGTTAACATGATATGATTCTTTAACTTGAAATGTCTGCAGGCAGTGTATCGTATGCCAATGGAAAATATACCTTCAACCAGAATTCCTCTCGCTTTGCAGCACCTGTTTTATAATATGCAGAGTAGCAATAATAGTGTATCGACAACAGAACTTACAGGATCATTTGGATGGAGTATATATGACACATATCAGCAGCGCGATGTACAAGAGTTCAACACAATGTTATGTAATGAGTTAAAAGAGACAATGAAGGTATTTTATTCATAATTTAATCCCTTTCTTGAAATGCTGGATGGGTATTCTAATATGTTGTAAGTGACACAGTTAAACTTTTACAGGGGACTTCAGTTGAAGGAACTATTGAAAAACTATTTGAAGGACACCTAAGGAATAGCATAGAGTGCATTGGTATGGATTATAAATCTACAAACCAAGAGCCATTTTATGGTAAGGGTTTCCATTTTCATTTTGTATTGACGTTTCTGGTTGTCCTATCTGTTCTCCATGGTAGCAAGAAGGAAAAGGAAGTTTTGATTTTATGTTTTTGCTGCTATTGGAATTGAATGAACATTCCTTTTGGTGCTCCCTTAAAGTTTATTAAGCAGTGAAATCATCCTAATTAAGTAAAAAAAAAATCAAGATAACAAGTATAGGGTAGGCCTTCATAAAATAAAATTTGGTAGCTTTTGAGATCTTTGATTTTTTCTTTGAGGTTTCACCATTTTCAAACTTCTCTTAAATACTTAATAAAACAATCTCAGAATCTAACATGTAGAATTAATTTTCAAGTCTCGATGATATAATATTTGTGGCGAGAAGCAGAGAGACGTGTCCATAAGAATACGGAAGTAGGCCTTGGCTTGGAAGGTTCTTTGTTTTGAAACTATTCAATACGAAAGAAAGTTCCCTATGCTTTTTGAATTGGCTTTGAGTGAATCAAATGACCAACAAATGGGGAGACCACATACCTGAATGTATACTTGTGCTCAATATGTACTTGATGTTATGTTAATCTGATGGTAGCATTCCTGAAGGAATGTCTCACTGTCAAAATACCACAAATCTGAGAGAAGTACATATCCTTGTTGGAGTCAAATTTGTTAGAAATCATAAGGAAGTGTGTTAGGATATATCTGATATTTAAAACTTCAAGTGTAGACCAGATAGCAGTAATCTAGTTTACAGCTCTTGCACCACTGACTGTATCTCCTTTCTAATCTTATATCTTGCAAAGGTTTAACCCATTAGTTCTACAATATTTTTATATAAATCTTATAATAGATTCTAGATGGTATATAAATTTATGTTACATAGCAGGAGCCCTTTATTTACTTAATACAAAAATGTAAAAACTGTACATTTTTTTTTCTTCTCAAAAATATTTTATGTTTGAAGTTTGAACCTATCATTTTTTTGTTATTTTATAAACATAGCTGGTATGACTTGAGCATTTTCTAACTGCGTTTCTTCTTACTTAGATCTTCAGCTTGATGTCAGGGGCTGCATGGATGTCTATTCTTCTTTAGATAAATACATTCAAGTTGAGAAACTTGAAGGTGACAATCAATACAAAGTAGAGAATGTTGGCTTCCAGGTCCAAAAAATTCTTGCTGAAAAATGATTTCTTTTATTTTCTTTACTCAACAAAATTCTTGTTATTCTAATTCTACCATGTTGTCAAATCTTTATTTCTGATCTAATTTAGGATTTAAGTTCTTGTACCTCTGAGCATGTTTCTGTCGATTGGACAATAATTTTCTGATGTTTACCTTACTCTTTTCCTGTAGGATGCTCGAAAGGAGACTTGTTTTGCGGATTTCCCGCCTATACTGCAACTTCATTTAAAACGCTTTGAATATGACCATACCAGAAATCTGTTGGCAAAGGTAACACGAATCCATGCAATGTTGATTGCCTTGGTTTATGTAGAAGGTATAGAAATTGCTCTGGTTCACTTTGTTGTATAAATATAATGCATTATCTTTTATCACTGTCAGATCAATGACAGGTATGAGTTCCCATTGCAACTTGACCTGGATAAAGATGATGGCCGATATCTTTCCTCTGATGCAGATAGAAGTGTGCGGAATCTTTATTCTCTGTATAGGTAAAATATCTGTGTACTGCAGGCTTATGTGAAGGCACAGTTTGTTTTGCATTCTTGTTAAGTAACATTTAAGTTTTATATAGTTTGTGTTTCACTAAATTAACTTAAATTTTGCAATTCTATTGCAGTGTTTTGGTTCACAGTGGAGGAGCCAATGCTGGACATTATTATGCTTTCATCAGGCCTCTCTTATCTGAGCAATGGTAATTTATGAGTTTGAAACCCATTTTTGTATTTCTCCACATTGGTTTCAGCTAGTAGTCTTTCTCATGTAATCATTTCTTCATGTTTTTTCGGCAAAGGCCTTTGATGAGAATTTTTGGTGTCATCTCTTAGCCATAGGAACATTTAAATAATTCTGACTAGTAATCAAGCATTGTTTCAAAATAAAAATAGGACAGGCCTTTGATGATAATTTTTTGTGTCAGATAGGAACATTAAAAAAATTCTTACTAGTAATCAAGCATTGTTTAAAAATAGAAACAAGAATGTAATCATATTGATGTTTAGACTGACTAATATAGGTCAATAGAACTTGGATATGTTGCTAAAGATGGCAGCAAGAGGGAGACAATCCAAGGCTTTTGAGAAGCTACAAGCTAAAATATATCTAAAGGCAAAACAAAATCTGATGAGGGCACAACCCAAAACAAAATGAACACAACAGGAAAAGGGGAATATTATTATCAGAAGTGATCTGCTATTACATTTAGTACACTGAAAATAGACTCAAAGACATGCCCTATGGGCTTACACTATTGTCTGAATCTGGAGAAAATCCTCCTCACGGTATGCTCTCCCAAACTCCACCAAAAAACTGCCTTTACAATGCTAGAAATGTCCTTAAGTACCAAGTTAGGTTTAGGGTTAGGAATACATTCTAGAATATGCCATTTGCCATCCACTGCCAAAACAGAAGGTTCTAGAAAACACGCCAGAAGTCAATGTAAAATTAGAATAATTCAAAAATGGTAATCCAACTTCCAAGAGGCATAACTTTTGATCTGGGACTCCGATTGATGAACCGTTTACATTTCCGGAAAGCTCTCCAAGCGCCCTATAGCCTTATGGAGCAAATCTGCTCATTCCCCATTTTTTAGGTCCGTACGAGGCCATTTAGTGCCTCAAATCTGATTTTGAAGTGCTCTTAGGAGGTTGTCAGGCAACTTAAAACTGCAATAACTTTCAAACCGTAAAGCCTTTTGACTTGATTCTTTTTCTGGAGTGCGTTAAATTACGAGTATAATCATTCCTCCAACTTAAACCCTCTAACTCATTATAATTATGGCTCAATTATAAAATAACCTATTTTCTATATTGGCACATATCCCAAGGTGCTCAAAAATTCTAACCTAGAAGAGCAATAGTGGAACTATGAGAGTTGGAATCTTTAGTTGACCCAAATGGGTATTCAGAAATGAAAACACTTTAAACAGAAACTTATATTAAGCATATTTTTGGGTGATACAGGATTACCCTTACACCACTAGATGCTTTTGCATTAGGCACCCAATGTAGATTGAAAAGTGACCCTGTCACTTTATAGCTAGTAGGGGAAAACCCAACTGGGCAACCTCCGTCGCAGATATCCAAGTTGAGTCTTCTATTGGTCATACTTTCCACTTCACCAGGTATTCTTCATACTGCTTGTTTCTGGTACTCCGACCCTCACGATTATCCATAAATATTTCAATCTCTTCCTTCATAGAAGTAGGAATTGGACATGGCTCCAGCATCAACTCCTTATCTGCACCATCATCATGATATTCTGTTAACTCTGCAATATTGAAAATATGAGAGATGTGAATCCCATCTGGCAACTCCACCTCATGCATTTCCTAAATCATATTTCTTCAAAATTTGCAAGGACCAAATTTCTTCATCTTCAGCTTGTTGTAGGTACCCACTAGAAATTGTTCTTTCCTCAAATATACCATAAATCGGATCTCCAACTTGGAACTCTTTATGTCTCCTCTTTTGATCTGTTCTAGCCTTATACTGTAGGTTCATCTTGGTAATATGTGCATGTACTCCTTATGTAGGTTCTTGACATGTTCACCAAAGTCTTCTGCCTTGGCACTTGTCCTCCCCCCTTGCTCCATCTTCCTCAACTCTGGTGCAGTCCTTGGACTACTCCCATACACAATTTGGAATGGTGATCTAACAGTACTCCTATTTACAGAATTATTGTAAACAAATCCTGCTTGTGGTAGAATCAAATCCCATCCCTTGGGCTTATCTCCTACAAAACACCTTAGCAAATTGCCCAGACTCCTATTCACTACTTTTGTTTGCCCATCAGTCTGCAGATGATGTGCAGAACTGAACTTCAATTCTTTCTTCAACTTCTTCCAAAAAGTCCTCCAGAAATACCCCACAAATTTAGTATCTTTGTTAGAAACAATACTTTTTGGGAGATCATGTAGCCTCACCACCTCTCTGAAAAACAAATCTGCAATATGTACTGCATCATGAGTCTTGTGGCATGGAATGAAATGTGCCATCTTGGAGAACCTATCAACCACCACAAATATTGAGTCATTACCCCTTTGTGTCCTTGGCAATCTAAGAACAAAATCCATACTTATGTCCTCCCAAGGCTTTGATCGATGGAATAGGCAATGGTTGATAGAGTCCAGTATTATGACTATTTGACATACTCGACAACTTTGCACAAACTTCTTCACATCTTGTGACAATTGAGGCCAAAAATAATGTTCTCTAATAATGACAATGGTCTTATCTCATCCAAAGTGTCCTGCCATTCCTCCACTGTGCTTCTCCTTGATCAAGTTTTCCCTCATGGAACTCCTTAGGATACACAATTGAATTCCCTTGAACAACATACCATTCTAAATCATGTAATCTAGCCACCTGGTCTTATCTAGAGTAACAGGTTCTTTACAAGCCTTACAAGCCTTTACAAAGTCAGGATCCTCATGGTACAGATTCTTGAGTTCATCAAACCCAACCATTTCAACCTGCATTACTATCAGCAACAACTGTCAACTACTTAATGCATCTGTAACCCTATTAGACCTTCCACTTCTATGTTTCAATACAAATGTATAGCTTTGCAGGAACTCTACCCATTTCAAATGTCTCTAATTCAATTTACCTCGGCTATTTAGGTACTACAATGCCTAGTGATCAGTATAGAAGACAAACTCTTTTGGCAACCGATAATGCCTCCATTTCTTTAAGGCCTGAACTATTGCATGGAACTCCTGATCATAAACAAAATGCTTCTTCTTTGCATCATTCAATTTTTTACTAAAATAGGCAATAGGCTTACCTTCTTGGCTCAACACAACTCCAATAACACTGTCACTAGCATCGTAATCCATTTGGAACACTTTGTTGAAATCATGAAGTGCCAACATAGGTTGCTCTGTCACCTTCTTCTGCAGTAATTCAAAACTCCTTGCAGCTCCTGTAGTCCACTTGAACTCTTTTCTATCCCCCCTCATTGTTTCAGTTAGGGGTGCACATATACTACTAAAATTCCTAATGAACTTCCTGTAAAAGCTAGCCAGACCATGGAATGACCTCACCTCAGTGACAGACCTTGGAGTGGGCTATTCCAAGATGACCTTCACCTTCTCTGGGTCCATTTTGAGACCCTCAACTGATACAACAAACCCCAAATATACTAATTCCCTTTTGACAAAGCTACACTTCTTCAAATTAATCAACAATTTCTCTTCTCTCAACCGTTCAAGGACACTATGAATGTACAATAAATGTTCATCCAAAGACTTACTGAAAATCAAAATATTATCGAGATAGACTAACAAATTTTCCCAAAAATTTCTTTAGTATCTCATTCATAAGCCGCATGAAGGTGCTTGGTGCATTGGTCAGTCCAAAGAGCATGACTAACCAATCATATAGACCCTCCTTGGTCTTGAATGCAGTCTTCTACTCATCTCCTTCTAGTATTCGTATCTGGTCATAGCCACTTTTGAGATCTATCTTTGTGAAGTACTGTGCTCCACTTAAATAGTCCATAAGATCATCTATTCTTGGCAAAGGAAACCAATACTTGATGGTTATTCTATTTATAGCCTGAGAGTCTGTACACATTCTCCACTCTCCATCCTTCTTTGGTGCCAGCACTGCAGGTACTGCACATGGACTTAGTCTCTCTCGAATCAAACCTTTCCTCAACAACTCCTGAGCTTGTCTGTTTAGTTCCTCAGTCTTAGTAGGAGTCATCTTATGAGTAGCCTTGTTAGGCAAACTAGCTCCAGGGACTAAATCTATTTGATGATTGATTTGCCTTACGGGCAGCAACCCTTCTTGAACATTATCAGAGATGACATCTCCATACTCACTTAATAGACTTGAAACTTCAAGTGGAATCTCACTACTACCTTCCTTATCCTTTCTAGGAATTAAAGCATAATACATACGTTGATGTTTCATGCCATCCAGAAATTTTCTTCCATTAGCAAGACATACCCTAGCACTACTGCGTACCTTTTCACCCTCCTTTATCAAGGGTTTCAATTTGTGGCGAACTCCATGCTTTGTCAGAGAGTATGTATTTGCATGACGATCATGTATAGCATGCCTATCAAACTGCCACAACCTTCCCAACAATAAATGGTAGACATCCATTGGAATGATGTCACAGAGAGCGTCGTCATGGTAACTCCCAATCTTGAATTTTACCAAACATTGCTCTCTAAACAGGACCTTATGATCATACTGCACCCAAGCAATCTGATAGGGTTGGGGGTGTTTCTCCCTCTTGAGCTTTAGCTTTCAGACCATCTCCTCTGACACCAAGTTGTCAGTTCTTCCACCATCAACAATCACATCACAACATTTACACTTGCACTTGCACTTGGTACGAAACAAACTCCTCCTTTGTCCAAGTTTAGTCTCACCGCTCAATAAGACCCTTTCTTTAACTAGAACCTCTCCTCTCCTCTTTCTTCATCCTCTGAATGTGATGACTGTGCATCATCATCCACATGAGCAACCCTTGCTTGACCATCAACTCTCCTATCTGTCCTTCCTTGGTTAGGGGCCAAAGTGATCAAGAGTTTGAAAGTGAAACGTCATTGCAGATTGAGATTGAACCTAGTGATACAGATTCCGAGGAGATAATATTGGAGAATATGGGTGAACGAAATGCAGAGGACAATGAGACACATGTTCAGGTAGCTGATAGAAACCATCAACTAGGGATGTGTGTTGGCTGAACTAAGAGCACAATGACAAGATCAACGGGTAGAATTCATTATTCAAATGAAGGCAAGACAAATGGGGATCAATGTGAATATTAGTGACAATAATGCAAAAAACAACATTGGGGGTCATGGTGCATCAAATGACAATGGGTGAGTTAATGATGGTCAAAATATGGGTAACAATGGCGGGTTTACTGCAGTTAACAATGTGGACCAACAGGTTGACCAAAATGGACCAAATGGAGGAATACAGGTGGCTGATAATTTTGTTAGAGCGCCTAGACCAGCAAGGACCACTTGTTCAAGGCCAAGCATTCCAAATTTACCTCCTAGAATTCAAGTCCAGCAAGGTAAAGAGGTGCAACTACAGGATGTTTAGGGCCAATTGTTGAGAGAATGGGCAACAGAAGGAGATGAGTTTAGGGCATCTATTTCTTTATGTAACTACATGGACTTGAGGATGAGACACATGCCAAAGGGGGCAACAAAGGCCAACAGATGGAGTTGCTAAGGAAGATTAATAAATTCTCTCTCCCCTCTTATGATGGAATGGGTAAGATGACCACAAGGGCTTGGGTCCAAAAGCCAGACATATATTTTCAGCTGAATACTACGCTGGAGGAAGATGCCATTAAATTTGTAGTATTACACCTAGAGGGACTGGTGCGCGAATGGTGGAATCATGGTATGATTACCTTGAGATATAATCAGATTACTACATTCATTGACTTCACAGAAACATTGATCGAAAGGTTTGATAACAAAGATCTTGAGTTATATTTTAAAGAATTAGCACAACTGAAACAGTGGATGAGTGTTGATAATTACATAGCTGAATTTCAAAGGCTAGCAGCCCTAGTGACTGATATAGCACCCAATAGGCTCTTAATGCTCTTTATGGAGGTCCTTACAAAACCGTTAAAGAGGATGGATCAAAAGACCAAGTCCAACTTTATTTTAGCAGGCCTATAAGAAGGCGAGGGACATGGGACCAACCATATCTAGAGAAAGATTTTTACTAAGGGTTCCACTTCCAAAAGAGACAAAGATAAGAATCCCTCCCACAAAGAGCAACCTCAAAGGTCTGAAACTAAAATGCTGGACAGCAATCAACTTAATGAACTTAGAAGGAAGAAGTTATGTTTCCATTGTAGGGAACCCTGGGACTTATCTCACAAATGCCCTCTCAAAACTAAGGCAGCTAACATGGAATATTTTTCAGCAGAGGAATCATTATTAGAAGGGGAAGACAACCATTCTGAGATGAAAACAACAAGGGAGGTGAGTCCACAGATGATGAGGTGATTGAAGGGAAAGTGATAGCCCCCCTATCAGGTGATGAGCAAGCTATTACCTTCTGTGCGAGGAGCACAGTTCAAGGACAATGAGTGATTACCTTGGTAGATATAGGTGCCAAACATAATTTTATATCAGAATTAGTTGTTGACAGATTAGGGCTCTAGATAGATGTGCATAGAGAGTTAAGAGTCATGGTGGCTACTAGACATCGACTTCTCAGCTCCTTGGTAATAAAGGATATGCCCCTATATATGAGAGAATATGATATGACAAGTAGGTTTTGTGTGGTCCCCACGAGTGATTATGATTGCATTTTGGACATGACTTGGATGAAGACCCTACACGAGATCACTTTCAATTTGGATAGGATAGACTTGAAGTTTAAGCATTAGGGTGGGAAGGTAGTGATTAGAGCTCTTTCATATAAGGTGCTTAAGGTGATATCTTTGAGGCACATGGAGAGGCTCATTCAACATGATCAAGTGCAGTGGGTAGTAGGAGTTGTGATGATATCGGAAAGGAGTATGTAGCAGAAGCATGAGTACCCACTGCAGATTTAGGATTGATTGAAGAAGCACTCTAAAGTGTTTGATGATATTCGAGCAGGTAGACCACTAGACCGGGGTATGGAGCATGTGATTGAATTAGAGGAGGGAGCCAAACTGGTTATTATTACACCCTACAAGCATCCGAAGAGGTACAAGGTTGAGATAGAGAAGGTGATTAAGGAGCTCTTGGAGATAGGTCACATCAGGCCTAGTAAGAGTCCCTTTGCTTCAGTAGTGGTATTAGTCAAGAAGAAAAATGGGACATTTCAGATGTGCATTGACTACAAGGAGCTTAATAATCGCACCCTTGAGAATTGGTATGATGTGGAGAAGACCTCTTTTAGGTGTCATTATGGCCCTTTTGAGTTCTTGGTTATGCCTTTGGGGTTGACCAACACATCGGCCAAATTTCTAGTCATGCATGAACAATACATTTAGGGATCAGTTGAGGAGATTTCTATTGATTTTCTTTGATGACATACTCATTTATAACAAGACGTGGGAGGAGTACTTGCAACACTTAGACATAGTTTTGAGCATCTTGGAGGAGGAGTCGCTATATATGCAAAAAAGGTCAAAGTGCGAGTTCGGCATGACAGAGCTACTATATCTTGGGCACATCATTAGTGTAGAAGGTGTTCGAGTGGATCCAGAGAAGATTCGTGCTATTATGGGTTGGCCCCCACCCAAGAACCTTTCACATCTCTGAGGGTTCATGGGACTGTGGTTTCTACAATGTTTTGTGAAGGGGTATTGAAAGACAACAACCCCCCTCATAGACTCGACTCAGAAGGACACCTTCGAGTGGACAAACAGGTCACAACAGTATTTTGATAGGTTCAAGTAGTTGATGAGCTCTTGCCCAATGTTGGCTACCCCCAATTTTACTAGGTCCTTTGAGTTATATTGTGATGCTTCAGGGGAAGGGGTGGGAGTAGTATTGATGCAGGACAAACATCTGATTGCCTATGAGAGTAGAAAGATGAGAGGGGGTGAGTGGAGTTACAATATTTATGATAAGGAAATGTTGGCTATAATGCATGTCTTAGCCAAGTTTAGATAGTACTTGATTAGTAGTAGGTTTACAGTAAAGACTAATCATAACAGTTTGAAACATTTCCTTGGGCAATAGGAGCTAAATGATAGGCAGCAAAATTGGGTCAAAAAACTACAAGCATATGACTTTGATATAGTTTTTGTGAAAGGAAAGAAAAACATAGTTGCTGATGCATTATTTGCAGGCCAACTTTGTGTGCGATTGGGGCATTGTTGGATGATTGGAGAGAGATGATTATGGCAGATTATGCTAGAGATGATTGGGCCTGAGGTATCATAGATGGTACTATCGAGGATGAGAGGTATATGGTTATGAATGGGCTAATCATGTATAAGGACAGGATATGGTTGGTGCCAAGCTCTACGACGAAGCGAAAAATCCTTAGAGCTTTTCATGACTCACCTATGATAGGACATTAAGGCTACTTCAAGACTTACAGGCAGGTGGGGGAGTAGTTTGCTTGGAAGGGGCTCAAAATGGATGTGAGGCAGCATGTGAGGGAGTGCGCAACCTGTCAGTGAAACAAACATGAACACTCTTATCCTGGTGGGTTATTATAGCCGTTACCCATACTCGAGTGGAAGTGGGACAACATATCAATGGATTTCATCATAGGCTTACCCAGAGTGCAGGGTAGAGATTGTATCTATGTAGTGGTGGTTTGGTTAATCAAGTTTTCTCACTTCATAGCTATTCCATCCACCCACACTGCGGTTCAAGTGGCTGAGATCTTCTTTAGAGAGATTTTGAGATTACATGGGTTGCCACGAACCATTGTTAGTGATCGGGACAAGTTCACGAGCTCATTCTGGCAGGAACTCTTCAGATTGTGTGGCACATAACTCACCTCGAGCACTCACTATCATCCCCAAACTGATGGTCAAATATAGATAGTGAATAAATGGCTTGAAGGTTATTACGCAATTATGTTGCTGGACAACAAAAGAGATGGGTGAAGTGGTTACACAATGGTGACACAATGCATCACATGTCCATATAGATGACACCTTTCATGGCCCTCTATGGTTATGATGCACCAAATTTCTTAGACTTGCTCCTTTGTGACAATAGGACACCCAAATTGAAGGAATGGTTGCAGGAAACACAGGACATCATGAAATCACTTAGGGAAAATATGTAGAAAGCTCAAAACCAGCAAAAGTAGTATGCAGATCAGCATAGGGTAGAGTGTTCTTTCGAAGTGGGAGACATGGTGTATCTCATGTTACAGCCCTATAGGCAGTCCTCTCTTAAGTGGAACAGTGTGGAAAAGTTGAAGTCCCGATATTATGGATCCTTTAAGGTGATCAGGTGGGTTGGAGAAGTGGCGTAGAAGTTGGACTTACTGACGGACATTAAGGTACATAATGTATTACATGTGTCTCAGCTCAAACAGGCGATTGGGTAGAATTTGATTCCTTTAATAGAGTTGCTCACATTGGATGATGAAGGGAAATTGATATTGGTTCTTGAAGCTGTTTTAGACAATAGGGAATGTGTACTTCACAAAAGAACCATTAAGGAATACTTAGTGCGATGGAGAAATCTACCCCATGAGGATGTAGCATGGGAGGGGGAGGAGTTGCTACAACAATTAGAACCGAATTCGCTTGAGGACAAGAAAATTCAAGGGGGGTGGACTGTTAATGTCCCCGACCTAAGCTTGTGAAAATAATGAATTGTCGGCCTTCGATGACGTCTCAAGAATGTTAAGTTGGACACATGGTAAGGGACATGTTGTGAAACAAGGAGTTAATTGATAGGGTGGATTGTGACGTGTTAGGAGATACCCACGTGGAGGGCACTTGAGACAAAAAAATAGAGCCACAAATGGAATACGGATGAGACAGGTTACTAGTTGCACATCCTAAAGTTAGCTAAGCATTACTTTGGGGGCATCGGTTGGTTTCTAGGGAGTAAGCAAGTGGTCGGAAAAATATGAAAGGAGGAAGTTTGTAGGGTATGAACGGGGAAGATAGTTTTTTGATTGGAAATCTTGGTAAACTGGTAGTAATTAGACTTCGGTAAACTATTTGAGTAAGGGCCTATGAGATGACAACCTCACATGCCAACAACCATGACGTCATTGTTAAATGGTCTTGAGGTTAGGAGTGTGTGTTCAACATTAGATTGAATCAGTCGGGCATCAAGTTGCAGGAACACATAAGCAAGGAGCATGGGATAATTCACCAAGCATTCTCGATTTTTTTGATGTGGAAGACAAGTAGTGGTAGAAGACACTACAACTGGGATAGGAGTCAGAGAGTCATGACTTGGTGGATGAGAATAGAGAAGGGTGTTGACATAGAGTGGAATGGAAGCCAGGTGCACATTCTCAGTGTTGACAAATCACAAAGGGCCATCATTGATTGGGCATAAAGTGTTGGAAATGGGCACTAGAGTTACAATGTTTTGAGTCACTAACACATATGTTCTCCACTTGAATGGTAGAGAAGACTCGACAAGCACATGTCAGGACTTTGTGACACTACTCAATATGCTTATAATGAACGTAGACCAATGGCAATCCCTGTTGTAATCTCATTTCTTGGAAATTAAGTAAAGTTTATCATAAGAACTCTATCATTGTTAACTAGTTAAATTGTCTAGTAGTATGGCATTTAGTACTTGTTTGTATGCTCTTTGTATTTTGTGATGTCTCAAGTGCAACATTGACATAAACAGAGCCGTTAGACCCCGTCGTGGCTAATGAATAGTAGTCAAGCCATTGATAACAATAATAACCCTCAGCTTACTCGATGCTATATACTTCATAGCGACTCCACTTACTTAGTGCAAGCTTCTAAGGAATACTCAAATCAATATCCCCTCTATAATTTTGTCAAATGAACGCAAACTAAAGACATAATATCAATTGAAGTTAAGTACAAACCATTGACTCATCATACAAGGCACTCCTAACATTAGCAAGAAGCTAGTGGCCTAGTTTTATATTTGATTCTTGCAAGTAAAGATTCACAATTTATTTCATCCATTTAAACTATCTCAACATGAATTGAAATCTATTCCAATTGAGGATTGAGGAACCGATGCAAGAACTTAAAGAAACGTTAAGTAATCCACCATGAAAACCAACAATGAATTATCATTAACTTTGATGACTTTATATAAACTATTTGATGAAGTCCTTCTGTTAGCTAGCCTACTATAGTCTAACCTTCTACTACTTTACAAATGATGGCATAGAACTATTTGATCAAATCCTTCTGTTAGCTAGCATACTCTAATCTAACCTTCTACTACTTTACGAATGAGAAGCCCTCAACCTTATATAGATGCTCAGTTTCAATGAAGGGCTAAGATCCATTCAAATCAAGGACCAAGATTAATCCCTACAAACCCTAATTAGTGTTTTCATAATATCAACCAATTAAATGAAGGCACCACCCCATGGGCCAATAATGGACTATGTTGAAATTGAAATTTTCTGATTAGTAGAAGACAACTAGGTGCTACCTCATCATTTTCATCTTGTGGACTTGATCAATCCTTTGGTGATGGGATAATATTTCTTGATACTCAACATTGCCAAGCCTTCAATAGTGATTGTATATTCCCAAATTGCTTCGTCTTCTCAAACTTTCTTCATCTTTCACTCCTGAAATTTTCTCATTGTTATTACTTGAACCCCTTGCATCTTTGTAAACTTTGAACATGGTTTGAATTTACCTCTTGATAGCCTTGATGTTGAATTTTCTTCATTTGAATCCTCGATCTTGTGCCTTGAAGTATCCACTTAAAGCCTTTTAAGTCTTGGACATCTACCAACTTCTATTCCTCCAACAATGGTCACCTTGCAAAACCAAGAAAGATATTGTGTTAAACTTTTTAAAGATCACAAGAATAACAACATGAATATAGGCTTTGAAGTCTGGACATCTACCAACTTCTCTTCCTCCAACTATGATCACCTTGCAAAACCACGAAAGAAATTGTGTTAAATTTTGTAAAGTTAATAAGAATAACAACATGAAGATAACCATTGAAGTCTTGGACATATACCAACTTCTCTTCCTCCAATGATGACCACCTTGCAAAACCAAGAAAGAAATTGAATTAAGTTTCGTAAAGATAATAAGAATAACAACATGAAGAAATCTAAACGTTTCATGATAATTCTTTCAACATTCAAATGAAAAAGATTTCCCTTCGTCTCAAACTTAAATCTTTTCTTCCTCTTGCAAATCTTGACTCGTTAATGTAGGCAGGAATTCAAGTCAGATTTTGTTGCATTTTAGTTTACTTTAGTTGAATAGTTACCATCCAAAATCCTCCCTATGTGAATGTGATTTATTTTTATGAAGCATCTAGAATTTTAACTTGAAAGAGCTGGGCGTTTACTTACAGGTGGCTCAGATCTGCATTATGAATCAAATCAAACTTGGAAACAATTCTATTTTAGTACATTCATCTTTTAACTTATAATATTCCTCCAATATGATTTTCTTATTGGAAGGGAGTCTTGGGAGGAATTCCTTTAATCTTGAGATCATTTGGAGGGTTTTTTTCTCTCAATTTGATGGACATCCTATTGTGAGGTTCTCACACCATCGCCCCAAAAATTTTGGGGATCCCTTTTGTTTAGTCGCCTTGGCAAATTTTTGAAGTTGTCCAAATTTTTTGATTTGATTTTTGAAAACTTTAAGTCTTGGACACCTTCAGGCCAGAGGGGAGAGGTTAGATTTATTTTCACCTGGTTTCAAAAATTTTAAAATTTTAAAATTTTAAAAAGCAACTATTGACAGGATAAAATTGTAAGATTTGTACTTAGACGATTTCTTTTGAAAATTTGGATATAATTGTGTAAATTTGGATATTTTCAAAAAATGAAATTTTGTTAGATTTGAATTTTTTTGGAAAATCTTGAAATTTTTTCGGTGAGAAAATAAATTTTTGTTATGATGAAAGCAAATTGCAAAATCAATTTTAGACTTTAGAGAAATAATTTTATTTGTTTTAAAAAACTAAAATTACTTAGCAAAGTCGATTTGAATTGAATTGCAAAAGATTGGCTTTAAATGGATTAATTTTGCCTTGAAAACTTTTTTTTGCCATTTAATGAAATTGGTAATTTAATATTGAACAAAGGGCTTTTGGTTAGCCAAAGTCCAATTTTAATGACATATTAATTACTAAATCCTCATTAAATGGAAATATTTAATATCTCCAAGACATTATTTAATTTCTTTTGGCAATTTGGATCTAATTGGCAATTTAAAAAAGCAATTTTTATTTTGGCAAAGTTAATTTTTAGCTAAGTATTTAATTGTGGGCCATAATTTTGCATTAATTATTGTTTTTCTTGCTCCCAGGGTCCAAGTCGGCCAGCTTGGAGGGAGTAGGAAAGTTGGGTATAAGAGGAGGCCTCTCTCCCATTTCCTCCTCACTTCTCATTTTTCCTCTTCAAGGTGTTGGCGATTTTTGGCTAAGGGCAGATTTTGTAATGTCCCCTTTTTAGCATTCGTAGCATGATGTTGTCGTTAGCCTATTTTCCCATGGTCCTGTAGGCTAACCAGGACATTAAAGGGACTTAGAGGCCATTTGGCCTAGATAGTTTCAGTTGCAGGTCTTTCTGAGGGGTTTTGAGGCAACTTTGGGCATACTTACTATTTATAGTAAGTCATCTTGGACATGGTTAGACATCCAGTGACAATGGTATGTCGATGGTAATTGTTTAAAATCGGCAAGAAGACTTGTTTATCATTGATAAGATTTGTTATGCATTGATAAAGCTATTTTATAAAGTTAAATTTAAATATTTAACTTTATTAATGCATAAACTATAGTTTGTGGAAAATATTTAAATTAAAAGAGTCCCTTTTATTTTATAACACATTGGAGACATAAGTTACATAAAAGGAGTTATGTTTTATCCCACATTAAGAAAACGAAGGATTGAGCTCTTGTGAGAACACTATAAAGGAAATGGAAGAACTTCTTTTTAGTATGCTTGAATAAAGATTAATGTTATGTTGCTGGATATCTGATTATCGGGCTTGGAGGACGAAATTCCTCTTTGCTAGCATTCTCTTCACTGTTGAAAGACACAGTCAGGAGGATTAACGGTGTTTCCAAACACACTGGGTTTCATTTGGTGTTTTGCTACAGTGCGCGTGAATAGTGGTTGCTACAGTGCGCATGAATAGTGAATTTACTACAGTGCGTGAACAGTATTTGCAACAAGTTTATTGTTTATTCTTGTTGATTTGGGGGTTTGGAAGGTTGCCAACTACAGTGGTAAAAATACTACAACAACTAATTCCAGGTTTCTTCTGTCAAATTTTTATACTTTTGCATTGTAGTTGTTGAATACGAGACTGATATTTGTCACAGCATGTTAAACAATTGTATGGGCACATTTTCATGGCAAAAATCAATATTTAATTAGCAAATAAGAAGTTTCAGATTTTCCTATATATTGTAGTATGTGTACCAAGTGTTTGACAAAAATGCTATGTTGAGTTATTAAGCAAATTAATTGATATCATAAAGTAGCTTGCAAGTTTCTTTATTTGGGAAAAAAAAATAGGGGAGGATACTACAGATTTCTTCTTCCTTGGACGATTTTTGCAAGGGCAGATTTCTTCTTCCTTAGACAATTTTTGCAAGGGTGGATTGGTATTTTTTTTGGATGATTTTTTTAGCAAGAGCAGATTTGCACTCTTCTTTCTTGGCAAATTTTGTGGTTGCCGAATTTTGTGGGAGCCAAATTTTGTGGAAGGCAAATTTTGTGGGAGGCGAATTTTGAGAGAGCCGAATTTTGTGGGAGCCGAAATTTGTGGAAGATAAAATTCTGATTTTCAAGAGGGGCTGCGATTTTCTCCTAGAGCTAGGGCCTCAAGATTTGCAAGGGGTTTGAAATTCTCGAAGTTTGATCCTAAATTCCAAAAAGAAGATCCGACTATTGGTAAAAGTAATTTCAAATCATTTAGAGTTGAAAGGGGTCCTTAAGCTAACTTCCTTCTTTTGTTCTAGTTTAAGGATTGCCTCCCTTGGTTCTGCTTGTCTAATTATCCACCACTTTACCATCCCGTAATAAAGCGACAAGATGGAGGATGTTAGTACAAGCAAGAATTCTAAGGGGACAAACACTAAGAAAGACAAAGAGGATATGATGCCCAAAACAACTTTCTTCTCGAAAATGAAGCGAATAACTGATACCAATGTCAGTACAGTAAACATGATACTAAAGGAAGGACAATCCCCTTTGGCAAAGAAGATATACAGAAGGTGGTTGCACATCACAGCCCGGGCATCAATACTTCCATTACAACCATGATGAGTGACATCAGAACAACACTTAATTTTGAAGACATTAGAGAAGAGGATATCAACGAGGCAAGACTCAGATTGAGATTGGATGAGTTAGGAAGGGTTGCCATCAAGAAGAAACATTTGAACACCCTTTCCTCCAAAGAGTATGAGAAGGATCACGAGAAGACACTGCAAGCAGTAAGTAGCATGGTGAAATCAGCTGAATTTAGGATGAAGTATACACCTTGTCCTCCTATAGAGGAAGTCAACAAAAGGCTAGCTAGGTCCATTGCCTTAGCTAAAAGAACGAAAGAAAAGGAGAGAGTCATATTAGAAGATCATTTAATGTAAGCCCAAGTGGTAATTTTTCTTTCTTCTAGAATAGGAAAAGTGTCTATTTCAGATTGGCTGCCATTTTGGTGCCTTCTTGTTGGTTGCCACTTTTACAATTTTTTCATTGGTCCATTGATGAGGTGGCGTCTTCTCATTGGCTGATGGGGTGGTAACCCTAATTAGGGTTCTTAGGATTCAATCTGGATCGTCGGTTTTGGTTTTGATCTCTCCTGTCGGTTGTAATTTTGGCATCTATAAAAGGCCATTTGCTCTCATTTGTAAGGGTGGGAGAAAATTGTTGCATAAGATAATGCCAAAATCACTATCTTTCTCATTGTTGTGACTTGCATGGTGATTAAGAGCTTTTGGTATTATTGCATGGTTTCTACTTCCAAATAGTTAGAGTAACATTTGTGAGAGAGTTATGTTGGAGGATTGTTGCCAAGATATTATCAAAATTGTTCTCTATTCATTGTTGTGACTTGCATGGTGGATATACATGATCATTTTGGTGTATTGCATGGTTCTTCTCATCTCTCAAATTAAAGTAGGATTTCATTTCATGTTGTTAAAGTAGGAGTAGATGGCTAATTGTATGGTGATGTTAGTGAATGTTTGATAGGGATCAATAGTAAACCACTAGCATTCTAGCGGCTTGTTGGGAAGCTTTGTGTGGCAAACTAGTTTATTTTTCCTTTGAATCATTGCATCTGTGAAGGTGGGGCCGTTGGTTAGCTTTCATTAGATTCGATCCACATCAATTTGCTAACCTTTCAATTCATAGGAGTAGGAGTCAAATAGTGAGTAGTTGAAGGAGTAGGAGTAGAATAGCGAGTAGTTGGGTAGTCAAATTTCACTCTAAGAAAGTTAGGAAGGTGGAAGTCATTAGAACCATTATCGCCTCCTTCTTGCGCAATCAACATTATCTAGCGCTAATCCTCCACCATCACCGTCACCATCAACATCACCTGACACTCATACAAAATCATCACCATCTCACCAAAAACCCAAGTCATCCTCGAATGAATAGCGTAAAGCCGCCTATGTGATTACTAGCAAATCACATTGATAAAATTGAGCGAGTATCCACAAGTGTAAGGAACATTGGAGTTATTCTCATGTCCCATGAGCATTAACTTTTCAAGAGAGGAATTGTGTGTTTGATACCCCGTATCAGATATTCAATTACTAATATGTTATGTAGTGGTACAAAAACTCACATCAACACATCCCCCATTCAAGACTTAGCCCCTAGACCTTCCTCCAATTTGGTTTTCTCATAGAAAGCCCATTATGAGAATGGTTTGAAAACAAATCCGCTTCCAGGTTGGTCTGTTGGTAGGAAAACCTGAAGATTACAATGCTTGAGGAGAATTTTCTAGGTCTCATCTCCAATTAAGGAACACATCACCCATTTAGCACACAAAGCAAGGCCTTGCTTCTGGGTAGAAAAAAGGCCAAAGCCTCTAGGCTCCTTGGGAAGAAAACTAAAATCATAAGCAACTCTGTAAAACCCATGATGGTTAGCTCCAGAAGCCCGAAGGAAGTAAGTCCTTAAGGAGCTTATCTTGCTTCATGTAAAAGTCCTTGGAGGGATCCCAACAGGAAGAGTAGTAAACATGGGTGGTTGCTAAAACTTTGGAATTTACCAGCAAGAGAAAGAGGCTTACTAATCTAGTACTCTAATTTCTTTTCAAGTTTTAGCTAAAACCACATTCCAAAGATCCATAGGTGAAGCTTGGAAGGAAAAAGGAATGCCTAAAAAGTGGAATATCTCTCCATGTTGAACCCATTTTCAGCCATACTATAGGAACCATGGTGGTGAGGGAAGGAATGATTGTCTGTATCAAAGGGTTTTGTGCCAGTGAATGAATGACCCATAAGCAAGACAAAAAAGTGTCAAAGCACTAAAGATCATTGCTTATAGTCTCCTCATATTCGATAAGAGTGAGAAAGGAATCATTGGAAAAATTGTCCATTGACAAGCTAAGCAGGTGACTTGGGTAGGGAAATACCTTTGACAAAGCCAGAAGAGATGACATTAGTCAGTAAGTAGCCAAAGCCTTAAGCAACAAGAACATAAAGAAAAGGTGCCAAGAGGCAACCCTAATTGATGAACCTGAAGAGACCTAAGGCTAAGATTGTCGGCAATTTATGATAATGCAAGTAGAGGCATCTCCAAAAAGTATCCACATCGATTAGAGAAATGAGGACCAAAACCTAAAGCTTCAAGTATGGCAAGATTAAATGGCCATTCAATATGGTCTAGGCTTTGGAAAAATCAATCTTGACAAAGATTGCTATCTGCTTGGATTTTATGGCCCACTTCATCCCTTCCCCAACAACAATGATGTTGTGTAGGATATATCTGGACTTGATAAAAAGTATTATGTTCAGGATGTGCCACCAGAGACATGAGACAAAGAATTTTGAGAAGTAGTGCTTTACCAATGATCTTGTAGGAAACTATTCTACCCTGGATACACATCCTTACTTTTTGTGAGCAAAAAGTGGGGTCCCCTCTTTTCACTTTTTCCTTACCTCGCTTGAGGTAATTTCTTTTATTTGGTTTTGATTTTTGGTGTTCAGATTTTTGCATCCTTGTCTAGGATATGGGACCCTTGCATGTAAAAGAAGGAAGTGAGGATTTTTGGCCTTGGGGTAGGGGATCCTCGCCTTCGCAAAGGCTACTTTCAAATCAAGAGAGAGTCTGTTCTCGTATATCTTTGACGACGGGGAAAGATTTTTATGGTCCTAAGGTTAGAGACGTGGCAAAGCTCATTAATGAAGGATAAGTATAATCACTGCACCTTTTAACTATCATGATCAATGGGTTATTTAAGACGCCCAAAGGGACTAATTGTTACTTTCTTTGATAATCACAATTGCACTCTACAAGTAAAAATTGCTATCTGGGTTGTCACCCCACCTATAAGCGTTCATTTTGCAAGTTTGTGAGGGTGTTGTTTTCAGGGTTAGGCTGGTTCTATTTTGTGCCAAGGCGAGGATGAGTCCTGGCATTGCGACACTTCTCTGTTTTAGTGCTCCAGGTTGGCATTTTCTCCCTTCTGTGTTTTCTTTGGTTCGCAGGTCATATCTTTCTAGTTTTTGCGTAGTCTGTTTCATTTTTGGTGGTTGTGCAACTCCTCTTCGGTCGAGCCTGCATGTGGTTTCTTGTTGTTTTGGTTGTTTGTTGTTGGGTAGAGCAACTTCGACTTCAACCTCTGTGTTTTGGAAAATTGACTTGCATTCTTTTAGTGAAATGAGATAGGTAGTCTAGATTTTGGACTCCCATGGGGGTATTCAAAATTCATAGTACAAAACCCATCTCCTTGTAAGAGGGTAAGTCCAGTTCTACCTCTTTTCTTTGCGTTTTGTTTGATTAGGTGGTACAAGTTTCACTTCCACAGGTTTTCTTATGCACTTGCCTTGCCTAGAAGTAGTTTCTGTCATCTTGGGTGCTCTCTAGTACCCTCTTTTGGTCAGTGCTCTCTAGTACCCTCTTTTGGTCTCTAGTACATTAAACTATATCATGATATTTTAAATATGCAATTGCATTTGGAGAGTCCACCTTTAGAGCACTTAAATGGTCATATCTCTTGATTGCCAAGTCTGATTAAGCCCTAAGATATACCAAATCGAAGGGAAAACTAAAAGCAAGGGATTGAACAAAACCCAAAGATCAAAAGCAAACAAACACACACTAAAAAATGTGAGAAAAGGACGTTGAGGGCTTCAAAAATCAAGCATAGGCTTAATAAAATGAAAAACGAAAAGGACTTGACGAAAACCTTAAGTAAAAAGTTCATTATACAAATTGGGGTCAATTGATTGATCAATGTTAGCCAATTAAATAATGAACTATCTCAGAGAAATGCGAGACTAAGTTGAAAAGTTTCATACTGGTACCTACAATTTGTGGTGACAAAAAGCAGTACAACACAACCAAATACAATGTGGGTCGAATAGTACCTCAATCGATGAAAGAACACATTATTTTTGATAAAAGAATTGCTTTAGACAGAGTTTAGTTTATTCTTGAAACCTTCTTGGTTATATTAGTGTCGTTGGCACATTTAATAATTGGCATGACAAGGCTCAATCCATATAATAGTAATCCCATTGTGATTTCACAATTGATGCGGATGGTATATTCAAAACTTCAGTTCATGACAAGATGAGACAACAAGATGATGACTATGTTATTCATCCAATAAAGGATGATA
Source organism: Cupressus sempervirens (assembly GCA_028749045.1). NCBI lineage: Eukaryota > Viridiplantae > Streptophyta > Pinopsida > Cupressales > Cupressaceae > Cupressus > Cupressus sempervirens. The sequence goes on from CM053790.1 coordinate 747,255,676, forward strand.
GTGTTTATCAGGTAGAATCGTTTTGAATTTCATATTCATCATGTGGATGCTGCTCTCTATCGATTGTCGTCACTTAAGTCTAGTAAGGGCATATGTTTGAAAGTGAGAACTTAAATTGGCACATCCCTCTTAGCTCATGTTGTCTAGAAAACACATATCTATATACAAAATAAATCTAGACTAGATAGAGACCTTTGCTACGATGGAAGATTGTGTTCTTCCTTGTTGATAAAAGAATTGCTTCAGACAGAGTTTAGTTTATTCTTGAAACCTTCTTGGTTATATTAGTGTTGCTGGCACATTTAATAATTGGCATGACAAGCTAGATCCATATAATAGTAATCCCATTGTGATTTCACAATTGATGTGGATGGTATATTCAAAACTTTAGTTCATGACAAGACAAGACAACAAGATGATGACTATGGTCATTCTTCCAATAAAGGATGATAGTGCTTATCAGGTAGAATCGTTTTGAATTTTATATTCATCATGTGGTTGCTGCTCTCTATCGATTGTCATCACTTAAGTCTGGGAAGGGTCTATGTTTGAAAGTGAGCACTTAAATTAGCACATCCCTCTTAGCTCATGTTGTTTGCAAAGCACATATCTATATACAAAACACATCTATACTAGATCGAGACCTCTGCTATGATGGAAGGTTGTGTTCTTTAGTGCTTGAAAGGATGCCAAAGGTGGACAAGTAAAATTCCAGCAAGTAGCACAGCCCATGTGAGTTTTGATTCATGGTAGATCCTGTGATCTGTAGCAGTCTAGCAGATGATGCCGCAATCTAGAGTAGGTTATCATTTCTGCAAAGAGTTTGGAGGACTGGTGCATCATTTTTATCTATCTTTGCAATAATTGCATCTACCAAACCATCTTCTTTGTGCAAATTATACAACTAATGGGCTTACTAAGTAATCAATCTTTAGTCATTCCCTTGCAAATTTGAGACTCCCATATTTCGACAAGGAAGAATGAGAATAGGTAGATGATCATGTTTGGGACTTACAAATAGGAATACATCCAACAATCAACATAAGAGATTAAGAGTATCCTTCTATAACAAGAGGGAGCCTATCATTTCATTAGAGACAACCTTGGATGAAGAGGTTAGGAGGTTGATGCATGCACTTGAATCTTCAGAAGGGAACTACATTATCCTAAATACCTAGTGTTGCCAAGTCTGAGGATAAATCCACAGTTTAGTACATTCACCCATATTACTATGAATCAAGGTATGCTTTCATGACAAGAGAAGATAGATGATATGATTCAATTAACTTTTGAAGATCTTGTTCATATTGATTTGGAAGGAGTAGACCATGTCGAGATGGATTCTCCAGTAATTAGGAGACTATAGTAGTCAAAGAACTATGATCCATGAGATGAAGCTCCATGTTTGTAGACTAAACGACCTTTATGTGAATTCCGAAATCATAGATTGGCACTTGGAATGCTATCATTGAAGGTTTGACACCTGATATTTTATCCAAGCCTTCAAAGTGAAGTTTGTACATTTTTGAAGACAAGCTTGGAATATTCATGGTGGATCCACCTTTTCATATGGTTCATGGTGGATGTTATGTGAGTTATTACATGATCTTGTGAAAACATCTTGAGAGGTAACAATCTTTCAATGTAGTTTGCTTGTGGTTACCATGGTAAAGTGACGAATTTAACATAGTTTAACCTATTGTCGCGATGGATATCATATGGTTGATATTCGAGAACATGTCATGATAGTTCATATCTCTTACATAATGTTATTAGATGTAACATCCATGGATAATGCCATTAGAAGATATCTTCTTTGGTAGACATCATGAGACGTGATGTTAGCGCACATACCAAGAAAAGATGAGTATGGTGAATATCATATGGTTGATATTGTTGGGTATACCATACTTCTAATGTTCCTGTGAGGTAACAATAGTACATCGTTTTGTTTGTTTTAATAGAAATTATCCTCTCTACCTAAGAGGGAGTGTTCATGATTGTTACTTTGACCAGATGATTCCAATTGATGAAATCAAATGTTTGAATGACCCATTGGCCTTAAACATATGATATCTATCCTTCACTATTATTATCATAGAGCATTATTATTATTGATAATAAATTATTAAATGGATACATATCTCTCTCTCTTTCTGTATATATATGATATTTTATAATCATGGTAATACATTGAGAGAATATCATTTGTGACATGTTTAAACAATAACTAATGTGAGTTATGATATTAACAAGAGACATGTCTCTATGTGAGACATACCTCTTTATATCACATATATATTCATTGAGATAATAACTTGAAGCGCATAGAAAGCAATAAGTGTTATTACAAGTCACAGGAGAGAGATATCATCTCAAGTGGAAAGCATTACATTATGCATCTAGGAAACAAAAATTAAAAGTACATCAAAATTTAACAAATATAATAATCATTCTATTAAAATGGTAATTAATTATTATATATAGCTTTATTCTAATTTGACTATTATACTATAATAGTATAATTATTACTAATTATTAATTACGGAGAGTGGTGACCCTCGGTGAAAAGTCTTCTATCACATATATACGAGATATGTAATCTCATTATATGGTATAACTAATAACAATTAAATAATGAAAGATCAATATGGCAAGACGCTTGGGGGAGACAACTGTGAATTGTCTATGGTTGAGAGGGCAATAAGAGTTATTGCGTGTGGTGAAACGTGTTGAAATATCTAGGATAGTTCTCTGCAAATGTAATAACACTACCTTTGTAATTGGTGTGTTCCAAATGCAGATTTTAAGACATAAATATGAGAGGAGACATTTCTCATGAAGAGACATGTTCTATGGTTAATCATCATAGATAATAATAATATTTTAGCAATAATATAACTAACCATATATATATATAAGAATATTTATCTAAATGATGAGTTACCATCAATAATGTATCTCATAATCAAAGCAATCCAACTGAAGCTACAAAAGCTACAAAGGTAACAGTCCCTCTTAGCTAAGGAGGATTGTTATAGAACACATTATGCTATCAAGTATATGAAGAGATATCATCTCAGTATGATATTCCTGGAATGACATATTTAAGGATATCAACATTTATCCATCAACTTAGATATTATCTTTCAATATAATCCGAAGTATGTTTCAACAAAAAATATCAATCATATATATTCATTATACTTATATTCTTTTGGTATGTGCACTGGCATCAAATCCTTGATGCGTACCAAAAGAAGATGTTATATCCTAGTAGAATATGAGTTATCTGATTTTCGGCACTCGGGGACAACTTAATGAAGTCGATCAAATACCTAGTAATCAACATGTCACGAACTCTATCATGACAAGTATAATGATCTCTGGCACTTCGAGACACCAAGTTAATGTAGTCTGATCATGAGACGTTCACTATCATGGCTACCGACATTCGAGGACAACTTAATGTAGTCTCTCATGATAACAGTTGAAGCTATTGCTAAGATCATCACCTTACAATAACAATTCTTCATATATATATATATATATCAATGAAAGATCATCACCTTTCATGACATAATCAACATATGCAAAATAGTAACCACCATGAACCAAGTTAGAGGGCGGAACAAGGGCTTTGACCTCAACTTCCCTCTCACTAGAGAATAATGCATTACAAGAAATTTCACTTAGCAATTCTCCCTCATAGAGAAGATATCATTCACAAGGAATTGGACCTCAAAACTCTCCCTCTAAACAATGATCGTGGGAAGTCAAATCCTATGATTACTCCCTTAGAGGCTCTCTTTTCCCAAGAATTCCTTTTGGACTCCCTCTGAATCTGATATTGATCTTCTGATTTTCTGGTAATAAGTTATTACTTCCTCATGATGTACACAGCAGTAGGCCCATCAAAATAATGTAGTCACACACATGTATTTCTAGACTCCCTTTGAATATCAATATTCTGAGCTCCTACATTGCCTTTGTAGAAGTGCTAGACTCCCTCTTAATATAGAACGATTTCAATTATCGCTGATATTTTCTTCAAGCGTCTCACTTTATCAAACATTCTTTTCCTGCAAGAACATCCCCAGAAACAGAGAAAAAGATCAAGGCAAATAACTCTTATAGAATGTGTAGAATTGCAAATAAGAGAGAGACTACAATAAGTAAGTAAATACAATACTCAAAGATAATAGATACTTATCTCCACACGAATGTTCTTGATACAAGTTGCTTCAATGAGGGTCCATGTGCCTCAAATAAGATGATGCTTCAGTATACATTGGGAATGAAACATTGATTATTATTCCCCCCACAATGTAAAATTCCCACTTGTTCCATCAATATTGTTGGGTGATAGTATTTATTTAGTGATATGAGTGATAATTTCATTCTATGCAATTCGTATCTTGAGGAATGTATTGAAGTTCTGTTCCTATGAATGATCCATCATTGCTATTATTCCTCATATCATCATCTCCTTTGGTGTGGGTAATCCGATGGAATTCACAACACCAGTTATGATGGTTAACTAATAATTGATACCTGTGTATCCATTTCGTTGTGGATGTTCTCTATAGATATTCTAAAATATTCATGGTTCTTTGCTCTATTGAGTGTTTTATTGTTATTGTTTTTGTTTATATGTTTCTTAATGATTCCCCCTCTTCCTCCTTGTCTCACAAACAAGCTGATTATATATCTTGAAGCGTCTAAAGGTCACACTCTTTGAATGGGTACTTCTTTTAAGAGACATTTCATTGCTTTGAGTCATAAGAACAATTACATGTCTTACCACCAATCATACTACTTAACAAATATTTATGTACTTCAAGTGTTTCCTATAGTCACTGATTTTCATCATTTAATGAATTACTGGTTTCATGTTTATTCTAAACAAACTTTTCCATTTCTTGAGATTCATATATTTCCTTTAAGAATCATTACTATTGTTATAGCTGTCTAATGTTGCTTATTACTAATGAATTACTGATAGCATCTTCACAACAGTTTTGTATTTAATTAGTTGTTGTTTTATTATTAAAAAAAATCACATCTCTTTCATCATTAGTCGAATTTACTAGCTTTCTTTGATTGTCGTCCGCACAAATCTGGATGTTCTTATCTCTCTCCCATTCAATAGAAATATGATTGTTTATGACAATGGATCTGTTGAATGGTTATTAAACTTTTAGTCTTCCTCGTTATTGCACTCTCTATGAGAAACGTCAGTAGAGATATTGTCATGCCTTAATTAATAATTATTATATTCATTAACAATGATCATCAAATTTCTAAGATAATAGGCATGATAGCTATCATTTTCAGTCTCTAATGGTGTCCTCGATATTTATTGTTAATTCATAGGAATCATTGTTTTCTTCTTGTGATATGTGCAATGTTATTCTTCTTTATCTTCACCTCTTCTTTTCAAAATATTTGATTTCCTCTCTATGTTCTTCATCGATGTCTTGGCCGGTTTGCAAGCATCTATGAATTAGTTTCAATGTTGGTTGTTTGTTGCATCATTCCTAATGTCCGATATTAGTACTTCTTTCTTTTGGTAGTGTTAATATTAATGTCTTTGAGCATTGATACATAATTTATTTCTGTGCAAGACCTTTCTTATGTTTGGAAATTATTTTATCTTTGCAAAAATAATTCATATTGTTTGACTTTGTTGTTAATTACGAAAGGCAGTCCCCAGCAGTGGGAATTCAAACTTTTGAGAATGTGATTGGACTTTTCCATGGGATGAGCTCTAGGTCCGAGACACATGTCTTAGTCAATGTAGGATGTTGCATAAGGTAGATCTAATGTAACTCATCAGGCTTTGACTGCTAAAGTCAGATCGGCTATCTATAATAGCCGAAGAATAAAAATCAAGTGTTCACCATGGTTAATGTGGGTTGTGGGTCACATTGACTTGCATATCAGAGACCCATGTTACCTGAATCAAGGTGGGCTCATTTTGAGGAATGTTGAATCATTGATGCTTAGATGTATTATGCTACATTGGTAGATTTACTTGTCCACATAATTTACAAGCTCAAGATGTTGAGATCATTGTGACTGTCAGAGTTGGATCCCAAGTCAGATCTTGTGTTAGATCGGGAGCATAATGGTGGGTGGCTTAGATGGTCCAACTCTGATCTTCTTTTCAACTTGTTTGCAAAATGCTTCCAAGGTCCGCTTGGCTAGCAACGAAGCTCACCCGAGAATGAAGACCTCAAGATGAGAGGAGCACAATGGTCTAACTATTCACATGTACTGTGAAACGTATAGTAGCTGCATAATAGATGCTTTGGACCATAGTTCTAAAAATCACCATAAAATCGCCAAAATCGCGTGAATCGCGAGAAGACTCATGGTTGCCGAGTTTTTGTGAATCTTGAATCACTGACAAGGATTTTTTGGCATGAATTGCTTGAATCGCTGATTCAGGCGATTCATTCCAAAAATCGCATGAATCACCCACGTGAATTGCCCGCAACAACTAGAAAGTTGTATTGAAAATTTAAAAAAACTCATGTTTTATTTCATTTCTTTTTTGCCTTTCATCTTTTTTATAACCCTAAAGGGCCTTCTAATTGTTAAGCATGAGTAGAAGAGAGGAAGAGTGAGAGAGAAGAAGAGAAAAAAAAAACCATAGGTTTCTAACTAGCAAGAAGGAAGAGCACCAAAGAGAATAGAAGTCCATTTGGGGAGCCCATAAATTGCATTAAGAGCATTGAGGAGTCGATATCAACACTCCTCAACTCATTTGCAAGAGGTAAGTGCTGGTTTTTTTTTGCATGTTAGTGTATTATGCATTTTTTGTTAAATTTTTTTAGTGTTCGTTTGCAAATCTTGAATTTTTTTAATTTTTACTAAATTGCTAACTAGGGTTTGTTGTTTTGTCGATTTTGTTTATTAGTTTCAAACTTTGATATTTTACATGATTTTTTTTTATTGCAGTAGCTCTTTGCTTTCATTTTTCACAATGGGTAAAAAAGATGAATGTTGGAAATATAACGAAGAGTTTTCTGGAAGAACTAAATTTCAAACAAAATGTATATTTTGTAAAGAAAAAATAAATTCTGGAGGTTTTAATAGATTGAAATACCACATTGCTACTATACCTGGACATGATGTTACAATTTGCACTCAACAAATTGCTGAGGCAAAATGCACTTGTTTAGTGGCATTAAAAAAAATTGAACAAGACAAATTGAATAAGAAAATGCAACTTGAAGGGTTAAGGGGTATTGGCTCCCATGTTCCCACAGCCGCATTTACCTCTGCATCTGCATCAGCTTCCGCATTCGTAGGTTGTGTTGGAGAGGGTTCTTCCAGGCCTCCTTTTCGTCCTAGTTCTAGTGCTCATGTGAGTGCTAGTGGTAGTCGGTCTTATATTGAGACAGAGTCCAACACCAACCTATTGCGGCCTAGAGTGCGGAAAAAAAAGAATGGATAGTTACTTTGTGCCCCGCACTACTCCTAGCTCCCAACCCACACTTGAGGGCATGGGTTTGAACAAGGAGATTCATGATGCTGCCAAAAAAGAGATTTGCAAATTTTGGTACTTTTGCAACATTCCATTTATTGTAGCCAAGTAATTGATTTTTTTTTCTTTGTTTTCTTTAAAGTTAAACTTAAAAGTAAAAGTAAAACTTTAATTATATCTACTTGTTTTATGATTTGAGTTTTTGACATCTAAATTTCTAATCAATATCATTATCTATTTATGATAGGACTCCTTATTGGCAAAACATGATAGATGCAGTTGCTATTTATGGTCTGGGGTTTAAAGCCCCAACTGAGGTTGAGTTGAGTGGATATCTCTTGGATGAAATGGTAGAGGATATGAGGGTTGAGCTTGAGGAGAAATGAAAGGAGTGGATCGAAAAGGGTTGCACCATCATGACTAATGGTTGGACAGATAGGAGGGGAAGAACACTCCTCAATTTTCTTGTATCTTGTGGAGGTGATTGATTATTTTACTTTCCTACATACATAATTTTGAATCGTGATTGATTATTTCAAATTTTGATTTGTTGATTGCTAATTTGTTGATGATCCATTTAACATTATAATTTGTTGTTTTGTTACTTGTAGGATATACCATGTTCCTCAAATCCATTGATGCTTCCGCTCATGTAAAAAATGCCATATACTTATGTGAGGTTATTGAGGAAGTCATAGCAGAGGTGGGGGAACAACATGTGGTGCAAGTGGTGATGGATAATGCAACAAGTTATGTTGCTGCAGGTAAAGTTCTAACTTTTCAAGTTTTGAAAATAAATTTATTTCAACTTTGAACTTTTTCTAATTCTAACTTAGAATTTCTATGTTTCCTAAGTTCTAACATGTTTGAAATTTGAATTTCTAATTAACTTAAAATTGTTGTAGGTAAACTTTTGATGGAGAGTCACCCCACCATATTTTAGTCCCCTTGTGCGGCACATTGCATTGACCTCATGTTGGAGGAAATTGACAAACTTGAGTGGGTCAAGTCATTTGTGGAAAGGGCAAAAAATATATGCAAGTTTATTTATAATCATTCATTTATCCCTAACACAATGAGGAAGTACACAGGAGGCAAGGAGTTAGCTCATTCAGGCATCACGAGGTTTGCCTCGAATTTCATCACCTTGCAGTCCTTGTTGACATCAAGGGATGATTTGAGGAGCATCTTTATTGGGCGGGAGTGGATTTCATCTTCCTATGCTGTGACCACTGCAGGGATAGATGTGGTGGATTGCATATTTGATGACGATGGTTTTTGGAAACCTGCTAGAGAAATTCTTAAGGTAAATTAATTGCAATTTAACATTTAGTATTTTACAGTTTACTATGCTAATTATTTAATGATTTAGTTTTACCTTAAGTTATATTATTCTATATTTAAGTTTTGACTCAAATTTTTGTTTTACTTTATATGTAGGTCACTGAGCCCCTTGTATCTCTCCTACGAACTGCTGATGTGGAGAAGCCCTCTATGGGCTACATATATGAGGGCATGGATAGGGCCAAGGAGGCCATTAGAGCCCAGTATGCAGGAGTGCAAGAGAAGTATGCCCCTATTTGGGATATCATTGATGGGAGATGGCAGAATCAACTCCACAGACCCATCCATGGAGCAACTTACTTTTTGAATCTGGCATTTCATTTCCATCCTGACTTCAAGGTGGATGAGGAGGTTCTCACCGGATTATATACAGTGATCCAGAGGTTGAGTAGTGATGAGGCTAGCGCTGCTATAATTATTGAGCTCGACAAGTTCAATAATAAAGAAGGACCACTTTTCTCTAGCAGGATGGCCATAGATGCTCGCGCAACAATACAACCAGGTAAAAAGTAAATAATATATTCAATGTTCATGAATCTAGATTCTAAACTTAAAGTTGATTATGTAATTTTAGAGTTGTAATTTGTAAATGAGCCTAATTGTTTTTATTTTCCCTTATCAGATAGGTTTGGGGCCACAACCCCAAAACTTCAAAAAATTGCCATTCGTATTCTGAGTCAGCTAAGTAGTGCTTCTGGATGTGAGGGCAGTGGGTCCATGTTCGAGCGCATTCACTCGAAGAGGTAAAATAGGCTGACAGTGTAGAGGTTGAATGATCTTGTCTTTGTTCATTACAACCTCCATCTTAGGATCAGACAGATTTTGGGCACTGACTCCTCTCCGATCATTCTGGAGGAGATTGATCCAAAATCAAAGTGGCTCACAGAGTTTGTGGATCCAATCTTCACTGAGGAAGACCGTGCATGGGTTGACCAGGTGGATATAGAGGCTGAGACAGCTAGAGCACGTTCTTCAGGCATTGGTAGACGCACACGCACACGCACAGACACAGGCCCTAGCGAAGTTGTTCATGAGCCCATCTTACATGCGGGGGATATGGCTCGGCGGTCCTCTAGGACCTACATTAGATGCCTTTCTAGTAGGCAGATTGGATACTCAGAGGTTGAGGTTGAAGCTGCAACTGAGCTTGAGGATGATGTTGAGGATGATGATGACTATGAGGCTTGAGCTGGAGCCATGTTTTTATATTTTGTTTACAGATATTGATATTGAATCATTGATAGACATACGTTTCAAACTTTCATGGATCTTCATCTTAGATTCTTACATACATTTATGATTTGATGTCTTATGGATCTTCATCTTACATACATTCTATGATTTGAATCATTATGATCATTTGATTTCTATTTACTTCAGCTAGTCTACAATTTACATTTTAGATAACATAGTTACATATGTGATGGATTTTAGGTTCCAAACTTCCATGTTTATGTATGTTAAGTTTTAATTTTTATTTGATGATGTTATAGTGTATTTAAGCTATATTCAATAAAGGGTGCATGAAATAAGTTTTAAATTGTTAAAATCTGTAAATTTGAAGGGTTTTTTCAAATTTTCCGATTCATCGCCGATTCATTGCCGATTCACAATTCAATTCGGCCTTGCCGATTCCGATCCGATTCCGATTCTCGTTACTTTGCTCTGGACCAAAATTAAAAATATGGTGGTTGTTAGTATGTGCCTCTTGGATCGTTTCTACCTATCAAAGTATAAATGTGACTGGGTAAAGACTCCTTACTGCAGATCATCGTCTCTATCTTGACGCTGACTATTTGTTGATCTGTATGTTGTACGTATGTATTCTTATATTGATCATGGCTTGTATGTCTGATTCCCTTTGCTGATAATTTCCCCTAATGTTATTTTTATTTATTTATATATTTTTTCTTCGACATCCAATATATTAATCACAATTCTTAATATGCAGATATGCAACAGTATTTATTCAAGATATCTTTTATTATAAGCAGGACTGTACTCCACGTAATCTCTAGAAACTTCCATGGTGGCTGTACTATATTTTCGGGGGTATAAAGAAGACAATTTTTATATCTGTGATTCAAATCATGAGGTGTTCATCTCTTAACTTTTCAAAGACAATGTATTATCTTGCAACCTGACATTGATACCACATTGAAATAGCTAGGATCGTTTTCTGCAAATGTAATAACACTGCCATTGTAATTGGTGTGTTCCAAATGTAGATTTGAAGATTGATAAATATGAGAGAAGACATGTCTCACAAAGAGACATGTCTCACAAAGAGACATGTCTCACAAAGAGACATATCTCTATGGTTAATCATCATTAGATAGTAATAATATTTTAACAATAATATAAATAATTATATATATATATATATATATATATAAGAATATTTGTCTAAAGGATGATTTTTCCATAAAAAATGTATCTCATAATCGAATCAATCCAATTGAAGCTACAAACTTAACAAAGCAAGCATTGAAAATTTCAGCACACCTGCCCAACCCTAACATTTCTAGTGCAAACTGTACTACTTTAGAGGACTTAAGGTGAGTTTTTTTGGAGAATTTGGAGATTATATTTTCTGATAAAGGGGTTTTGGTAGAACAGTGACAATAATTTGTAGAGTTTTCAGACTTAGTTCTTGCTGTACAAAATTATTCCAGCATCTATATTTACTCCATCATTTATTTATCTTTTTTGGCTAGGCATTGGAGTTGGGTCTCAAGTACCAATACAAGCAAGGTCTATGAGCATTTGTAAGGAGCTTTCTTCTCTTCAAGAAGTCGTAATAATCTCATCCCCAAGCATTTGGGAGCATTGTAAGCATCATCAAGTAGTGCCAATCTATGCTTTGTGAAGCAATTTCTTATTCTTTCATTGCCTTTATGTTGTTATGTGCTTGTTTATGGGTTTTTAAGGGTGGTATGGCCATTCATCAAGTGGTATTAGAGTGTGTTAAGGGAGTACCCTTCATCACTCTTGATTTGTTGCTCATAAACTGTCATCTTAATGAGACATAATGCTTCTTGTTCCATCTCATCGTGTTTGAACAGCTGTTCCATTCTCCTAAATAAAATCACTCTAAGCCCACTATCTAATAGTCCCCGGACTACTACTTTCCTTCCCCGATGCTCAAATCTCATATCCAATTTGTCCACATTAAAAGTAAACTCTACTAAGGACTTCATCCATGTCATACTAAGAATAACATTGTGGTCACCCATGTCAACCACATAGAAATCATCCACCACCTCATAGTTGCTCATTTGCATTCACAGCTTAGAAATATTATGAGTGCTGAGAAGCTTTTGTCCACTAAATACTATCACCCTGAACCCATAATGTACTTTCGCCTATAACCCCCTCTTTGTTACAAAACTCTCATCAATGAAGTTATGAGTAGCTCTCATATATATAAAACAGATCGCTCATTGTCCCTGTTGTTCACCCTCTTTTTGAAATTTATTACATTTTGGGTACCAATAAGCTGTGCCATGTTACTATAATCACTAGACTCTGATCATTGATGTATTCTCTTCATTGCTAATCCTTGAACCAGATTGTTGTTCTGATCTTTCTAATGCCAAATATTTAGATGAAAAGTACTCCATTTTCTTAACACTTTCTTTAACATCACAGTTACGCAAAGAGTCACATGGACTTTTTTGGCTCCTAAGTTTATTCAACTGATTAATATTTAACCAATTTGAATCATTGCATAGTTGATATGAATCCTTCTAGATTTTTTTTTCTTTGTCTTAGGATGGGAATCCATTTAACTGGAATGTACTCTTGGAAGAGCATCAAGGTTCCATGTCCCTAGCTTTCTTGATAGCTTCCTACATTGTGGTAGGATTGAGGCCCTTGACTCATTGTCTCAATGGATATGTGTTAGATGTGATTTTTGTTCCACTAAAACATGCGGCATCAAACACTCAATGTTTTGGAGTGAAACACCAAATATTCAACCCTCTTTTGATATAAGGTCATCTCTCATGCTAAATTTGCAAAAGTAAGACCATGAAGTGACTTAAGGTTCCTTCCATTTGTGGATACTCACTTAGTGAAATAATGTGTTTTTCTTGTTATCACTTAGAGAACTTACGCTATACATTCAATGGACATCAACTGTTTGCACTTCTAAAGATTTGGATTTACAATGTACAATGAAAATATATTTGATTTTCCAATTCCCACTTCAACATAACTTCTACTTCTAATTATGAATGTAAGAAATCATGGATGGATCTTGAGTCTACTAGGTGCAGGTTAATCAACAGCTCTACTCACCCAGTACAAGTTTCCAAGGATCACTTAGAGGTCGAGTGGGAAAAGTAGGAGGATGTGATGGGAGGAGAGAGAATGAATGGGGAATTAAAAATTCTTTTTAATTCCATATGATAGGTAGGGATTAATTAAGTAAATAATGTAATTTACTTTATCGAATGAGGGATTAAGATGTGCGTTGATGGGGAGAATAAGCCTTTTCATTTAATTTAAATTCAAAATAGAGGAAAGGGGATTTAACTAAACACATGAATGCATTTATTGAATTTAGAGAGATGACATTATAGGCAAATAAAAGCAATTAATTTACCTAGGAGGACTGCAGCAATCAATTGTTTAATGATCAAATTCGGATGTCTACATACCTCACATATATTTGCAACTGAATCTGTCTAGGCCAAATATTTTCTAGATCCCTCGAAGTCTTGGTTAACCCAGGGGACCATTGAAAAGTAGGCTGACAAATCATCATATCACCTATGTTTGAAAGGGGATGTTACACTCTGTTATGCTTTCACCTTGATCATTATTTTGGAAACTCATAAAATGCCTTTGCATTTCCTTTTTGATGTAACTTGATGCTTTAATTAATATTTTAGCTTTAGCAGGCTTCTCAGCTTTCAGTTTTCAGCATAAGCTTTTGAATTTCTAGAGTAGTAAATGCCAACTAGCAATAGGAAGGAGCAGAGAGATGGGAGAAACACGTGGGTTTTCTTTATGGGTTATTGTATGTTCTTTTTATTTGCACAAATTCATAGAAAAACATGTGTCTTCTTCTAAATGCTTCCTTGAATTAGAAGTTACCTTTTCATTTTTGCCTTTTAGAAGCTTTTTAATACATATGGACAGTTTTTGGTAATAACTATATCTTGCTTGCATTTGTCATGACATCAAGTCTATTAGTTACTGTATTTAGTTTTCTCTTAACATTTTTTTCTGCTGATATCCTATCATGGACAGCTCACTTACATACAACAAAGGCTGTGATGTTTGTATCCAAATCAGTATTGGCATGATGCCAAAATGAAGTGCAGGGAAACATCAAGGGAACCGTTGACATGAAAAACTGTATCATGTGCATATAACATGCAATAAAATCAACCATTTTCAGTACAACAACATCAAAACTTTCAGATGATATACATGAGAATGGTATTGTTCATATTAGGAAAATCAACAAATTAGTAATTTATAATATCTCCGGCATGAAAAGAACATAATGTCAATATGGTATGGGAAGAATGGTGTTAATTTCTTTTAATGATCTTTAGAATACAGTTAAAGGATCAGTTGAAACAGGTTTGTCAATTGGGGCATGATTGTTTGGAATAATTTTGGAAACATCCCATACTCACCAACTCTATAGACCTTACAGAAAGTTGATCGTTTGGATATAGTATTTAGTAAGCTAAGGATGGCACACACCTATGGAAATGAGTTATTTTGTTTTCTTTGAATAATATAACGATAATTGCATTTCTCTGTTTAGACCCTTTAATTTCATGGATTAACAGGTTTAAATTCAATGATGAATTTGTAACAAGAGAAAGCTTGGAAACAGTCTTAGATGAGCAATATGGGGGAGAAGAGGAAGTAAGTAATTTTATAATTAATCTTGACATTACCTGCAACTGTTGGATCTCGTGAGTATGTTATTCATTTTGAAGTCTTTTCCTTATGCTCTTATCGTTGCAGATATCTCTGAAAAAGGTTGCCAATAATGACACAGTTACATTCCCGCGACATTCAAATGCCTACATGCTTGTTTATGTCAGGAACAATGACAAAGATACAATAATGTGCAAAATAGATGATGATGATATTGTAGAACACATAAAGGTGTGACTCTGAGAATTGTGCCTATATTTCTCTAGCATTTTTCATTTGTTGACTAATTAGGCTGTCTGTTTTCCATTGGCTTCAGCTACACACACATCCATTCTATATTCCGATTGACGATTTGACTTAATTTAAGGTGTAAACATGGCACCATAGCCATAATTCTTAGTTCTAATGTAGTTAGTTTCCAAAGGAAAGTTGTTGTTCTTGTTGTAGAATGGTAAACTAAGCTAGAGAAAACATTGTACCTCAACCGCAATTCTTAGTTCTAATATAGTTGTTGTCAAAGGTGAATGTTGTTGTAGAGTGGTGGAATGAGTTAAGAGGAAATGCTTGGCTTCTGTTCTTTTTCCATCAACATGATTTTCACAGCTAATTTCAGTATGTCAAGTTGGGAACACATCTTGGAAGAATCTGTTTGATGGTCAACCTCTTGTCTTGTTTCTTTTCTTCGCAGACTGCAAATACTCTTGGAATTTGGCAGCATTGTTTTTCTAGTTGACATACAGTGACCATTAGAACGAGTACCATCTTGCTTGTATGCATGCCATTTAGATTTTTTTCCAGGAAGACAAACTGCTAAAAATAATGTAATAGCTTTCCAAGAGCTAATACATAGAGAGTATCTCAGTCTTCTTCAAAGTAGATACATGAAAGGTTTTTGAGAGATGGGACTAGGGCATGCTATTTAAATCATGGGATGTTTTGGCTCTAGCAAGCAATTTATGAACCGGAACAGGAGCTATGTTAGCACCCTAATATTCTCTATAGTTTCTAAATGGACCAAAGGGGGCATGGTTTGAGATAAGTAGAAAATAATTAAACTAAGGGGACCTATTAAATCCATACCTTCTTATTATAATGGTGAAGCATTTATAGATGTCTTATCCAATGATGCTTCTGGAATTCCTGATTCTCTGGAAGCAAATGTAGAACCATAGGTTGTGGTAGCCAACATAATAGCACTACTTAATGGTCCTTGTTGGCCAGAAGATCAGATCAGTTCTGTGACCAGTTCTATGTTTGTTGACTTTACACAAATTAATGCTTCCAAGGGAAAATTGGTAGAATTCAAATAAAATTCTTCTGGAAAGGGACATATGGGAGCTTTAGGCATCCTTTTGCGGCTTGAGATGACATATGCAACTATTAAGAGTTTGTGGACACTCAAAAAATCATGGACTTAAATACATCTTTTGCAATGGTATTGGCATTCGAGATATGATATCCCTACTAGACTATTTAGCTAACCATTAGTACCAAGTAGCTCTAGGAACCTTATTAAAAAGCTATGTCACAAGATTTGAATTCAAGTTTTTCGATCATAAAATTTGGATGAAATTCGGCAAGGGTAAAAAATTTGGAAAAAACTAACATTAAATTTAAATAATATTAATTAATTTATTTTTAAATAAGTAATTTGGAAAAATAGTTTGTCATTGCTAAATAATTAAACTAAATATTTCAATATTATTTTAAAATTAAGTAACATTATTATAAATAACATTTGAATTTGATGAACCTCTAGGTACTAGGTCTTTGTAAGACCTGGTTGTTTTTTATGGTTTATACTTTTGCTTTCAGGTCCCTGTAAAGCTTGGTAATGATGTTTTAAACTTTAGGTTTCATGTCCTTGTAAAACCTGGTGGTGCTTTAATGTTTATTTTTAGTTTTTTGTAAAAAGTTTCGGGTCCTTTCAAAATTTGCTTTTACGATAATCTAAAACATTTGAATTTGATGAAAGCTCAACCCCACAACTCCCAAGAATCACTCCATGCAAACACCTATCATAGAAAGAGAGGAGCAAAGCTATGGAGGTTCAAATTCAAAGATTCACAGAAGATGAGACATTGTTGATGTGCAAAAAAAATTGCAAATTGTATTGAATGAATGAATAGATTTACAATTAGTGTCCTTATTAAAGGAGAAAGGTAAAATCTAAAAGGTAGAAACCCTAAAGGGAAACATCCTACGTCGCATGATAATAATTAATAAAAGAATTAGTTATTATATGCCTAAAGTTTAGCATAAGTAAACTAGAGATAACAAATGACTTAATAATTAAATCAAAAGGATTTAATTAATTAGGAAATACTTTATTACTCTAACACCTTCCCTTAAGATAAACTTAGGGAGTAGCTAAAAATCTAAAAACTACTATTGAAAGAAAAAGCAAATGGGTCTTGACAACAAAAGCCTGATCAGGTACCCAAGTACAAAAAATCTTTGTAAAGAGGAGAAACAGAGAAAACCAAATGAGAAAAACCCTACTCCAAAAAGAGATGGAAAGAATGTCCCCTAAGATAGAAACAAAATGATGATCGTGAAGAACATCATTGAAGCATGAAGTTGCAAACACTGTCAAACTGCTGATTCGAAGAACCTACACTATATAGAATAGGACCAGGTAGAGAAGACTATGCTGAAGAGTTGATCAATTAAAGATGGACGATATCTTCATGGCCTCCAGAAATAGGAATGGAAGAGTGTCCATATGATAAATGATCCATCTCATCAAAATGCATATGTATCCAACCATTGCAACCACCTAATACATAGGATCAAATACTAAATACATAGCTCACTCCATCAAACCAAGAAATCAAAAGAACCAACATAACCCTCCTATAATCTTGAGAGGCAAGACAAGCACACTGAAACTTAATGCAATATCTCTTGCAGAAGGAAGAATAGGAACATCGAGAGTGCAAAAGAAGTACAAACATCTATAATGACACATGTTGTCGACACATCATGAGGCTAATGTCATGGAAGGAATACTCACTTGACAAAGGAAGATGGCGAAAATGGCCAACACAAAACCCCCAAGACACTTCATAATGTAGTGTGTGTGTACAACAAAACACAAAGATGTACAAGTTCTCGAAATGCAATAGAGTGACACTTTATCTTAGTGCGTTTGCGTAAAATGCTACCAAAAGATGTCAACAAATATCAAAAGAGACATAAGGCTGATACGATAGATAGTACAATCCATGACGAATCATCTGAAGCAACAAAAGTGATCCTTGAACCTGAAATCACGGTATCCACCAAAATGCATAAATACAAAAAATGAATAGAATATGCCTAGAGAAGAATTTGGAAAAACAACTAGCATCACTAGAAAGAGTTCAAAAAGACCTTTCCAATAATATAAATAATTCCCGGATTAGAGATCGGGTGCTCAAGATATGTCTCTCGGAGTGCAAAATAGAAACCCCGACTTTGATTGCATAAATATGAAATCAAACAGAATCAAAAGTCCAAATAACCTATACCATCATGATGGGCTTGGAAAGAGTTTTATGACGATATAAAATTTGTTATAAAATACCTCCGTATGACAAATATATGACCAAAATATGACCAATTTCTTTTTATGAAAAAAAAAGCTGAAAAGGATTACAGTTTGAAGGTTGTCAAATTTTGGCTTAAAAAAGGATGACATTAGCACCTGCAGCAGGCCTGCAATGTGTTAGTACTTTTCTGACATCCCTGCCCGCGTCAGTACATGGTTGATGTAGGCATCTTTTTGGGAAGAAGAAAACATTTAAAAAAAGAAAACTCTTTGATTTTTTTTTAAAAGAACAAAGCATACGCTCTTTTAAAAAATTCATGTGTTATTTTTCAACAGAGTCTTTTTTTTTGTGCTTAATTTTTTTGCATTAAAAAAATAAATCACCACCTCCGAAGTGTGCCCAATTTGGGGGCAATTTTTTTTACTCTAGATAAAACTGTGTTCAAATTGGACAAATTTTATATGGAAATAGGGGTTTTTGGGAGCTACAAATCTAATGGTGAGGTTTGTTTGGGAAGTATCCTAAGTTGCATTGTAATAATTGATAAAAGAATTAATTATTATATGCCTAAAGTTTAGCTTAAGTAAAATAGAGGTAATAGGTGACTTAATAATTACATCAAAATGATTTTATATAAAATAGGCAAGAGCCTATAGCACAGCAGTAACTTGTGAGCCTCTCAATCCAAAGGTCTTGGGTTCGAATCCACTCGAGTTTAACACATAATAATTAATTTCAAACAAATAATAGTAATTAATCTAGGCTTCGGCCCATTACCTATAAAAAAAAATATGATATTAAATATCATAAAATTGAGATGAAGTTCAGAAAGGGTAAAAATTTGCTGAAATTCAAACTTCATGGATGAAGTTCGGCGTATCTAGCAACTTGGTAAAAAAGGAATGAATATTCTTGTTCCATATGGAGAGTTGGGATGATTATCACACTTTATATGTCCAAATCTGCATGAATCCTAAAATGAACCTCCGAAAGCCGAGACACAAAAGAGAATGAAATCTTTAGCTTCTACAACAACCACTTCAGTAAATACAGTTATAGTGATCAAAACATATGAATACCTTCTTGAAATGAAAATCCTGGTTTCCAGGGGGGATGAGATAATAATATGGAAATCTGCCAGGGATGGAGGCTGCACAATTGCTTTGTTTTACCAGAATTTACCAAGGGCAGCCAGAACCTCAGAGGGAAAGGAAAACTTCATCAGAACTACGTTTCCTCTACAAAATAAAACTTATTATCTGCATGGATTTTCAAGGCAAAATTCTCACTTGTTATAAACTAAGGAAAAGGAGATGGGTAGGCCCAAATATATATTCTAATTGCAACTTCATGAGAAACAAGTAGCTCATAGGTTACTCCTCTTAGATGCTTCAAACCAAGACATCATTTGTATGATCATATCACACAGATCTCTAAAATATTGGAAGCCAAATGCCAATCATTAAATAGTTAATTCAACTCAGCCCTGGACTATATCTTTTAGGTATTATGGCTAGAAGACAATAAGAGGGTCATTGAAAATACATGCCACTCCAAAGGTCAAATAGCAAAGAGGGCCTTATAAACATAATGAAGAGAAGACAGATACAACTGCTGATCAAGCTTGCTAGACCTTTGTAACACAAGAAAATTGAATTTTCAATTCAAGTGCATAATCACTTCTCTATGTCAGACATGACATACTTGTATTGGTATGGAGACCAAAACTAATTCATTTGTTAGAAAACATAGAAATCAGCTGCTTAGAAGTAAATTGGAAAATGCTAGGGCAAATGTGCATGTTTTTATCTTTGATCTTCAGGCTGAAGGTACTACTAGCATAGGATGGTAAACCCAAATTAATTCTGTCACTTCAATTTTCAGTCTCTCAGATTACATTTTTAAAGAGGAGAGTGATATCACCAAAATGGACTTCATCTTACATTGCTTAACCAATATAAATTCTGGATATGCTTGCTATAAATGTACTTAAATCTCAAGTAGATTCCGACCAGATTACTTCCATATTGGATGCAGATTTCCATAAAAATACATTCAACAAATAGCTTCTGTATCCATTCCAAGTATATGAAAGAACACCTGGAATACTGTAAATGCTTCTTGTAAACCCTTCAAAACCTTTGGTAGACTCTGAAAGAAAAACATTGGAAGCAACAAGCAGATGCAGATAAACAAGAAAGAGCCCTTAAAAGTGGAAGAAGATGATAATGTTTCTGTCCTTTTACACAACTTGAAAGGAAAAGAGAACTAAACAACTTTAGATCTTAATTGCTAAATTCCTATCTGCTCCTTTATCCAAGAGTCTGGCAACTTTGGAAGCAACAAGCAGATGCAGATCAACAAGAAAGAGCCCATAAATGTGGAGGAAGATGATAATGTTACTGTCCTTGTACACAGTTTGAAAGGAAAAAAGAACTAAACAACTTTAGATCTTAATTGCTATGTTTCCATCTGCTTCTTTATCCAAGTCTGGCACTCTCTCTGTTCTACCCAACTCTGCTTTCAGGAAAGTATTGAACTCAAATGTGAGAAGGGTTGATATCCTTTTCTGAGTTATTTGCAAAATCTTGCAGCACCAGCATTTTTTTGACCATTCCAACAGGTCGTCACATTGTGCAATCGTTAATAACTCCATCCATGAACATGTTATGCCATTCAAACCAACTTCTACGATTATACCAGTGGGCCACAGTAGAATATCAGAGGCACTAAGAAAGTCCCCAAGAATTTTCCTTCCAATTCAACACATTTATGATTTATATCATTTCCCAACATCAATGTATCTTATTGGACTGATTCTTGGAATGAAAGAGAAATGTGCTGACATTGGTCTCCATCAGCAATGCATTTCTCTGCTTGCAAGCCTTTTAGAAAGTTTTAGTGACATTGGTGTCAACCAAGAGGCTTCTATTTCCCCTATGTTTTGTGGTCTTTATATTCAGGAATTAGAAGATTGTAAATATCCTAAGAGGGGACGGTGATACCTTCTATTGTATGTTGATCTATCTTTATTGGTACATCTGTGCAAGGGCTACAGGAGGATTTAAATACCTCAGAGGTAGGTATGTAAAATAAGACTAGCAAGACAAAGCTAGCATGATCTTTTCCAATAAAACTTATCAAAGGAATCACAAGTGGATCGACTTTAGTTTTGTAGGGTACACTCTAGAGGAAGTAATAGAGTATAAATATATTCACATTTATTTCAACAAGCAGCTCAACTAGGATACTTGACAAAGGAAGAAATCTTTTGGGTGGGTGCGGGGTTAAGGTAGGGAATGCTATATGCATTGAAATAAAATAAAATTTGGGAGCTGGAGCTATGGAAGTGAATAAGAATGTGTATTCTTTTTGGGTATTTAGTTATTGTAGCAACTGTTTATGGATGTGAATTATGGGGAAGAAATCAGAGATGATGAAACAAAAATGATCACAAGAAGATTAATGCCAAAAATTTGGTTCCTTATGACATGATCACATTTAGATTCAAACTCAGAATTTTAGTACCTTATGAGATTGTTCTTGTTGAAGCAGGTGACTTCCCTATTGAGAGCTTTTCTGTAGTGTGCCTCATAAGCTATCATTAAAAGGTTAAACAAATGGAAACTCATAGATGGCATAAGGTTGTCATCAAAGAAGTCTTGAATGAGAGAGAAATAAGTCTTAGATGAAAAAAACATGGATTGGTTGAGCAAATGGGCCATTTATTTAAGTGCTGATAATAGCAAACAAATAAAAACTTTTATTATGGACGAACTCTGAAAGTCTATGAAGGAAAACTTATAGAAAGAAATAAACATTATTTGGCGAATTTAAACCATCTTATAATCATCAACGAAAGACATACATAAGGGCAAGTATACCTTGGAAAAGAGATTTTTTGCTTTACCTTACACCATCTTCAACGGAAAAAGGCCGAGAGAAGAATGGGAGGAAAGAGTTTGTATCTTTGCACAATAGGAATAATTGAGCAGCATTTTCTTGTAGAGTGATTACAGATTAACAAAATTTGTTCGGAGGCCGAGAGAAGGCCAAGAGGTAGTTGGACTTGAGAAGCACGTTATTCTAGATTGTGAAGATTACTTATAAATTCAAACAAAGTATATAGACAATTAAACGATTACTTGTCTACAAGATTTGTTCAAAGAGGATAAGGTTGGGAAAATAGGGTACCTCATCATCGAGATTCTTTGCATTTGTTTAGGAAGTTTAGAGCTAGAATTGGAGGAAATATTTTGTATCTTTTGTACAATAGGAATAATTGAGAAGCACTTTCTTGTAGAGTGATTACAACTTAACAAAATTTGTTCAAAGAGGATAACATTTGGATTATCATCAAGATTCTTTGCATTTGTTTCACAAGTTTGATAACTAGAATGATGTCATATAGTATCTTGTTGGGTGATTTTTTTTGTAACCAATATTTTTCCAACCACTTGCAAAATGGTAATCTCAACCAGATTGTGTGAGACACACTCTCTCCTATTTGTAAGGGAAGCCTCCCACCCCATTTTTTTTTATTACAACTAAAAACAACTAACACTAACTAGAATATAAAATTATACTAAGATAATCAATAAGGTGTTACCTTCACAATATTCTCTTTTCTCAAAATAGGTGTTCTTCCTCAATCACATCCTCTACTTTTAGAATAGATGATCCTTACAATAAGCAGTCAAGTACAACCAAATAGAGTTAGTAACCAAGAAGCTCACAAGAGCTTAAAGACTTTCCATAATCTTGTATAAAATTTTAGAAAAAAAGAGTTGCAATATATATATATAACTCAAAGACTAACATACATTACACCTTAGTCCATAAACATAGAGGATAAAGAATCACAATGACTACATGTTATATCTTTCTTGAGCATGTTACATTGATTCCAAGCTCAATAAGCAACTCAAAGGCTACAAGATTAAGTTTGAAAACATAACCTTTACTCCAAACACAAGGAGTAGCTCAAATACTACAAGATCAAGCTTGAAACCCTTTTAGATAACACAACAATACTCACAATCAACTTTGGATAATCCTATCACATAACTTGTTCCAATGCAGATTAAAAGCAACTTTTCGCCTTTATTGATTGCAATTTGATTTACATCCAAAGTTAAGGTTTTAAAGTGTTTCCCAAAATAGTAGAGTTTTGTTGCAGTGCCAAAGATAAAACATTTACAAAGAGCTCCCTCATATTTACAAATAAAAAAGTGGTAGAGTTCCAACTTTTGACTTATTTTAGATTACAATCGTAAACTATTTTGACTTGTAATGTAATTACATTTAATTGCATTTACCGACTTTACATGTAATTTTTCAAAACATGATTACATATGCATGATGTTAAATTTCCATTGCTTTGTCATTGTTATGACATGTACTAACACTTATAGATTTCTGTATATTTCAAGTTACCTTCTCAAAGCATATGTATATGATAGTAAGAGGCATGCCCCCGTAGAGACACGTCTCTTTAACTCTCATTAGTTATCAATTACATTTACTTATTATCATGATTAAGAGTGTGATAATAACTTATATCTATACACACACACACACACACACACACACAATATCTCATATTTCTAAGATATGTATATATTAAATGAGTTAAATAAATATCACACACACACACACACACACACACACACACACACACACACACACATATATTCAGTGATTTTTATCCAATTGAAACTATACTAAAATTAATACTCCCTCTTAATTAGAGAGGATAAACATATGAATAGATATTACGCCATTGGTAATATTAGTTAGAAATGACAAATTTTAAGGATATATTTGATAAGAAAATCTCCACCATTTTGATATCAATTTTTTCACGAGTATTGGCTTCTTGAATATCAACACATGATATTCACCGCATACTCTGAGTAATGACCTATTGTGTATTGATATTCACCAAGTACTCAATAATAAGGTAACGGCCTCTTGAATATCACGTTACATGATATATTACCGAGTATCTATGATATACGTCACATGATATCATAGTAAAATAACGAATTTGTTGTTAAATAGAGATAAAAAATTATCTATATATACAAGTATACACAAGAATGCTTCTTTAACGAACAAAGAGAGAGAAATAGAAACATTATGAAGAGAGAGAAAAAGTTTCCATAACGAATAGGAGTTTATGTAAGCATTACAAAAAATGTGACCATTAGAAAAAGACGGAAGAGAGTAAATAGAAACTATCTAATATCATAATACCCTCCCTTAATGGTCAATCTATCTTCAAAAAATAGAAATTTGCATGTCCTTTAAAAAGTGTAAACGGCAGCCTTAGGGGGTTGATCAGAGAGGTCTACATGTTTTGCAATGTTGGTCTGTGGCTGAGACCCTCTCTGCTTCTGTTGGTTAGAAGCAATGCGAGTCCTGTATTCTTGGATCACATTAAAAAATTGTGGCAATAATTGCACCACATTTGCTTCTTCTTGGAACTATTCTGAGACTAAGCAAATCATTGAAATGAGCCTTTATCCTTGTCAAAGGATTGGGCTGAAAATGGTTGTCTAGAGGAGGATGAACGAGCACTGCTGCCAAATTGTTGTTTCCAATGGTCTTGCTGTAGAAGTTTGGTGCACAAATCTGAAAATTTGAGGTCAACATTAGTTGCAGGAATGTTAAGTGTCTTAATAAAGTGCTCATAGGATGATGGTAGACTTTTCATGACCACGATATCCTTTTCCTCCATTGTACGATGAATGTCCTCAAGCTGATTGCTGATGTCCTTAATCATTAGAAGATGTTCCTGTAAGGACATGTGCTCATCCATAATAACAGAGAATAGCTGATTCTTTAGAAAGAAGGCTCTTTTGTTAATTTGATGTCTCGTGGAGTTCCTAAAATGTTTTCCAGATCTATGTAGTTGTCTTGCTAGACGACACTTGAGACAACTGATCATTAGTATCTAAAAGCTTAATAAGCATAATTTCTTCACAATTACGATCATCAAACTTCTCTTGAGTAGCATCGACTGTGGTAGTACAAGTCTTGGTAACCAAAACAAGCGCCTCAAGGCGATGGTACTCAAAGATTGTCATTTTTCTCTGCTTCTAGGTATTGTAGTTCTTTTCATTGAATCGCTGACTTCCTTCCAAGAGAAGATTAATGAGAGATGCCATGACACATTTTTCAATGCAAAAAAATGAATATAAGAAATGACACAAACTTCAAGGAAAATTGATGGAAGACCTAGAAAAAATGAAAGGACACCCAAAAGAGATCTTGAAAAAACCCAGAAAGAATCTGAAATTAGATTCTGATACCATTGCCTCGAAAATTGAGGCATGGGAAATGATGCAGCTGAAAAAAAAAGACCAACCCATTTGAGATCTGCAAAAACCTATAGGAATATGCCAAATTTTTGTTAATCTGACACAAGAATTGAGGGTGGATTTGAAAAAAAACAAGTAGATTTTAATCCATGTAGGGGGTCATGCTAGTTGAAGAATGCAGAAGATGGAGGTAGAAATCGTGAGAAAGGTCAGAGAAGCGCCTCATTTGAGCAAAAATGTAGTAGAGAAATATTAAAAATGACAATGAAACTCAGGAATTTTGTAGAAAAAGAGACCATGGGTGAATAAAATAAGGTTGCAAAAACAAGAAAAATGCAACTAGAAGTCAGAGATGCATCTGTAACAGGAGGAAGATGCACACAATCTTGAGGAAGAAATGCAATTTTAATGATCTGCGATTTTGAACAATGAAAATTGCAAAAAAAATTGGACGCCGAATCCCTAGTTAGATTTGGAGGGAAAAAAGATACAAATTTTGAACACACTCGAGCCGATATTTCAAAATTTTTGAACTAATAATTTCAAAAAGAAATTAATTTTTTGAAGCGGCCATGAATTTTCGTTGATAACATATTATGATAAAATAATGGATGTGTTGTTAAATAGAGGCCATAAATGATCTATATATACAAGTATACGCAAGAATACTTCTATAACAAACAAAGAGAGAGAAATAGAAACATTCTGAAGAGAGAAAGAGAAAGTTTCCATAACGACTATAAGGAGTTTATGGAAACATTACAAAAAGTGTGACCATTAGTAAAAGACAGAAGATAGAGTAAATAGAAACTATCTAATATCGTAATAGTAATGGCCTTTTGAATATCACGTCACATGATATTCACCAAGTACCTATGATATATCTATACAAACAAATCATAGACTGTCAATTGAATGGCATCTAACTTGGAGTTGTTGATTTACAAGATATAATTTGTTTACAAATTTGTATAAAATGTATATCAGGATAGAAAAATCTTTTAGTTATTGTAAAATTGTCACCTTTCAATAACTTCTGCAAATACAAGTGATAATCATTTGGAAGTCATCACTTCCTCATGATGTACACAGGGGGTAGACTCATAGATACATGACATTACAAGTTCACATGAAGTCATTATAGATACTGTCATGTGTTGTTGTCATGACATCTTGTTGCCCTCAATTTTGGCTTCACAAAATTGGGGCAACCCTACGCAATTTTCTTATGGATTCATAGGTGGATTCTCTTTGTTTTGATGTCATGATAAGGTTTCATGGAACAATTTGTTATCCCTAAATTGTACTCTATGTGATCCTATCTATGCATTCCTTTTGAAGATTTTTGTCGAGTTAAATCCAAATTGTTTGCTAGTAAGAGTTTTTCTTCTCTAACTACAAATGCTTGATTTTTGGCAAACTTTCGTGTCTTTTCTTTGTGTTGTAAATATTTATTAGTCTTGTTTTTTCCTTAGGTGAATATCCCTTGGAATTCCACTCCTTTTGAGCTAACTTAGGTCGAAAGAGTTGTATAGTTTAAGTTATAGGGGAAAAAGTAGGGTTTTTTAGGACAACTGCATATCTTGATTAAAAAATCTTATAAAAGTGAGATTTTTATTGGTGAAAGCATGATATAAAAGTATTTTTGGTATTTAAAGTGGATTTTGTGGTCCATTTTATTTTTTTAACTTATTCTGAGTTGCTTTTAACTATAGTTTTATATCTTTTATGAAAATAGCCAATTTCAAGACTATTTTTCATGTTACTTTATTAAAAACTATAGTTAGATATTAAATTTTAATTGCATAAGACACTTAAATACACTTTAAGTGAGGTTTTTATTACATATTGCATATATCTACATGCAAATGCCATTGTGAAAACCCACTTCCTATAAATTACAAGTCCCAACATCATTAAATTGCACTTTTTCAATGCAATAACACATTTTAATGTGAGAAGCAGGTTTTTAATAGGTATTTTCATATTTAAAACTTATTAAATCAATGTAAGTGGCAATTCTAACACATTTACATATGTTTTTGCATATATAAGCTCATTTTAATGTTTTAATGCATTTAATTGGAGTTTTTCAAACCTATTACATATGCATTTTAAAAATTGCCACTTAAGTGGACTTTTGAGATCAATTTACATATTATTATAACATGCAAATACATGTTTTAAGTGAAGTAAACTAAAAGTGCTGTTTTTTGACTCTATTGCATATGTTTCTGGTACAAGAAAATCCATTTTTATGAGCCAAACTAGTAGTGGCAAATTTTGACCCCATTACATGTCTTTTAAATGCTAAAAGAACATGTATATGCATTGAAAAGCCCCATTTTTCATGCAATAACATGTAGTTTTGAACATGTTTTCCACTTGTAAAAATGTGTTTAAGTAAGAGTGGCGATTTTAGACCCATTTGCACATCATTTAGACATGCCAATGGCTTCTAAAAACTTGTTCTTATGGCTTGTAGTGCATTAAAATCGAAAGTGGCAATTTTTCCAGCTATTGCATATGTTTTGAACATGCAAATGCAACCAAAAAGTGCGTTTTACTTCATAGTATGAGGCTCTTTGATCAAACACCTAACAATGGCGATTTTAGCCCAAAAACACATGTTTTGGGCTCTTAAAACTTCACTTTTTTGGGCGTTTTTCTCCGAAAACAGATTTTGCAGCTTTTAAATGCTCTTAGCTTGAGCAATACTTGGTCATTTTTTATGATTTACACTTGTTGTTTTAATAGTGCAAATTGCTCAAAACTAGGGCATTTTGAGCAAAAACGTACCCTAGATGGGTTGAGAAATGAAGAAAACCCTCAACAAACTCCCCTTTTGAGTAGCCTGGTGTGTTCTTTGGGTGATTTTAGGCCCTTCCTAGCTTGTGTTCAAGCCTTTTAAATTACTTGATAAGCTTTGGACACCATTTTTCAAATTCTTTGCTTATTGCACATTGCTTGGTCAAAAAGTTTGCTAAATTGATGAAATTTTTTGCTCTAACTTCCTACACTTGGCAAGCTACACATTTTGACTCAACTTTTGCAAGGACTAGAAATAAGTTGACCTGAGGATCAAGATGATTTTAGGACTAAGATGAGGAGGGATAAAGTTGACCTAAGTA
This sequence comes from Cupressus sempervirens, assembly GCA_028749045.1. Taxonomy (NCBI): domain Eukaryota; kingdom Viridiplantae; phylum Streptophyta; class Pinopsida; order Cupressales; family Cupressaceae; genus Cupressus; species Cupressus sempervirens. The sequence continues at coordinate 747,284,411 of CM053790.1, forward strand.
CAAAAACCTGAGATATGAATTATTTTGTGCATGTTCTATGATTTCTTCTCTAAAAACTAGCTTTGGAACAAAGATGACTTAGGTCAATTTGGTTCCAAAGCTTCATCTTGCAATCTTTCTACATCCAAGAAATCCTTTGATTGCATTTTCAGATTTTTACAAGTGTTTAAAAGGACTTCTTCTCTTGCCTCTTGAGAAAAGGGTATGATTTCTTGTTGTTTTTCATAACGTTTTTGTTGAATGTATTTTTTATGTTGTGTATGCAAGTCTCATCATTTCCATTTTCAGATTTGCATTTGTTTTGTATATGTCAAGTTGCTTCTTCTATTCTTCCTTCTACTTCTCTAAGTTGCATTTGCAAAGCCTCACTTATTTGCATATGCAGTCCGAGATAAATCTTGTTCTAATATGGTAGCAAGTACCTTATTTTCCCTCATAAGAATGTAAGCGTAATTCTCACCAATATGCATTCCATGAACCTCTACATGGCTGCCCTATGGTTGAAAAGCAATTTTCCACATGCTTGTTGGATACATAGCATGGCTAATGCCTATTAAGGCATGCTATGTTTCAATTTCATTGCACTTTACTCCTCATTTGCACATTTTAAAGCTCGTTGTCTGCATATGCAATCCACTCCAAAAAACCCATTTTTGGCTCGACCCATTTTTGAGCAATTTTGAGCTTTGACTCATTTGCTCATTTGATATCCACAATTATTTCATACACTTTCCCTTTTCATACGTTTCCCAAATCTATGATTTTACATATGAAAAGTGAGAAATTGACCTATCTATGCTTGAAAGAACATACGTTGGTTTTTTTTTTTGAAACTCAATAATGACAACATGCATAACCCTAGACATGCAAAGAAGAAAGAGGAATGTGAAGCAAGAGTAATCACATAATGGATCTCACAATGAGATGAGACAATGATTGAATGCATAAGATGTTTCAAAATGGAGATAAAAAGAAACAAATGTGTTTTTCAAGCGACAATCACCATTACAATACAGAGCAACCAAGAATGCAAGTTTAGATTCTAGTTCAAGAGTTTACACCAAACCCGAGCACGTCGACCATTGAACATCCTATAACAACATGAAGATATATAGAGGATGATGTAATAAAGGTTGTGTCTTGTCAAACACCTGGATCATTTTCATCATGTATCATGTATTTGTAATTGACATATTACATGTAATTGAAAAACAAAATGTAATTGCATATGATAGTATCACATGCAAATTTGTAACATGTAATCAAGTTGCAATCACATTAGGAATGCAACTTTGAATAAGTCAAATTAGTTAGTTAGAAGTTTGTTAGAGAATAAGTCAAGATGGTTGAAGATTTCCTCTTTTTCCTCCACCTTTTTCTCTCCTATTTTCCTATATCAAGGAGGGAGCTCATTGTAAATAATCATCTTTTGGCAAGGAAACAAAATTTTGCCAATTTGTATTGTGCACTCTTAAGACTTTGTGCTTGGATGTAAATCAAATTGCTTTCTATAAAAGAGACAACTTACTTTAAAACTTTGTGTTGATTCAAGGTGTTATGTGACAACATTTTCTAGATATTGATTGTGAGTTTTGGATTTTTGCACGAGAGAATTTGAATTTAATTGTCCAGACTTTGAGCTGCCTATTACATTCAGAGCAAATTTGAACTTTTGAAGACTTTGTGCTATAGGAGGACAAAATGTTATAGATAGTAGTGACTATAATCACTTAGATTTTAAGATTTTGGGCTTCGATTGTAAGTACTTTTGTTGAATTTGAGAGAATCTAGTAAGAGGCTTTGGGCTTCCCCTATCATTCTTGAAAAAAAATGAATTGATCAAGAGAACCATCCTTTTTGTAATTTTAGTTAAGTTCCCGTTGAAGCCACCCATGGTAAGAAGGGAGCCTCCCCTATGTTAAATTTGTAGCTTTTGTCGAATTGAATTTGTTAATGTTTTAGCATCAGAAGAAGCAAAATATGGACTATTTGATATACTGATCTAAGCTTATGAATGAATTAAATTAGTGCTGATTATATCAACTACATGTATGTGAGCATACACACACACACACACACACACATATATGCTTATGTACGTGTAGTATTATGAAGTTGATTATTGGCAGTCATTTAATATATTGTGATCAGGTTTCATTTGTTATCAGCAGCCTTTTATGTATTGTGATAGGGCTTCTTACTATCGGTAGATATATATTATTGTGCCTCATTACATTACTTGTGTTTGTTGCGCTTATAACTAATCATGTAAGTTGTTTTTGTTATGAAACATGCCTCCGAAGAGGCATGCCTCTACATGGCCTTTGGGCCATGTAGAGACATGACTCTTTGGAGTCATGTGCTTTGCCCTCTTATATATATGCCCTTTGATCGCAGTGAAAAACAATCAATTCATGGCATTCCAATACCTGCAATCAGAGAAAAGACATTTGGTTAACATTTCATTTTGCAGATATAATAACATCAAATATATATCATCTCTATTCATTTCAGTATACAGTCAAAGGAAGGCAAACTGTGATCGCTGGTAAAGTCATAAAGGAGGAAATACTTTCAGCACTATTCAAGTAAGGATATTCTTTGCAGTTATTAGTTTTGTAATTGTTTTTATCTATCAGAGATCCACAAAATTTAACATGGTATCAGAGCTATACTGATAGGAAAACTATTACAAAGTATCTATTCAATCTGAAATTTCAAAAGCTAAAAGAAAGAGTTTTTAAAACATATTATTAAAATGGTGAATCGTGTAAGGATAGAGGATAGGCTAGATGGGGCATCAAATTTCTAATCCTAGAAAATCAAATTATTAATAGTATTAAGAGAAATGGAATTAGAGAAATATATTGAATCAAATTTACCCATGCCTGAAAATGAATAAGAAAAGTTAACTTGGAAAAGGCATAATAATAAAGCAATGAAGATCATTATAGATTCAGTAAAAGATCATATACTTCCTTCTATAGCAAATCTTCAGACTGCATTTGAAATGTTCTCCTCTATTCAAAATACATTTGAAATCAACAACACTAGTAGATTATTAACTTTAAAACAAGATCTACTATATGTAAAGATGAAAAATGGAGAATCTATAACTTCATATTTCCTAAGGATTACTGAATTAAAGGATCAACTCACAACTATGAATAATCAAGTTGATGACAAGGAACTAAGCATGATTGCTCTTAGAGGTCTTCCTCTTTCATGGGAAACCTTCATTCGAGGTTTAGGTTCACAACCTGAACTTCCAAAATTTGATCAGTTAAAGAATGAATGTGCTCAAGAAGAATCCAGACTAGCTTCAAGAGGACTAAGTACAAATCAAGAGGGAGACATCCAAGCACTGTATACTAAATCAAACAAGAAAAAAAAGTTTAAACATAACAAGAAGGAATTCAACAAAACTCACAAATCTCACAAACAACGTGACTGGTCCAAAGTTAGATGTTTTAAATGTGACAAGATTGGTCACTCTTATTATGTATGTCCAGAGAAGCAAAAAATTCAAGCAGCATTAACGGAAGTTAAAAATGAAAATGTTGAGAAAGTAGAAAAAGAAAATTATGCATTCTAGTTAGCTCTCTCAAGTGAATTAAACACTAACCACAATACTTGGATCATAGACAGTGGAGCTTCTCATCACATCACTGGATTTAAGGATAAGTTTGAAACTTTCACTAATCATGCATCAGAAGAAGTAACCATTGGAGATAACTCCTCTTATCCTATTAAAGGAATTGGTTTCTGTTCTATATAACTGAATTCTGGAATTACACTTCAACTCAAGAATGTTTTATATGTACCAAAAATAAGAGAAACCTTGTCTCCATCTCTGGACTTGCTGATCAAGGATACGAAATTGCATTTCAAGAAGATAGATTTCTATCTTGGCCCAAGAATTCAAATATTAAGAAAGCCATCTCCATTGGAGTCAGAGATGGGAATCTTTATAAGCTTTGTAATAATCAAAATCCTAACCTAAACTTAACTCTTAGTTATGATCATTCAAATTCCCGTGAAGTTTGGCATAGGAGACTAGGTCATCTTAACTATTGGGCATTATCATCTATAGGGAAAATTGTAAAAGGTCTACCTAATCTAAAAGATGATCATTTAAGTATTTGTAAGGGATGTGCATTAGGTAAAAATACTAAACATTCCTTCCCTAAAAGTGATCATAAATCCAAATCCATTCTTGAACTTATTCACACAGATCTCTATGGCCCTATGTCAGTTCCCTCTCTTAATGGGTGTCTTTTCTATATAATCTTTATTGATGATTACTTTAGGAGAACTTGGATCTATTTTCTAAAGCAAAAGGAGTCATCTGAGGTCTTATCCAAATTCAAAGAATTCAAAGCCTCAGTTGAAAACCAATTAGGTCAAAAGATCAAAACCCTAAGGTCAGACAATGGGGGTGAATACATATCTGATATCTCTAAAAACTTCTGCATTTCTGTTGGGATTAAGAGGGAGTTTTCTGTACCTTATAATCCTCAACAGAACAGAATAGCTGAAAGAAAAAATAGATCTATAGTTGAATCAGCCAGAGCTATGTTACATGATCAAAATCTTCATTATTCATTTTGGGCTGAAGCATCTAATACAATAGTCTAAATTCAAAATCGATGCCCTCACTTTGTATTAGAGAATACCACGCCAGAGGAAGTATTCACAGGCGTTAAACCAGAGCTAAGTCACCTGAGAATATTTGGATGTTCAGTTTATATTCACATACCAAAAGAGAAAAGAACGAAATTAGAGCCTTCTGAGAAGAAGGGAATATTCATTGGATATAGTGAAACTACAAAAGGTACGGGATCTACATTCCTGGGCAAAGAACAATTGAAATTAGCAGAGATGTAATATTTGAAGAAGACACAACCTTTAAAATTTCTAGTAATAGTGATGAATCCATTTTTGAAGAAGATCAACTTACAAAAATTGAGAGGGAGGATGATTCTGATCTCTCTTCCATGTCTAATCATAGAGAGCTTGAAAACATCAGTAATAATAAAAAGAGACCTCTTTGGGCTAGGAAAATGTTAGAAGAAAATCAAGTTGAACTAGATGAAGTAATTTAGGAAAGCAAAAGGACCAGAAACCAATTATGTTATGTTGCATTGTTATCTGAACTCATAAAATTTGAACCTGCTAATGTTGAAGAAGCACTCTTACATCAATCATGGAAGGAAGCAATGATTGAGGAATATAACTCTATATTAAAGAATGATGTATGGTATGTTGTACCAAGACCTAAGAACAAATTAGTTGTCTTTTCCAAATGGTTATTCAAGATTAAACATGCATCAGATGGCAGTACTGAAAAATACAAAAAAAGATTTGTAGCTCGAGGGTTCTAGTAGAAAGAAGGCATTGACTATGAAGAAACATTTGTCCCTGTTGCCAGGTACACTTCAGTCAGAACAATCCTAACAATTGTAGCATCCAAAGGATGGAAGGTACATCAGATGGATGTCAAAACATTTCTCAATGGCAAGATTGAAGAAGAAGTCTATAATATATATTGAACAACTAGAAGGGTTCAATACTTATGACAACAAAACTCATGTTTGTAAATTAAAGAAAGCACTTTATGGACTCAAACAGGCTCCCAGAGCCTAGTATGAAAGAATAGATAACCACCTATTGAAGTTAGGATATTCTAAAAATGAAGCCGACCCAAATCTGTATTTCAAAACTGATGGTGATGATATGATTATCCTTGTATTATATATTGATGATTTGCTAATAACAGGCGAGGAACATCTCATAAAGAAACATAAGCAAGAATTCACAGCAGAATTTGAAATGAAAGACTTAGGGTTACTTCACTACTTTTTGGGATTAGAAGTCTGGCAACAAGACAACTATATTATTCTAAATCAGGGGAAATATACAATTGATATTTTAACCAAATTTGGTATGATGGAATGTAAACCAGCTGCTACTCCTATGGAAATAAATTTACACAAATTGAAAGATGATATGAACAAATCTGAACTTGTAGATCCTACTTACTACAGACAGATTATTAGATCCCTAATGTATTTGGTAAATACTCGTCCTGACATATGCTATGCTACTCATGCCTTGAGTCAGTTTATGTGTGCACCTAAGAAGATACATCTACATGCATCTAAATACATATTGAGATATCTAAAGGGCACTATTGGAATGTGAATCAAATATGACAAAGTCAACATTGAACTTCTTGGATATTCAGATTTCGATTGGGTTGGAAGCTCTGTTGAGCGGAAGAGTACTTCAGGATATTGTTTCAGTCTTGGATTTGGTATGATTTCTTGGTCTAATTGGAAACAAACTTCAGTAGCATTGAGTTCCACCGAAGCTAAATGCATTGCATCTTCCTTGGGTGCTAGAGAAGCAGTATGGCTATGAAAGTTGTTATCAAATCTTTTCAAAAGGCATTTGAAGCCCTCTGTGATTTATTGTGATAATCAAAGTTGCATTAAACTTTCATTTAATCCAGTATTTCACAATCGCTCCAAACATATTGAAATTCCATTTCATTACATCAGAGACATGGTGAATCGAGGAGTTATTCAACAAGAATATATATGTACAAATGAGCAAACTGCTGATATCCTTACCAAGCCTCTTGTTAAAGTGAAGTTGAAATACTTCAAAGAGAAACTTGGTATGATTAATTGTAATAAAAAAATGTGAAATAAAATGTTTATCTCATTTGAGTTTATGCTTCTATTGATTACTTAGTAGCGTTTGATACGTAATGGAAGGTGACGATCTTTCATGGACATATTCATTAGAAGAAAATTATTTACAAGGTGATGATCTTGTAAATAATAAACTTGTGTGTATTATGAGCATCTCTAGACATTGCTTAAGTGCAAGTAGAGATTATATGGGTATTTCTAGAAATTTCTTAAGTGCAAGTAGAGATTATATGGACATCTCTAGACATTGCATAAGTGCAAGTAGAGATCATGAGAGTATTATGGGCATCTTTAGATATTGCTTAAGTGCAAGTAGAGATTATATTTGTATCATGGACATCTCTAGACATTGCTTAAGTGCAAGGAGAGACCATGAATGTGTCATGAACATCTTTAGACATTGCTTAAGTGCAAGTAGAGATTATGAAAATTTAATCACTATGGACATCTCTAGACATTGCTTAAATGCAAGTAGAGATCATAGGATATACTTTATATTGTTCAGAGATTTTAATACATATTGTGTTGATTACATGATGATTCTGATTCTAATCTATTGATGTTTTACTTCTCGCTTGCTAAAGAGGGAGTGTTAATGTTTTAGCATTAGAAGAAGCAAAACATGAATTATTTGATATGCTGATCTAAGCTTATGAATGAATTAAATTGCTGCTGATTATATCAACTACATGTATGTTAGCATATATATATATATACACACACACACACACACATATACATATATATGCTTATGTATGTGTAGTATTATGAAGTTGATTATTGGTAGTCATTTAATATAGTGTGATCAGGTTTCATTTGTTATCAACAGCCTTTTATATATTGTGATTGGGCTCCTTACTATCGGCAGATATATATTATCGTGCCTCATTACATGACTTGTGTTTGTTGGGCTTATAACTAATCACATAAGTTGTTTTTGTTATGAAACATGCCTCTGAAGAGGCATGCCTCTACGCTTCAGAGTCATGTGCTTTGCCCTCTTTTATATATGCCCTCTGATCGTAGTGAAAATCAATCAAGTCACAACATTCCAATACTTGTGATCAGAGAAAAGACATTTGTTTAACATTTCATTTTGCAGATATAATAACATCAAATATATATCATCTCCATTCATTTCAGCATACAGTCAAAGGAAGGCAAACTGTGATTGCCGGTAAAGTCATAAAGGAGGAAATACTTTCAGCACTATTCAAGTAAGGATATTCTCTGCAGTTATTAATTTTGTAATTGTTTTTATCTATCAGAGATCCACAAAATTTAACAGAATTAACTTAGAGATAATTCCTCTATGGTCATTGGTTAATCATAAATAAGATAAACACTAATATATACCTACTTTTATATATATATATATATATATATATATATATATATATATATATATATATATATATAGGGAGAGAGAGAGAGAGAGAGAGAGATCTTAAATTAATATTGTTTAGTTAATGATTAATTTATAAATTATCAAAGAAACATCTCTTCTACGAATATTTATATAACATTCAAATCTACAATTGGAACACACCAATAAAAATGTCAGTGTTATTATATTTGTAGAAAATGATCTTTACTACCTTAACATTGTATCGGAGGTAGACTACATATGTAATAAAATAAATATATAAGAGGAAAACAATCTACACAGGAAAATGAGATTAACGTATTTTAGAATAATGTATAGCATACTCTATAGGCCATCATTAGTCATAGTAGAGACTCCAATTGGAGCGGTGCACACATATGACTAATCGAGTCCCAAATCAATAACTTGAAACAAAAGGAATTAATAAGGAACGGATTGAACTAGATAAAGGATCAGCAGACTGGGTGATAAGATTGAATCAGAAGAACACAAAGATCTCTCATCACATCAACCCTATGTAAGATTGACACCAGCAATATCATCGAGAGGCTACAAACAGAGATATATGAAAAGAAGGGAGTTTAGATACGAAAAATGGCAGCCTAAGGATATCGCGTAATCCCAAAGTGGAGCTGATAGGAGAAAAACATTCAACTGATGCAAATTTAGAATAAGAAGCAACACGGGGTTAACACAATTCTTAGAGACATTGAGAATTGATCATTTGAACTTGTTCCACTCTTGATTGAAAGATTCGAAACAGGAACATGAGCTTATCGTGGGACCTTATAATATTGTTCCTGTGTAACGCTGCAGTAAACAAGTAAAATATTATAATTAAGGAATATAATGAATAACATTAGAAAGGAGAATGGAATGAGTCATTCTCATTCACATACCCATAAAAGGAAGCATAGTTGGAATATCATATAGGGAACATATATTGTTAGAACTTGGAATATCATACAGGGAACATATATTATTAGAATTGGCAATGAAGTCCAGGAGTAGTCAATGCATGGAAATTGACAAAGGCAATGAGTCATGTCTGGAGTATATTGATGGATAGAAGAAATCCAATTCAAGTTTGAAAGTAGCGCATTTTTGAAACATCAATGAGTGAAGAAGATTATAAATAGATATTAACAGATTGTTATAACTTTAGTAGTAGGGCTACACTTAGTGAGGGATTCACCATATTTCATTTGTATCAGCTTGGATTCTTTGAACATTACAAATCTATAGTAGATATTAATCCATTCTAGTTTCGCACATACATGATGATAAGGCATTGACTTGTCCCAAAGGAACCATTTATAAACATAGATAGGAAGTCTATGATAAAAATTATAGCAATATAAGAAAGGTAATTGGTCCACACACAAATATCAATAGAGGGAATGATTGGAAGTCTTCCTGAGCTATTTGCAGATCTACAATATAACCAATATATGAGATGGGGATGGTTCTAATGAAGAAGTAACATGAAGGAATAAGACATGTTATAAAGGAAATTAAACAATTTATTTAGGAAGAGATGAGGAAATACTTATTCAACAAAAACCAACGTCAACAAAAAGAAAGAAGATTATAATGGAGCTATATTAAGTATGACTAATATGAAGACATGGAAACGGTGTTGGCATAGAGTGGTAGCCAATATTGGGATAATGACAATGTTACTATTCATTAACATATAAAAGAGAAAGCACACAATCTACTTTAGCTATCTTCACTATGATCTGAACTGCTACACATGGAATGAAGAAGCTTATTATTGTTTAGTGGGAAATGTGACTATTATTAGAATTGCTACACATGGAATGAAGAAGTTTATTACTCCTTAGTGGGCAATGGATATTCTGGGTAGTAAGTTTGCTAAGTCAATATATATTAATATGAGAGTTAGGTTATGAGTTTATGATCCTTACTAGCAGATTTCAGTGGAAATTAGGGATCCCAGCCTTCGGTTGAGATATATATGAGCAAGATAAAATACATTCAAATAGGAAGGATGAAAGGATTAGAATAAGTTGTATAATATTTCTATGAATAGATGTACAAAGTGAGAGTAATTGTGAGCATTATGTTATTGTGATCAAACTAATTAGGGAGATTTATCACAGCCATCAAAGAAGAAGCACTGGATAATTTCAAAGAGAGACAATAACCTGAGATTTTACTTGGAAGAATGATGAGAAGTTGAAAAACAAATTCTAGACAACACTGCAGATTTCTTGGATTAATTGGGATAGCCATTATAGAGGCATCAAAAAGATGGTGAGTAGTGATCATAACAAAAGAGGGGATACAAATTGGCAAAAATTAAATAAAATGTGACTATACTCACAAGCCAATAGGTGAAATCAATGATTCATATACTTTTGTAGACATTGGGAAGAGTGTGATGTACAAGCACTAGTTTGAATGGAGTTTCGGCTATCCACAGAAAAGATGCGAACCATTTTTAGTTTTTTAGGAGTTTGGTGTTTGAAGGGGACGTGTGTGAAGTGTTTTATAAGAGGGAGTGAGAGCTTCATTGTTGAGGGTGAAAATACACTAAGGTTCTAATATACATTAAAAAGAAAGAAAGAAGTTTTCCATATTTGAAGAGATCTGAAATTGTTCAACAATATAGGATTGGGAATTTTACATTGGGGGGGTGAATAATTACCTTAACCAATGTTTCATTCCCCATTGGAGGCATTTTCTGATTTGATGCACATGAACCTTCATTGGAGCATTTATATCAAGGATGTTGTTGTACAATAATTTTTTATTATCTTTGAGTATTACACTTATTTTTTTATAGTCTCTTTCTTATATGTATGAATAATAAGAGTCATGTGGCTTCATATAATTTTGTTCCATTCTTTGGTCTATAGGGATGATCTTGCAAGAAGAGAAGAATGGTGCATTAGGTATGCTGCCAAGGCATTAGTGCAGGACTCAATCTATGATTTTTGAGAGGAAAAATATCTTCGATGATTGGGACTATGTGAGATGAGTATTTTTCTATATTAAGAGGGAGTCTGACACTTCTTCAAGGAAACACATGAGCTTAGGAGTTTGATACTCAGAGGGAGTTTAAAAATAAATATGCGCAACTGCATGGTTTTAATGGGCCTACTCCTATGTACATTATGAGGAAGTAACAACTTATCACCAGAAAGTTAGAAGATTGATATCACATGGAGAGGGATAACTACATGCAACCTTGGGTGAAGAGAGCCTCTAAGGGAGTAACTACAGGACCCGACTTCCCAGGATCATTGTTCAGAGAGAATTTTGAGGTGCATTCCCTTATAAATTATAAGTCCTAAGTGAAATTCCTTGTAATGCATTCTTCTCTGTGAGAGAGAAGTTGAGGTGAAAGCCCTTGTTCCACCTCTAACTTGGTTCATGGTGGTTACTAATTTGCATGTGGATTATGTCATGAAAGGTGACAATCTTTCATTGATGTATTAGTGAGGTTGCTATTGTAGGGTGACAATCTTAACAATAGTTTGATCTATTATCATGATTGATTACATTGAGATGCTGTCTTGAAGTGCCGGATATCATGATAATGAATGCATAATGACAAACTACATTAAGTTTCTATCTAGGACTCTGCTGGAAGTCATGACACTCATGATAGTGATCATGACACCTTGATTACTTGTTATCTAATAGACTATATTAAGTTGTTTTTTCGGTGTGCCAGAAATCAGATGACTCATATCCTATTAGGATATAACATATTCTCTTGGTAAGCATCACAGATTTGATTCTAGTGCACATACCAAAAGAATATGAGATTGATAAATATCTTTTGGTAGATCTTCCTTGTTGAGTCATACTTCAGATGATCTTGAAAGATAACTTCTATTTTGATGAATATATGCTGATTCCTTAAATATGTCATTCAAAAATGTCACATTGAGGTGATATTTGAAGAGCACATGAATGTACTTGTTGGGGGGGGGAGGGTTGAATGAGTATAGTAATGAATTTGCCATTAATTTTTTTATCCAAACAATTAACTTTAAATACTGTAATGAACAATTAGGCACACAACACAATGACACAATATTTATGTGTACCCTAATGCAAGAGAAAATCACGAAAAATAAATGCTTTCTTATATAGATTAGATGTTTTAAAATGTTTGTAGGCTATGACCTCTTATGTTCATGAGCACCGACTCACTGGAAGTTCCAACTCCCACACTTCGTGATGGAGCCTAAATTTATAGCTTCATGTGTAAAATTATGTTAATGAAATGATAATCAGGAAATTATGGGATCCAGTAATGGAATAAAGGATACTAGATTAAAGGCATCCAAATGTACAAATGATTGGTAAAATTTCTAATAGAGGTTATGTTGGGTATAGGGCAGTCATGAGGCATAATTTGAAACATTCATAAAGGGCATTCATCTAATCAATTTGGTGGTGGACTTTGGCAAGACTCATGGGAAATTTGAGAATTCCATCATAGCATATGCGAGCCAAATAATTAGGTACAAATTTCCAGATTTTCCAGATTTCCCGAGGTAGAATTCTAAGGGGTGTTTTAAGGAGATTAGAGGCCTTTTGGTTAGAACTGAGGAGGCCACACACAACCTGTAAAATATAGAGATGCTTAGGATATTTTTAAGAAACATATTTATAAGAAAATATGCAAGTTGTTTATATGTTACTATGGGTGGATTTCTGGTTAGAACCAGTGTTTTGAAGGTCCAGTTACATACTTGCAGCAGATGAAAAGAAAAGAAAGCCATATGTCAGAATAATATACTCAGAAAATAATTAAACATGTGGGATAGGAATAAGCTTTTGTTGCATATAAGATGGAGGAGCATCAGACTTTGAAGACGGGAATAGGTGTTTTAATTCACAAACACTTAAATATAAGGAATCTGGATAAATCTATAACTCAAGGAAAGGTTGAAGGATCTGTTGAGGTTGCTTGCACAACATTGAAAAACTCGAAGGTGGCAATATTGATGATGCTAAAACTGTTTGTGCACCAGATATATTCTTGACTATGGCGAGATGGAGGAATGAATTAAAAGTTTGTTTGGCACCATTGCTACATGGGATGCGCTCTCCATCATTCGGTTGGCATTTTACCAAAATTAGTAAACTACAAGAGGAGTTTGAAAGGTTTCATTGGTATTTGAACGAAGGTGACATGATTGTGGATTTCTATTGTGGAACTAATGACTTCTCGAGGTTGATGAAAGAAAAGCTTCAGCAGATTGGGAAAAAGTGCCTTTTAAAGAATTTTGACATAACTCAGCCTAAGGATGATTTTGAGATTGTGAAATGAGATTGGATGACTGTGATTTGAGAAATCATTGCTAATAGGTACTAGATTGATAATGGGATTGAATCCTCCATTTAGTGTCTATGCTGCCCTTGCAAATAAATTTATCAACAAGACTTTGGAGTTCCTTCCAAAATTAGTCATGCTTATTGTTTTTGATGCAGGAGCATCCAGAGGTATAAGGGCAATCCTGTGTCACCCAAAAAATGTACTTAGACTTAGTTTCTATTTTATGTGTTTTCATTTCTGGATACCCATTTGGGTCAAATAAAAGTTCCAACTCTCAGAGTTCCACTATTAGTGTTTTAGGTTAGAGTATTTGAGCACCTTGGGATACGTGAAAATGCCTAAAAAATAGGAGTATGTGAGTAAGCCATCATTTTGGTGAACCAGAAGGTGTAAATTGGTTAGATGATTGTAATTGTAATTTAGAGCATTCCAGAAAAAGAATCAGGTCAAAAGTCTCCAAGGTTTGAAAGTTATTGCGGTTTTTAAGTTTCTGGAGACCTAAGAATGCTTCAAAATCAGATTCAGGGCATTAAATGACCTTGTACAGGGCCGAAAAATGGGAGACGAGCGAAGCTGACCATAGGGCTATAGAGCGCTTCGAGAGCTTTCCGGAAATGTAAATGGTTCGTCAATCAGAGCTACGGTTCAAAAGTTATGCCTCCCGAAAGTTCGGTTACTGTTTCTGGATTCCTTTACTTTTGCTCCGACTTCTAACGCGGCTTCTGGAACCTTCTATTTGGTTGGTGGATGCCAACTAGCACTTTCTAGAATGTATTCCTAATCCTTAACCCTTTGGGGTCTATTTAAGGACATTTCTGGCATTGTAAAAGGCAGTTCGGAGTGGAGTTTGAGAGAAGGTACTGGGAGAAGAATTTATCTCCAGATTTGTGCTATTGTAAGCCCATAGGGCATGTGTAGAAGTCTATTTTCTCTGTACTGAATGTATTAGCATATTTTCATAGTTAATAAAATTTTCCTTTTCCTGTTGTGTCCGTTCTGTGCTGGGTTGTGTCCCCATTAGTTTTGAAGGAAACGAATTGACTAGATGAGAAACCAGAAAGATATGATTTTGTTTGGGAGGATCCAGAGTTATTGGGAGATGAGTCATTTTACCTGCCAGGTTTTGTAGATGTTGATGACAATCAACTAAGCCAATGGAATGCAATTGCACAACCATTTTACCTCTGGAGCCGACTTGATTGGACATCAGTACACAAGGAATTTGCAGTAAAGCAAGGACATTTAGGAAATCATTGATAACTCGCATGGGTGTTGGTTGAATAGAGTTTGTTCTTTTCAACATCAACGGCTTCCGTAGGACCTTTTGGTAGGTCTTTACCATAAAATTATAACTTGTATTCTTACTTATAGTGCTCTATGTGTTTGATGCAGGGAATGGCCAGATCTAATAGCCACTTACAGCGATGTATGCAAAAGAATGATGGAGTCGAGAATTTGAGTGGACGAGTCTTCATAGTGTCTCTTGAAAATTGAATTGTGCTTAACAAAAAAGGCCACAATGGTGATCCTATATTAGGAGGAGATTACCGGTTGTATTTTTTCGAGTTTCCTCATAATTGGAAATGAAAATATTAGAGCATACGAGCACTGAACATCTATGTTAGCGGCTATGCTGGAAAGAGCAGTTTCTTGGATCTTGGTTGGAAAGGATATGCATAGGTATAAAACTTCTTCCTTCTCTAGGGAATCATGTTTGAGTCAGGCAGAAGAGGAAATTTAGAGGTATGAAATACGTATCCAAGCCGTGGATGCCAGGAATTTAAACACACACCGATGGAGAGGAAAAGGAAAAACAACAATAATAAAACTGTCGGTTGTGTTTGGAGTTAATTAAAATACATTAATACTTAAAAATGGTTAGTTATTAATTCTGAAAAGGTGCAATGTTTGATTGTGTAACTGATGCTTTCTAGTGCTCTATAAGTATGTAATGTAAAGTAAACCAAGAGAACCATTGATATATTACAAAAAAGAATTCTCTACATTCCTAAGACATACAAATTTTTACAATTCCTTTGCTGGAAGAAATTGAATTTGAACTAAGCTCCAGGACATTGAAATTATTGGGCATATTTTCAATATTGCGTGATGTAAAATCGTGTTGAGTGGAGCATCTATGATTGAATGTCTTCAACACAGATTTTTTTGCAGTATAATCAGTAAGGTTTTTATTGGCTTTAGAGTTAAATATTATATAGTTCGTCCTTTATGATTTATTTGTTTTCTATTAATAATTTATTATTGGGATAAGTAGATTAAATTATTCATTGCTGTTTAGACCTGAATAATACAAATATTGTGGAATATTATAATTGTTCTTATTTGTATCTATTTTGTCCTTTTAATGGTTAAAACATTATAGACTGGTTTTAATATGCACAAAACGAAATAATTTGACGCATCCCAATAATTGAATTGTTCATAGATTTAATATCATAATATCCTAAAGTTGTATGTGAAAAGTTATAATATTGACTCTATCACCCATTTGAATTTCAGCACTGATTTTTAAATTGTTAATTTTTCTCTATCTGTTTGCTGGCAATATTTTGATCTTTTCGTGTTAAGGGTTCAATATCCAATTGCTTTAGTAATTCATTTTTAATCGTATTTCAGCACTCACAACTCTATTAAAGTAATCAAATTTTGAAGAATAATATTCTCCAATCTCAATCCAGAAACTTTCCTTAAATTTTGCCACTTGAGGGAGTTGTCTTTGCATTATATCTATTCGCTATAAAACATCTTGGATCCAAGTTTTGTTGTCGAGGATCAGATGTACAGGCCTTGGTATTGCGGAGCCAAAAGCGTGGAGGATTTAAATCGAATTGATTGATCTTGTCAAGTTGGCCAAGACTGATTAGATATCCTAGCATTAAGTGGGCAAGGCTTGCAAGTTTCTAATGAACGGTTTTGATAACCAACAGATTGGTGACTCCACCATGAACAAAGTCTCAAGTAAGCTTTGCATACTTACTCCAGCAAACCAATGTAGAGATTCATTTAAACACGATTTTGTGGTAAGTTTTCAGATTTTTTCTTTTTATAAGCATTTACCAAAATCGTGAATATATTATTAGGTTTATATTCGGTATTTTCATTTGCTGTTTTATAATTTTTAGATTTTGTAAATTAGCTTTCTTATCAGCATTTAAGTATAAATACATAAGATTCTTCCTAAAAGTTGAAAATTTTGATTGTGCCCAAGTTTTTGAATCTGAAACTTTTATTATTATAGTCCACATAAAACTTTGAAAGTAACTAAATTAAAATTTTTTATTGATATTTTCAAAAAGAAACATTCTTCAAGTTCAAGTTATTATTGGTATTAACTCTGCATGATAAACACTTAGGCATTTATTTCTTTCTTTTAAAAAAAAGAGAAAGTGGCGACTTTGTTGTGTTTCATTAATATTTTGTTGAAGAGCATTTACTTGCTTTTGAGGTGTATGTGGGGAAGGAGGTCAGTAAATCCCCGACCTAAAAGGCTTGAGCAATTAACTTTTGAGGAAAAACCCAAAAATAAGAAAAGTAAAAATCAAAAGTCAAAAATGCTTTACACAGGACACATAAATTTTTAGGAAAGGACCAACGTACAATCTAAGATGGGTGAATCAAGTCATAATAGTCCTGAAAAGGATGAAGAAAATTGTAATCCATTTTTTTCACATTCCTAGGGTAGATGAAGAGCCAGATTGCAAGATAACTCTTATTGAGGATGACGAAGAGTATGAATAGATAATGCAATGGGATATGATTATAAAGAAAATGGCTGAAACAACAAATGGCAACAGTGCAATATTAGTGAAAACATTAAAAATGCAGCTAGATTATATCCTTGAAAAAATAGGGATATCAAAGGATCTTATTGGTTCCCTACTTAGAAAAGATTGTAATGAAGATAAGTCAGATAGGTAGAGGGAAGAAAAGTCTGATCAAATGCAAAATGAAGTAAATACATCATCAAAGTACAATCCACCTCATAGAAAGAATCTAGAATCACAATTCACCACTAGCCATGTTAATCTGCTATATGAGAACAAAAGGGATAAGAATCAAAATAACAACTTTAATAGGCATTTCAACAATAACCAATGGGCTTGGAATACTGGACAACATACCAGAGGAGTTCCAGAAAACAATGGAAACATCAAACAACCTAATGGTATGAATCAAAATAATAACAATCAGAACACGTAAGGTTACATGGTTCAAAATTAGGGCATTAGGAATCAAGCAATAAGGCAGCCTATGACAATCAAAAGATATAGATAGCTTGATTTTGGCGGGATCAAAGGATATCCAAATCTAATGTCAAATGATTTAAGGAATGCTATTCCAAAATTTTTAAGAAATGACACAAAATTTGCTGAGTGGCATGTGATTAATTTGAAAAATGTAATTGAAGATTTTGAGGAGGATCATGAGGACGTGTTTATGAAAATTTTCGTGCAATCATTAACTGAGGATGTTGTAGAGTGGTATCGAAGTTTTCCAGATGGATCCATTTTTGAATGGTGCGATTTTGCTGATCAGTTTATTGAGCAATTTGGTGCTCACAATGACACATCTTTTGCATCACATGAATTGAAAAGTATTAAGAAGAATACAAATGAATCAGTATCAAAATTCAATAAAAGATTTAACAAAGTTTTAAATGGGATCCCCAGAGAGACTAGGCCCATGGATTCATTCCTGATTGATTTCTACTTAAGTGCATTTGACAGTAAAACTCATTATGAGATAAGATCTCAAAGACCTTCTTCGCTGCCATAGGCTTTTAAAGTTGCTATGACGATTGAAAATGATAGGAAAGCAGTAGGAAGAATCAACAAAAGGGATGATTCAAAATTATATAATCCCAGAAACCCTATGAAAGATGAATTAAAAGAGATAATGGACATGCTCAAAGAAATGAAGGTTTAACAAAGTAGAAATGAAATACCATCATTCCACAGAAATGACAGGGTGAGACTACAAGATATGCCTTATAATACAAATTGGAAGGACGGGAAACTAGAAAGACCGAATTATGTTAAGGACACCGTGATCCTTTAAAGAAAATCAGCATTGTTGATGATGGGTCATGGTGTGATGTATGTAGGCTGCCCCATGATCCTAAATATTTCATTGTTGCATAATCTGTTTTAGAGGAGGAAAATCAGGAAGGTGAAGAAAAATCTGTGGTTAACGCCATATCATTAGAACCATTATGGGGTAGAGATGAGGATGATTCTATAGATGAAGACCAAAATTCTGATTATCACTACAAGGGTTTTAATCAGCAATGTTGTGTCCAACAGGTGTTTTTAGATGAGGAAGATGTACCTACTTTGTGGAGATTGACAGTAGAAGAAAGGAAAGCTTATACTATTGTAGCTGTAGAGCATGCTAAACATACCTATCAAAGAAATGAAGAAAACATTGCTGATCAAGATAATCCGGTTGGTATATTTGCAAAAAATCAGCAACAGGTAGAAACATCTAAAAAATCTGGTGATCAAGCTTGGGCTAAGCAAAAAGAAAGTAATTAGTCTTATAAGTTAACCAAGTAGCCAATCACATACAATAATGGCAAGCAAATATCTGACTGTCATAATTTTATGAATCATGCATTGTCTTAGTTGAAAATTACTGTTCCTTTAATGGAAATGATGAAATTTTTTGATTATAGGGATGAAACTTCGAAGATATTATCTAGCATGGAAGATATTAGTAATAAGAATGATGCAGGAAACAATGAAGAACCACCTATTGTATATCTAGGGACAGCATTGAATAAAAATTCAAATCAAGTAGACCCATTTTATTTAACATTGCTAATAAATAATAAATTGATAAAGAATTGTATGATTGATTTTGGCACAGTAGTTAATATCACGTCTGCTGATGTGATGAAAGATATAAGTTTCAAAGTAGATACTCCTTTTGGCAAATGGTATGCTATGGATAATAGATCTGTGCTAGTAGTTGGAATTATTAAAAATGTTGAATTTCGTTTTCCATCATTTCCACATATCATATAGGACTGACATCACCGTAGTTGAGATTTTAGCAAGTTATGGCATGTTGTTATCTAGACAGTGGTCGAATTTGGTTGGTGGTCATGTGCAGCTGGATTTGTCTTATGCTACCATACCTGTAGGGGGCAAAGAAATTAGAATTGAGAGGGAACCCCAGTCGTATTAGATAGTTTAGGATTATATTCCGGATCCTGTAGTCAACTTTTGCCATTCTGACATGGATAACTGCAAGGTAAGTATAACTAAACTTGTTTCTAAAATTATTAATCCAATTTCAATACATGCAAAAGAAGATTGTAATAACTTTTGGCAAATGTTCTTTGATGGTGCTTGTAGTAAGGAAGGAAATGGGGCTGGTGTTATATTTATTTCACCATTAGGTAAAATTTTAAAATTTTCTTTCCTATTAAATTTTGAGTGTACTAACAATACTACTGAATACGAGGCTTTGATTATTAGTCTTGATATTGCTAAAAATTATGGGATTAAATTACCCACTGTGTTAGGGGACTCAGATTTGATTGTTTTCCAAATTAGGCATAAGTTTTCAACTAAAAAGCCGAGATTAAAACAATATCATAATTATGTTTGGGATTTGTTAGAATTTTTTGATGCTTTTTCTATAAAATGGACTGATAGGTCAGCCAACTATTTGGCTGATATAATGGCCAACCTTGCTATTAGACAAATTGATCTTCCATTTGATGAGGTTATTCAAGTAGAAATGAAAAATAGACCTTCAATACCAGATAATGTACAAAACTGGCAGGTTTTTGAAGATTGCCAAGATAAATTTAGGTTTTTAACTTGTCAGGAGGATTATGAAAATCAATTCATTGATTAGAACGGATGTGTGAAAGAAGAGGATGGAAAGGACATGCTATTTGGAAAAGAAATAGTTCAATAAAAAACAAACAAAATACTTAAGGGTCTCATAGCCCTAGAAAGAATCTTTGATGAAAGAGTGTGATGTCCCCAGAGTGGGCCCCTAACGGAAGGTGACGTAGGTCTGTCCGTGCGGTTTGTCGCTACCACGTGTCCGGGGTCCTCGCCAGCGAGGCTATCTTGGGGTTGCCCCCTTAACGCGGGGAGGTGCCGTTTACTAACAGTCCGGGCTTTTGGTGCAACGGTTACTAACTTGGTATCAGAGCCGCAGGTCTGGAGGCCGAGACCCGCGGAGCGTGGTGGGCTGTGATGTCCCTAGAGTGGGCCCCTAACGGAAGGTGACGTAGGTCTGTCCGTGCGGTTTGTCGCTACCACGTGTCCGGGGTCCTCGCCAGCGAGGCTATCCTGGGGTTGCCCCCTTAACGCGGGGAGGTGCCGTTTACTAACAGTCCGGGCTTTTGGTGCAACGGTTAGACGTAGGTCTGTCCGTGCGGTTTGTCGCTACCACGTGTCCGGGGTCCTCGCCATCGAGGCTATCCTGGGGTTGCCCCCTTAACGCGGGGAGGTGTCGTTTACTAACAGTCCGGGCTTTTGCTTTTGGGGAGGTGTCGTCTACCGTTGCACCAAAAGCCCGGACTGTTAGTAAACGACACCTCCCCGCGTTAAGGGGGCAACCCCAGGATAGCCTCGCTGGCGAGGACCCCGGACACGTGGTAGCGACAAACCGCACGGACAGACCTACGTCACCTTCCGTTAGGGGCCCACTCTGGGGACATCACAGCCCACCACGCTTCGCGGGTCTCGGCCTCCAGACTTGCGGCTCTGATACCAAGTTAGTAACCGTTGCACCAAAAGCCCGGACTGTTAGTAAACGGCACCTCCTCGCGTTAAGGGGGCAACCCCAAGATAGCCTCGCTGGCGAGGACCCCGGACAAGTGGTAGCGACAAACCGCACGGACAGACCTACGTCACCTTCCGTTAGGGGCCCACTCTGGGGACATCACAAAGAGAAAGTGCAAAACCTAACAAATCCACTAAAATCCAAAACGATATCGAGGAAATAAAATTGGGAAGTGAAAATTCTCCCAAAAAAGTTTATATAGGGAAGAAATTATCATTCAAGATTAGGGAGATTAGGGTTGAGTTGATCTCCTATTAAGGAAGTACAAACATGTTTTTGCTTGGACTTATGATGAACTTAAAGCTTATAGGAAAGACTTGTTTTCAGCATGAAATACCATTAAAACCCAATGCTAAACCTTTTAGATAGAGACAATCCCCAATCAATCCAACTCTAGCCCCAAAGATGAAAGATGAACTCATTAAGTTAAGAGATGCCAGAATCATTAAACCTATTATGCACTCTACATGGGATTCAAATTTAGTGCTAGTAAAAAAGAAGAACAATGATATTCGATTATGAATAGATCTTAGGAATCTAAAGATATCTTCTGTAAAATAAAATTATGCATTACCTAATATGGAGATCTTATTGCAAAAAGTAACTAGTAATGAATTGCTATCCATGATGGACGGGTTTTCAGGCTATAATCAAGTTAAAGTTAAAGAAGTCGAACAATATAAGACTACTTTCACAACTCCTTGGGGTACTTACGTGTATGCTAGGATACCTTTTGGGTTAACAAATGCGGGAGCCACTTTCCAAAGGGCAATGGATGTTGCCTTCGATGGACTAATTGACTTTATTATGGTAGTTTATCAAGATGACCTCACTGCCTATTCTAAGAAAGTAGAAGATCATTGTAAACATTTGGAGAAAATTTTCATAAGAGCCCTTGAATTCGGAGTTTCCTTAAACCCTAAAAAGTGTCATTTCTGAATTACTAAAGGGAAAATTATTAGGTCACATTGTCTCTACGAAGGAGGTAAAGATAGATCCGGAAAGAGTGGCAGCCATCGATAGTATTCAGATGCCTAAAACAACTAAGGGTATCTAACCATTCTTTGGGCAAATTAACTTTTTGAGAAGATTTGTTTCTAATTTTACTGAGATTATTAAACCTACTGCTAAAATGCTTAAAAAATGAGCAAAGATAGCATGGGATAATGAAGCTATAGGAGCATTTGCTAGGATAAAGAAAGCAATAAAGGAAGCACCAGTTCTTAAATCCCCAAACTTTAAGAAACCTGTTTAAATATTCTTGTTTGCTTCTTATCATACTATAGCCACTGTTATGTTGCAAAAGAACGATGAGGGATATGAACAACCGATTGCATTCTTTAGTGAGAGTTTACAGGTTGCTGAACTTCACTACAATATAAATGAAAAACAACCTTATGCTCTTATTAAAGCAGTTAAATCCTTTTGACCCTATTTGGTCGGAGCTGAAGTGATTGCGTATCTGCCTAATGCTGCCGTTAAGGATATATTTAGGCAGTTTGAAACTACTTGAAGACAATTTCGTTGGATAAATCAAATTTAGGAATTTAATATAGATATTCAAATCACAAAATTAGTTAGAGGGCAGGGATTGGCTAAACTTATGGAAGAATCAAATTTGGAGGTTGTACAATTCAATCAGATCACTGATGATCATACTAAGGTCAGTATTGAGAGATGTCCTTGGTATACCGATATAGTTTATTATTTATAGCATACAAAATGTAGAGATGATCTGAGTGACAATTAAAATAGAACTACTAAATTGCAAGCCACTAAATATGTCCTAATTCAGGGAGATCTATATTGGAAAAATCAAGATGGAATTTTATTTTTTTGTTTGGATATTGCTCAATCTGTAGTTATTCTTAGAGAGATGCATGAAGGAGTTTGTGGAGGTCATTTTTCAGCTAGAACCACAGCACATAAAATATTGCGAGTAGGTTATTACCGGCCCCAACTTTTTAAAGATTGTCATTCCTATGTGCAAAAGTGCGAGGCTTGTCAAAAATTCTCTAGTAAGTTGAAATATAATGGTGCCCTTCCCTTAAGAACATTATAGGTAGAAGAGCCTTTCCAAATGTGGGGAAGTGATTTTATAGGGGAAATTAGTGATAAATCGAGCGATAGACACAATTGGATTCTAGTTGCTATTGATTACTTGACCAAGTGGGTAGAGGCTATACCCACTTGACAGTCTACAAGTAAAGTAGTAATTAAATTCCTCACTTAGAACATTTTAATTAGATTTGGAGTTCCTCAAAAGATTATAACAGATAACAGTATGTGTTTTAGATCTAATGAGTTTGCTGATTTTTGTAGGAAATATGGCATAACTCTATCATACTCGTCTCCATATCATCCCCAAGGCAATGGGCAAGCTGAGTCTAGTAAAAAAAACATATTAAAGATTATTAGAAGGATGCTGGATAATAATAAGTGTGCTTGGGATTCAAAACTGAGTTTAGCATTGTGGGCAGACAAAATCACGGTAAAAAAATCTACCGCTTTCTCTCCTTTTAACCTAGTTTATGGCAAAGAAGCAAAGCTTCCTTTAAACAATTTATTGCCTATTTATAAATTTGTTACTAAGGAACAGATAGAGGATATCAATTTCATGGAAAATAGATTGAATGCACTAATTGAGCTAGACGAAGTAAGGAGGCTTGCATAAGAACAAAATATAAATAAGTAGCAACAAGTTAAATTTCTTCATGACAAGAAAACTTTGAACCGATCTTTTAAGGTAGGTGATTGAGTCTTGAAATGGAATGTTAAAGATCAAGACAAAGGAAAACATGATAAGTTCGAGGCTTTTTGGTTAGGACTATTTATCATCTTTGAAGATGCTGGGGAACACTCTTATTTTTTGCAAGATACGGAGGGTTGCATGCAGGATTTTCCAGTTCATGGACAGTATCTTAAGCCATTTTTTCAATGAACATATAAAGGGGAGTTCTTTTTCCATTTCCCTATTTTGTTTTATTTTTATTAGATTTTTATATGTATTATTTTGTGAACCGATCACCCCCTATGTTTTGGTAGGTCTGCTCCTCTAGAGATAGTTGAGATTGCTCACTATGCCCACAAGGAGCATATGTCCCCAATGAGAGCCACTGATGGAGCCTAAATTTATAGCTTCATGTGTAAAGTTATGTTAATGAAATAATCAGGAAATTATGGGATCTAGTAATGGAATAAAGGGTACTAGATTAAAGGCATCCAAATGTACAAATGATTTGTAAAATTTATAACAGAGATTATGCTGGGTACAAGGCAGTCATGAGGCATAATTTGAAACATTCATAAAGGGCTTTCATCCGATCAATTTGGTGGTGGACTTTGACAAGACTCATGGCAAATTTGAGAATTCCATCATAGCATATACAAGCCAAATAATCAGTTGCAGATTTCCAGATTTTCCAGATTTCCTGAGGCAGAATTCTGAGGGCTGTTTTAAGGAGATCAGAGACCTTTTGGTTAGAATGTAGGAGGCCACACACAGCCTGTAAAATATGGAGATGCTCAGGATATTTTTAAGAAACATATTTATAAGGAAATATGTAGGTTGTTTATATGTTACTATGGGTGGATTTTTGGTTAGAACCAGTGTCCTGAAGGTCCAGTTACATACGTGCAGCAAATGAAAAGAAAATAAAGCCATATGTTAGAATAATATACTTAGAAAATAATTAAACATGTGGGATAGGAACAAGCTTTTGTTGCGTATAAGCTGGAGGAGCATCAGACTTTGAAGACGAGAATAGGTGTTTTAATTCACAAACACTTAAATATAAGGAATCTGGATAAATCTATAACTCAAGGAAAGGTTGAAGGGTCTGTTGAGGCTGCTCGTACAACATTGAAAAACTTGAAGAAGGTGGCAATATTGATGATGCTAAAACTGTTTGTGCACCAGATATATTCTTGAATACGGCGAGATGGAGGAACAAATTAAAAGGTTATTTGGCACCATTTCTACATGGGATGCGCTATCCATCATTCGGTTGACATTTTACCAAAATTAGTAAATTGCAAGAGGAGGTTGAAAGGCTTCATTGGTATTTGAACGAAGGTGACATGATTGTGGATTTCTGTTGTGGAACTAATGACTTCTCAAGGTTGATGAAAGCAAAGCTTGACCAGATTGGGAAAAAGTGCCTTTTAAAGAATTTTGACATAATTCAGCCTAAGGATGATTTTGAGATTGTGAAGTGAGATTGGATGATTGTCATTTGAGAAATCATTGCTAACAGGTACTGGATTGATAATGGGATTGAATCCTCCATTTGGTGTCTATGCCGCCCTTGCGAATAAATTTATCAACAAGACTTTGGAGTTCCAAAATTAGTCATGCTTATTGTTCCGAAGGAGACAAATTGACTAGATGAGAAACCAGAAAGATATGATCTTGTTTGGGAGGATCTAGAGTCATTTTACCTGCCAGGTTCTGTAGATGTTGATGACGATCAACTAAGCCAATGGAATGCAATTGCACCACCACTTTATCTCTGGAGCCGACCTGATTGGATATCAATACACAAGGAATTTGCAGTAAAGCAAGGATATTTAGGAAATCATTGATAACTTGCATGGGTGTTGGTTGAATAGAAATTGTTCTTTTCAACATCAACGGCTTCCGTAGGACCTTTTGATAGGTCTTTACCATAAAATTATTACTTGTTTTCTTACTTATAGTGCTCTATGTGTTTGATGCAGGGAATGGCCGGATCTAATAGCCACTTACAGTGATGTATGCAAAAGAATGATGGAGTTGAGAATTTAAGTGGACGAGGCTTTTTTGTGTCTCCCAAAAATTGAATTGTGCTTATCAAAAAAGGCCACAATGGTGATCCTATATTAGGAGATTGCTGGTTGTATTTTTTCGAGTTTCCTCATAATTGGAAATCAAAATATTAGAGCATATGAGCACTGAACATCTATGTTAGCGGCTATGCTGGAAAGAGCAGTTTCTTGGATCTCGGTTGGAAAGGATATGCGTAGGCATAAAACTTCTGCCTTCTCTAGGGAATCATGTTTGAGTTGGCAGAAAAGGAAATTCAGAGGTATGAAATGTGTATCCAAGCCGTGGACGCCAGGAATGTAAACACATGCCGATGGAGAGGAAAAGGAAAAACAACAATAATAAAACTTGTGTTTGGAGTTAATTAAAATATATTAATACTTAAAAATGGTCAGTTATTAATTCTAAAAAGGTGCAATGTTTGATTGTGTAACCAATGCCTTCTAGTGCTCTATAAGTATGTAATGTAAAGTACACCAAGAGAACCATTGATACATTACAAAAAAAATTCTCTGCATTCCTAAGACATACAAATTTTTACAATTCCTTTGCTGAAAGAAATTGAATTTGAACTAAGCTCTAGGACATTGAAATTATTGGGCATATTTTCAATATTGCGTGATGTAAAATCGTGTTGAGTGGAGCATCTACGATTGAATGTCTTCAACACAGATTTTTCTGCAGTATAATCAGTAAGGTTTTTATTGGCTTTAGAGTTAAATATTATATAGTTCGTCCTTTATGATTTTTTTTTTCTATTAATAATTTATTATTAGGATAAGTGGATTAAATTATTTGTTGCTGTTTAGACCTGAATAATACAAATATTGTGGAATATTATAATTGTTTCCTTATTGGTATCTATTTTGTCCCTTTAATGGTTAAAACATTATAGACTGGTTTTAATATGCACAAAACAAAATAATTTGACGCGTCCCAATAATTGATCTGTTCATAGATTTAATATCATAATATCCTAAAGTTGTATGTGAAAACTTATAATATTGACTCTATCACCCATTTGAATTTCAGTGATCTTTAAATTGCTCATTTTTCTCTATCCGTTTGCTAGCAATTTTTTGATCTTTTTGTGTTAAGGTTTTAATATCTATTTGTTTTAGTAATTCATTTTTAATCGTATTTCAGCACTCAAAACTCTATTAAAGTAATCAAATTTTAAAGAATAATATTCACCAGTAGCAATCCAGAAGCTTTCCTTAAAATCTTGCCACTTGAGGGAGTTGTCTGTGCAGTATATCTATTCGCTATAAAACATGTTGGATCCAAGTTTTGTTTTTGAGGATCAAGTGTATAGGCTTAGTGTTGCGGAGCTAAAAGTGTGGAGGATTTAAATCAAATTGATTGATTCTGTCAAGTTGGCCAAAACCGATTAGATATCCCAACATCGAGTGGGCAAGGCTCGTAGGTTTTTAATCAACAGTTTTGATAATCAACACTTTGTAGGCTCCTATGTACTAGAAGCACCAACCCCACTATTGTCTTAGTGAACACCAACCCGCTGCACAAACTATTCTTTCACCCTAATGATGTTGCTTGCTTCAATTGATGATGGCTGTTTTCTTAGCACAATTTCTTCCACTATTTTGTTTTGCACACTTCTGCAGTATACCTTATTTGTACTTAACAATTTACATTAATATATCAGGAAATTCTGATTATATAGTATCTTCCTTTTATAGTTTTACTCTTCTATACATATATACTTATCAGATTAAAAACTCTGAATGTACGCTATTTTCTTTCCTTTTAATTTTACTCCACTTCTTACTTATCTCTGATATATCCTCCTTCACACATATTCCTTCTGTCACATATATCTGTCACATATATATCGGATTGATATAACTGATATTTATTTCTTTTAAGTGCTTCAATCTGCTTACATTATACTAGTTTTCCTTCCACTCTTAATAATTATTCTTCTTTGTTACATCTGCATTCTCACCTTTTTTTTTCTTAGCTAATAATCCATTCTATACTTATATCTTAATGATGGGAGGGTGTGACTTTTCAAAATCAAATACACATATGACCCCTCAAATCTAATTACACTTTTCTTTGATCCCACAATTTTACAAACAAAGTTTATTTCAGATTATTATAACTTTGTCTTATAGTGTTTCTAAGTCCACGATATGACATGAATTGGTTTGGACTTTTGATACCATGGTGTAAGGTGTGTTGGTACAGATTTTCTTGTTTCCTTACAGCATGTACTGGATGTCTTTGTTAAATCTAAAAGATAAATTGCAAACCAAAAAATAGAGAAAGAGAGACATGATTTATCCTCGTGGTTCACGACAACTGTGGCTACGTCCACACCGAGAGCAGAGCAAATATATAATTCAGTCATTGCAGCTTACAACTTACATACACAGGGCTTTGCCCTTTTATTTATACATTAGTTCTTCAAGAGAAGACGAAGAGACAAATAAGAAGAATGTGAAATGAACAGACATGACAGTTGGACTTCACATCCAACAATATTCCACTTGAAGTTCAACTCATGCTACAACCTCATATCTGAATATCCTCCCAGTTAAACTCTGCTTTCCCTTACCAAAACTCATGGTAAGAAAGTTGTCAAAAGACAATTTTTGTAGCCGGAATAGCAACCATAGCTAATCGCTAATCAAATCCAACTATCCATACAACATGAGTAGATTTATAACCACATAACCAGCCCATACAACTCACCAAATATAACATTTTCCAACAAAACACACCAAAAAACCATTGATGTGCAAAAAACTAGAAGACCATTATAGAGAATTTTAAATTGCATGAGCAATGCCAACTATAAGTTGACTCAATCTACCAATCAGCACATAGAAGGCATGGCATTAACTTGAGATGATCTACGAACTGCAACCAACCTGCTGCAAAATGACATCTTCCAAGTCCTCATGAAAAGACCATGTAATGTTGTTAAAAACCAATGAAGTACAACAACAATATATGACCTCAAAAACTCTTGGAAGGAACACCAATGCAAATCATAACTCATCCTTCTACCAACACCATCAAGTGCCCAGCTGTGTCAAGTATGATCTCCTTTACCTCCCCATATGAGAGCATTTACAACACCCAAACACCATGAATGAAAGCTCCTATAAACAAGAAGATCAAACTCCAAACATTCCAAAATTAGGAACAATATTAACCATCTCCTAAATGCACGAGGAGATAAATTTGCCGAATAGACCAAGCATGGGGAGTGAGAATGCTCTTCCAAGTTACACCAAGTCTCAATGACTGTTCTCCAAGAACAATCTCCATTAGGTCTATAATGAACTCGCACCCATCCACAGCTGTAGGTTGCTCGGACTTCATGCTGAAACCTCTAAAGAGAAACCGTCTCAACAAATGTTCTCTAAACCAAGAGAACTGTAGCCTCACCCAAGCCTCTTAGTTTTCAAAAGCACCTCCATGTTCAATCTGCCAAAGTACCCGATACCAAGAGCACTAACCAAGATCAATTATCAAAACTCCCACTGCACGTCTGCATAACCTAGGAAAATCTTATGACAACTTGATCTCGAAAATCTTATGACAACTTGATCTCCACAAACCACCACTAATGCTCTAAGGAGCAAAACCTATCAAGATAACCTCTATCATGCCAATGCTCTAAATAGCTCACCATGGCACAATAACAATCATCTCCAATCATATGGAGGGAACCATCTCATAACAGTAAATTATTATTATTATTTTTTGCTAAAACTTCCATTGCACTATGACAATGAATTTTTTGAATGTCAGATACATCAGAACTGTAGAGGCCCCAAGATTACCCTCACCGAACTTTTGCTTCTGACCTTCCATGGCCAGTTTGTAAAATAACTGATGTCTATCAATGGCCTTGGTGGGCTCCTCTAAAGACCGCTTGGCAGCATCCACTGTCTTGAAGATAAAAGGGCAAAACCCTTTGATCGACCTGACTGTTTATCAAAGCCCAGGGGGCCTTCATCGATTTCACCATATGAGAAAACATACTGAAGAGGCGATTAGCAGACATGTCAACAGGAACATTGCCAACATAGATTTTCTTGGTCGAAACGTCAGCAGAGGGTTGGGGGTGTTGCTGAGAAGAGCCAGCGGAGGCTAGCTCGCTGACAGTCATACGACCATTGATCTTCTTGCTGGGCTCCTTGAGGGCCTTAATAGCGCCATCCATGTGCTTGAAAGTGACAAAGCCGTAACCCTTGCTCTTACCAGTGTTCTTGTCCATGATGACAACCCCTTCCTCTAGCTCGCCAAATTGGGAAAAGAGGGACTTGAGGGATTTAGTAGCGGTGTCCCATCCGAGACCCCCCACGAAGAGCTTGCGCTGGGCGGGATCTTTGTCTGCAATTCCTCGAATCGCCTGCAGGACGTCCAAGTGCTTCGCCCTCGCCTCCTGCACAATCTCCACAAGCTGCTCCCGACTAAAGCCCTCTATCATTTTCCCCACACCCTCGGCCACCACTTCTACTTCCCCTTGCCCTGCCCCACTGTTTTCTTCCACTTTTCGCTTCTTCGAATCCATTTTTGCGTCCGCTCTACGAATTGCAAAACTCACTTCGCTCTGAAAATGTCTGCCTCGTTCCTTGGACTCTTGTAGTTTGCTCTCTAGGATCTTACACTCTCTGATACCAATTGTTAAATCTAAAAGATAAATTGCAAACCAGAAAACAGAGAAAGAGAGACATGATTTATCCTCGTGGTTCACCACAACTGTGGCTACGTCCACACCGAGAGCAGAGCAAATATATTATTCAGTCATTGCAGCTTACAGCTTACATACACAGGGCTTTGCCCTTTTATTTATACATTAGTTCTTCAAGAGAAGATGAAGAGACAAATAAGAAGAATGTGAAATGAACAGACATGACAGTTGGACTTCACATCCAACAGTCTTCTAGTTCAATCTGAGTTGTCGATAAAACGATATCCTTTGAAAATTGTTGCTGCCAATCAATACTCTTGTCTGAAGCCACGCCATTTGTAAAATATGTCGGGCCCTCACTTTTATGAATTTCTGAAGTCTCCGTAACAACACTTTACGCACATTAGACTCGCTTTTATCTTTATCGGCACCCTTCCCCAAGTCTGCTCCATCATACCTCTAATGCTTTCGTCCACCGTGCCTATGGTCTTTTTATAGTCAGAATACTTATAATGAAGTCACTGACTTTTGTTTGAATATTTGTCGGGTTTCTTATTATCTCTGCCTTCTGTGGTAATTGTCTCACTCTCTAACGTGGAGTCTCTTTCATCTCTTTGTTTTTAATCTTTTCCCTCACAGCATATGTTGTTGCGTTTAAATGAATTAATGACTTTCATCAATTCTTCTTTCGGGCAACATCATTTAACAAATATAATCGCAACTGCAAATATATATATTTATTTTACTCCGTCTGACATGGTCTGTGGAGTATTTGAATTTGTCTTCATATGAATTGTTATATAATCATAATAGTACGTTCAACGCAAGCCTTCTTGCCATAATATTCTTGATTTACTATCGTTTTTCTTCAATATCAATGTTCAGGTGATCCAAACAGAGCATACACGTCTGCTTAGTTTTTAGTGTATTCTTTATAATCTTTTGATCTTTCTTGACTTAGACTTCCGCTTCTTCCTCAAGATATATTCTTTGCTCAACACCTTCAAATTATGTAATCGCTGCTTCTAAGCATAGAGTCTGACAAAATATATATTTGCCTTTTGGATTTTTATTTGATTAGGTGCTGCCTTCATCATATATGTAATCTGAGTCATTGTCTTTCAAAGAGACCAATGTTGCTGACTGCATGCATATCTCCATGATCTCATAGTCTAATCGTTTCTTGAATAGTGCCGGACTGTATATATTTTACTTGTTGGACATTGTGCACCCAACATGATTATCGGGTTTGCACCAAAAAATACTCATTATCTGTTGTCTACTTCTCATAATCCATTCAACATATCAAGGTGGCGGTTTGTAGCAAATATGACTCTAATTCCCTTGACCACATGATTGCTGCTGTAGGCCTGTATTTATATGCAGATAAGCAAATACTGTCTGTTATCATTTCTGACTCCAAGAAACATCAAAGCATATCACTCTTATTTTCTGATATATATGTGGCCATAGATACTCTGCTAATGAATTGTCTTAAATTGAGGCTTTTGTATTGTCACTGCCATCATCTGTATTATTGTTGTCATCATTCCTTAAGTTGCAGTTGTTCAAATCTGCTAGGATGAAGTAACTAACCATTTCTTCAGATCTATATATCAACTTAAATGAAGTACATATTCCATATGTATGTATAATAAAAGAACATGTATTCCATACTGTCATTGCTGAGGATTACCATTAGTTCTCTACCATAATTTTTTGGTGTGTGTTAGACCACTTATAATCTTCTTTATGAACCTTTGACATTGATGATAGTGAACTTTATATCAATGATAACATTTCTATCAATTGCATGCATACCTTTGACATCAATGACAATAATCCATTAATCTCCCCCTTGGTCAAAGATGGCAATAACAAATCTTCTCAATCCCGTCCTTTCTCTTTCTCTCCCCCTTTGACATCAATGGAAAAGGGCTAGCTAACAAAACTAGTCATTAAGAAAATCCCCCTGTGAAAGTTCTCTCGTGTTCCCCCTTAGAAGGACTCCTCATCATTTCTGCACAATCTATTACAACCATCGTTGCATCTGCTTCTTTTGAAGATTCCTCTTTAAAACTTTGATATTAATATAATCATCTTCAAAGCAACAACTATCTTTCTTTTCAACCATCTCAATTTTCTTCACAAAGGGATTAATGAATATCTGATTTGAATCTCCCCCTGAACTCATGCTTTTTTTCTCAACCTAGGAGGTATATGAACTGCAAGTTGCACTTGTATTAGTTTCTCCTTCTCCCTTAGTTATCTTTCTTCTCCAAACTTTTATAGTTTTTCTTTTGTGATTATTTTTTGCATCCCGTCTTTTGTCATCTATATGAGTCTCTCCATCATCAAGTCTGCAATATTTTGCTATATTCCCATAGTTATTGCACTTACAACATACAATGTTATAGTTTAAGTTTGGATTATAATTTCCACTTCTTTGTTCACAAGGACTTCTTATTCGTGTTCTGTATTCTCTCGCCCAGTGACCAAAATAGTTGCATGAGTAACAAAATCCATAGAAGCTAGGTTTATATCCTTACTTTCTATAATCCTTTTTAAGTTCAATTCCTTTGAATTTCGTGGATGAATCAGCCATGCTACTTCCTTACTTGACAAAGCCTTTGAATGTATGATCTCGATTGCTTACTTCTTCTTTATAACCTACTCCAGTCTTGCTTGTGAATGGTCTTTGACAATCAATAATTTCTGTTAGAATATCAGAGCTCTTTTCAAACTTGAGACAGTTGTTCAATTTGGTGTTACTCGTCTAGATCCTTTCTTAATTTTTCAATTTCTTGTCTCAATTTGGTACACTCATCATTCTCAACTTGTTTGGATTCTATTAGTTGAGTCTTTAATTCTTTAATCTGCATCTTGTACTAACTTTTTCTTTCAATTTTGTAATTTGTTTATATGCATAATATAACTCTTCCATGACATCAATGCCTTCTTCCTCGCTTGATGTCTCACCATTTTCCTCTTCTTCACTACATGTCTCGTCAACATCTTCATCCTTGCTGTATGACTTATCAACATTATCTTCTTCTTGCTCTCTGGTCATGGCTAAAAAGAGTATCTCATCTTCTGCATCATCACTTTGATAATCATCATTGCTCTCTTCTGATGAGCTGCTTTCTTTCTTCAAGTACAAACTCTTTTTGTGCTTGTGAAACTTCTTTTTTTTACTATGCTTCTTATCCTTTTTCTTTGAATATTTTTCTTCTTCATCATCACTAGAGTCATTGTTGTTTAGAGGGCATTTTGATGCATAATGTCTAGGTCTTCCACAACTGAAACATTTGAGCTTTCCTTTGTTCTTCCCATTACTCTTTTACAGATTTCTTATAAAGTAAGCATCTAATTCATTTGATTCACTATTTAAGCTTTCACTTGAAATTTTGTTTTTGTTTTTACCCCTTTTAAATGCCTTGAATGCTATTTCCTTCTTTGATTCATTTCCTCCAACCCGCATTTCATAAGCAGTAAAGATTCCATGAAGTTCATTTTTTGTCAATGTATCTAAATCTTTTCTTTCTTCAATTGCAAATATTATAGAATTAAACTTCATAGGGAGAGATTTTAAAATCTTTTCAACCACAAGACTTTTTTTTACTTCCTCACCAAGAGCTTGCATAGAATTGACAACATCATCTACACGATCAAGAAGTGGCTATATTCTCATCTTCCTTCATGTAGAGACTTTCAAATACTTTCCAATGAGTTTGTAGTTTGGATTTCTTTACACTCTTAGTTCCTGTTACTCAATTTTCACACATGTTCAAATGGAGTAAAGCATACATGTTTATCACTATCAAGTCATACTCAAAATTGCAAAAAAAGAAGCATTTTTTATTCATATTGAAATAATAGTTAATGTTTTTGTATTATTCACCATGATGGTACAATTGATATTTACAAGTGTGAAATAAAGATGCTGAAAGTGAATTTCTCTCACACATTTGACTGTGAGAGTAGTCCCTATCTATTAATATATACTCCTACTCTACCAAAATGAATAATATAAAAAGAGTATAAAGAGAGGAAAGGTCATGGGTTCCAGTCATTGCCTGTAATGAATGGTCGAGTTGCATCCATCTACTTCCATTTGTTGGCTGCCTTGAACCACGTCCCTTCCCTGTATTTGATCCCTGCATTCATAGAAAAAAGTTGTTAGATCCAATGGATCTAAGCAATGCTAGTACCTCAGTTCACCTCATATTCAGAGTCCTAACATACTACTCATCTTAGCAAAATAAAAACATACATCAACAGAGAAAGATGACAATCACGATAAATGCTTCATTATTAACATGTTTGTTTCCTGTACAACGGATCATAACAAATTGAACTATTTGTGTGACTAATTCATAACAGAAAATAAAAAGTATTAAAGAGACAAGTCATTTTGATTTGAAACCTTTTGTTTTTAATATCAGAAAAAGTCAAACATTAAAGGGACAAGTCGAATAGGCTTGAAACCTTTTGTTTCAAATAGAATAATAGAACTGAAAGCATGAAGTTGCAGAAAAAGAAACTATACAAGTGTGCTGAAAGAAAAAACATACAACTAGTATGATAATGATACATTATTTCCAGAAACCCACAGTGATGTATTACATGTAGATGATAATGATACATTATTTCCAGAAACCCACAGTGATGTATTACATGTAGCAGCAAGATAGAAAATTGAACAAGCAAAGAAGCCAAGAGTGTTACAAGATCATATATGTATAATCAATGATATGATATAGGAAGGATGTTGTAAGTTGACGGAAAAGAAAAGGACAATGTGAGCATCAAGAGAAAAAAGGGTGTTGGAGTGCAATGACAAAAGTTGATGAAGGAATTATCAATAAATCTTAAATTACACCTGCTTGGTTAAATCAATACCAATTTAGAATAGTCACAAAAGCAGAGAAAGGATTAAAGTTGTATGGAAATTGGTTAGCTTGTACAGCTGAAAGTGTACAAGAAGAAGATTATGTGTTCTAGGAGAAACATCAATAAAGGAACACATATTTTAATAAGAATACGAGTAAATGTCCATGTTTTTAAAGTATTTACTTAATTCATTCCAGCTGGTAAAATAAAGATACAGGTAACAGAAAGGTATATTTAGATATGTAAGCAATATGAAGGTCTGCATTAGTTGAAGCCGAAAACCCTCATGTAATTCATAACTATCTGAAATTCACAAACATATCTTCATATAATCTTTACTACTTCAGTGGAATACGTGAGTGATTGAATTAAATTTTTTTTCTGTATATAATAGCTAAAGATGTTCTTACCCAGTAAGGCTAATGGCTTCCATAACAACAGAATGAAGTCGTCTTTTACAAGCAACCAACAGTCATGAGCAACAAGGAAAAAGAGCTCACAACATGGAAATGAAACAGAACCAAGACAAGTAGACAGACCAATAGCTGTGAAAGACAAAATGCAACCATGGTGATATACACAAATGTCCACCAGTCACTGCACCATAGAGCACTCACAAAATGGAGTAATTAGCACTCACGAAATGGAGTAACCAACAGTCGTACCAAAACACTAATGGAATCCCAACAAACAAAACTCAGAGCTAGACAACTCGCAGTTGAAGGTGAAGAAATCACCAAAACACTAATGGCTCACATACAATAGGTAGGAGTGACGAAATCATCAACAACAAGATCCAAAGACAACAACCAAACAATGAAGCACGAGTATAACAACAGAAATATGGCATCCAACCAAGACAAGGAGAAAGATAGAAGAACAATTCATGACATAGAGGAGAGCCATAAAAGTTGTAGCCGGCCATGACCTCCAAACAACAGAAAAGAAGATATAATAACCATTATGAACAAAAAACAGGGAGCAACTCCATGATAGCAAGAGAAAGACACCAGCGGCCGCAAGTAGAACTGCATCATGAAAATGAACCGGAGCCATGAAATAGAAATGAACCGGTATTCATGGCACCTTGAAAGGCCATAAAAAATCATAGGAAAAGACCAGCAACATGCGGCTAGGGTTTCTCAAAAAACCTTCTCCTGTGATTATCCTTCCAAATTAGAGCATTGAAAATGCCAAAACAAACTTATGCTCTACCTTTTAATCATTCCTTCCAATATGTTTTATAAAATTTCAAGTCCACACTTGTTGGTTAAGGAAAGGAATGTATTATTTATTAAAATAATAATATGGGATTTAATGTGTGAAGTCCATATTATTATTTAAATAAATAATTCATTATTTTTATTGCATTCTTGTTTAAAAATGTAAATATTATTGCTTTCTAGTTGATGAATTATAAATCAACTAGTTAAAAATGATTTTTTTTTAATGCAATAAATAATGGTAAAGGTAAAGTTAAATTTGACTAAGTGTTTTCAAGAGGGAGTTTCATTCTTAAATGCCTAAATTCGAGGGTAAGGTTTTAGTTGCTATTTTTAGACTCGCAAATCAGACTCATGACTTTGGAGTTAATTATGGAGTGGTTTTTGGCATTTATAGAGTCTTCTTGGACTTGTCTTCATGTGTAATTGGTCAAGGCATAGTTTGGAGTACATGTGGCATGTTTTTGGAGCTTTTAGGCTATTTTTGTAAACAATTTTCTCAAATTTCGACCCTCACTTCCTAATTTTGTGGGAAGGTGGTGTTGTTTCATGATTGTTATATACCCCTCTTCGTTATAGAGAAGGGGTTCAGATTTTGGGAGGAGAGAGATGTGCATGTGATATTTGTCCTTGACATCTTTTTCTCGAGTTTTCTAAGCTATTATGTAGAGATACTGTTATTTGAGCCTTTGATTGTAATACAGTTTTCATTGGATTCAACTTTTGGAGTAAATGATCTGGTTGTATGCTTTGTGGTGATTTATGTTATCTAGTTGTGTTTTACTGATAAACCTTTTGGATAACGTCTTGTTTCGCATCTTCTATGTTTGACTATTATTCATAGGTTTTGAGTTGTGTTTCCTTAGTGATGTATTCGGTTGTGATTTATTTCCTTTCATATGTTCATATTTTAACTTTCTCTTAAAA
Source organism: Cupressus sempervirens (assembly GCA_028749045.1). Taxonomy (NCBI): domain Eukaryota; kingdom Viridiplantae; phylum Streptophyta; class Pinopsida; order Cupressales; family Cupressaceae; genus Cupressus; species Cupressus sempervirens. The sequence continues at coordinate 747,322,189 of CM053790.1, forward strand.
ATATTTATGTGAATTAACAGTTCTTTCAAGCTGTGTTTCGTGATTATCTGTTGAAAGCGTTCATTGTGTTATAGAATATAATACTAATCTGAATTATTATTTTCTGGTGTATCACCTTAGTTTTCATAATTTAGTTTTTCCATTTTCAAGTTTACCTCTTTACTCTTTTTCATACAAATTTCACGTTTTCATTAGTATAGGTGAGATATCAGTTAGGAACTGACTTAGAATCCAGAGGTTCAATCAGGTCATAGGTTACCCACAACCTCTGATTGATCCAATGTTTCTCCACAATTGCTGAGGGTTTCAAGACTTAAAGCATTAGGGTGCAGTTTTTGGCATGCTGGATGGGACACTTGCCTTAATTTTTAAGAAAGTTATTGTTGTTTTTGATATGCGAACATAGGGTTTAATTATTATATGCTCAAGGATTTTAAAATCTGCATATCTGGCGACTCTGTGGGAAAGAAAAGTGCAGATCAATATTGTTAATGAAAAAAGTACGGACTAGAAGCTCTAATACTTTTGAATATCTGCAGTTGGATACACTTAAAAGGCGTGGGAGTACTCTTGCTAGGAAAAAACCAGCAAAGAGGAATCAACAATCAGCATTAGATACTTGAGTTTATCAAGGAAAAGTTGTGCAAGAAAAAGAAATATCAGACATTTAGCAGGTCCAACTTGTAGAACCGAGCAATTTGAATCAGAAATTTCTATTACTTTCACTGATACAACAAGAAGCTCAAGTTTTACAGAAAATTTGTTTTCAAAGCTAGCTATAGTTTCAATACACCAACAAAAAATCAATTATCAGCCACCATTAATGGCACTACCAAAAGCTTTTTCTTTTGTGCCCTTTAATCAAGGAAGCCTTTTAAATCTTCAACAGCATAATGACATTCCTTTGGCAGCTCTAAAAGGAGTGTCGTATTTTACTGGAGAGGACCAAACCATGGCTTTTGAGCATGTCAAAGATGTAGCAACTCTCTATAATGTTCATCATGTAACACAAGAAAACATAGCAATTAGATTATTGACAACTTCATTCAAAGGAAAAGAGTTGGAATGGTTTAGAAGCTTACCGGTGGCTTCAATAAGCACATGGGATGAATTGGGTGATGCATTCACCAAGTTTTTTGAAGATAAATCTAAGCACTTGTCACTAGTAGAGCAGCTAACAACTATAAAAAGGGCTCCACAAGAGAAAATGATTGATTTCAACACACGTTTTCAAAAAATGTGGGATAGGATAATTGTCGTTGTCAGACCAAGTGCTGATCATGCATTTTTGTACTATTTAAAAAGTTTGAATAGTGACATTTCTTTTATGATCCAATCTATGGGAGGTACTACATTGCCCCAATCATTTTCTATATTAGTGAGGGAAAAAAACAACCTTATTTAGGTAGGTAAAATTGCTTCTAGGCCTCCTATGCCTATTTTTTTGAATGTACAGCCTAATATGCCTTTACAAATGTCATCATTTAATCTATTGCCAATTGTTTCCAGCCAAGAAATAGTAGTCATAGGACCTACTCAAGAGCTGCAAGAGATTAAACAAAACCAACAAAAGATTGAAAGTTTAATGGAAACATTTGGGAATGAATTGGTCAACTTAAAAAAGCAATAGTTCCAACCAAGAGAGCCCTTTCAATCACAAAATTTTGTTGCGAATCAAGGATATCTGTAGCAAAATTAAGGATATCAGTAGCAAAATCAAGGATATTAGCAACAAAACCAAGAGTCAGTCTCAGAATAGACCAAATATTCAAGGGTATAATGTTGGAAATAGACAAAATATAAATCAGAGGCCATACAGATCTTACAATCCAACACCCTTGAATGTTAAGAATCCTGTAAAGGATATAGTACTTATGCAAAACAATATAGCTGCCGAATATGAGTGGTGTTTTCCATGTAATCAGCCCCATAGCCAAGCTACATGTTCTAATGGTGTAATTAATCAGGCTTTGATGTTGCAAAACGCTACGAGTATCCAACATGCATCTGAGGGTGAAATTGAACAGCAGCAAGATATACCTCTTGTGGATGCTTCATTCTTAAATTGGCAATGGGACTAGTTCTGTGGTCTGAATGGCGATGATTCTAAGATTGTTGTTTATTCCAAAAATTCAAAGAGAGCTCCTAACAACCAAAATATCCGCAATGATATTAATGCAATTAATGCAGCTGTTGTTGGATCATCTAAGCCAACAAACCAATAAGTTCCACTAGCAACTCTTCCAAATACCAATAAGGAGCAACAACAACAAGCACAACCTACTATTGCAAAATCACAGTGTAAGGTATATACAACTATTCCTTTTAATGTTGTTGAAAATATGAAGAAAATGAATGTATCTATTAGTATGTGAGATTCTTTGGCTATTCCTGTTCAAGTTGATATTTTGCAATCTAAACTGTCAAAGAGGGATAGTGCTGGTGAAATTACAAGTATTGTATTTACAAATAATGATGAAAATAGCAGCAAACCAATGATTCCAACTGTCAATTCTCCTCCCTTTTATGTGTCATTGATAATAGGTGATAATTTGGTTCACAATTGCATTATTGATAGTGGAGCTACAAGCTCGGTCATGCCTAAAAAGGTAGCAAATTAGCTAGGGCTAAAATATCAACCTTTGCAGAAAGACATAGTATAGCTAGATGGGTCACTCGTTTGTACGATAGGTGTCATTAAGGGTGCTAGTCTAACTTTACATGCATGTCTAAATTTTTCAATACCTCAAGATGTTTACGTCATAGACCTTCCACCATACTTTGCATTATGTTTATCTAGAGACTTCACAGCAAAGATTGGTGGTTACTTGTCATCAAATTGATCTCATATGCTCCTTAGGTCAAGATATGGTACTAAAATCAAAATCAAGTCTGAAAAGTTAGCTAAGGACCATATAAAACCTTATGTCCCTGCTGCCATTAATGCAAATCTGATGTCATTTGATAGTGATGAACAACCTGCTGAAATAGATTCCAAAACATGTCTCGATGGTATTCCAGACATTTTACTTGATGAGTGGGCAGCTGAAAATTCTTTTAATAGTCAAAACAACATTATTCATAATGTCGGTTTTGGTAATTATATGATACTGGATCAAAATTCAGTCATCCCAAATCTAGTCAAGGATTCAAATCTGATTAACGAACAACAAAACCAGGTATGGAAGATTTATTTTGATGGTTCATGAAGTATGAATGGTGTTGGTGGAGGTGTGATGCTAGTATCACCTCATGATGATAAGTATTTTGCTGCTTTTCGATTTTCGTTTGCGTATTCTAACAATGTTGTTGAGTATAAAGGTTTGATTCAAGGCCTAGAGTGGGCAAAAAAGAGGAAAATAACGTGCTTACAGTTTTTGGGGACAGCAAGCTGATTGTAAACTAGGCTAGACGTCTGATTTCTGTAAAAAATGATATCCTAAAGCTGTATTAAAACAGGGTATGGGATATTATCGAAGAATTTGATGCTTTTAATATAATATCCATACCTAGAGCACAAAATCAGTTTGCTAATAGACTTGCAGCAGTAGATGCACAGTTCGATATTATAGAGAATATCACAAAAGAGAATGAACAACATTATGTGAAGGTAGTAGTCAGACCTTCAATACCAGATGATCACGTAAATTGGCAGGTTTTTGATTTAGATAAGCAGATATTGAATTTCTTATTGCAAGAGGATGTGTTTTCAGTTTCTAATCAAGATAGACTCAATTAATAGCAATGTGATTAGGGTATATAGCTGAAAACAAACAATTTACCAAAAGGTTTGAACTTTGGTTACTCTAGAAACTATCTTTAATATGGATGACTAGGTAAAGAAGGATAAAACCAGTTTACTGTGAAGGTAGAACATAAAGAAAAATAAAGACAAGTTGAGAAAGTAACCAAAAATTGAGTTTTTGTAGTATGAGAAGAAAAACTCGTACCTACAAACAATTGGGGATAATCTTGACGTATTTTTTTCAAAAGAACACATAAATAAGACTACACAACGAACAATTCGGGGATAATGAATCATTTTCATGATGTCTCATTAAGGCGTTAAAACAAAGAGGATGCACCTAGGAATCTATGAGAAAACTCCGTAGGGTTGCGTCAATTTTGTGATTGCAAAATTGAGGATAACACACAAAATTGGTGGACTTCACAATTTTAGGTAAATCTTTGACAACAAATATACTACTGGCCTTCACAATATTATCAAAGTTTATATGACAAAACCTTCTATGCTGTAATAACCCCAACTAGTTATAACTTCAACAAATACAAAATTCTTTACTAATTTAGTTGTTTGACATTTCGTCGAACACTTTGCAAGCAAACTCTGATACCACTGTAATAACCCCAACTGTTATAAATTCAACAAATATTGAATTCTTTAATAATTCAGTCGTTTGACATTTTGTCAAATACTTTGCAAGAAAGTTTTGATACCACTGTAAAAACCCCATTCAGTTATAACTTCAACAAATACCAAATTCTTTTATAATTCAATTGTTTGACATTTTGTCAAACACTTTCCAAACAAACTCTAATATCACTGTAATAGCCCTTGCCCAAACTAATTGATTTTTGCTCAAGGAATATTGTCAAACACTTGTATGTTGCTTTTCTTTTTTCTGATTTTTTTCTGTTTCAGATTATTTGATATAGTTTGAATGATGCTAAGAAATTTAGAATGTTCGTAAATGATATTACAATACCTCTTACAATGAAATAATATGCAAGTGCAGTTCTTTTTGATATTTTTAATGCATATACGTGGAAACAAGATATGGAATGCATACCTACAGCTAACTGACATTTTGAGAAACAATTGGTATACAACTATTATGCTGATCATATAAGCTATTAGATGGACATTTTGACAAACAATTGGCATACAACTATTATGCTGATCATATATGCTATTAGATGGACATTTTGTCAAATAAATGGTATGCAACATATATCTCCTTTATTCAATTCATTCCCATGTACAATGTTGCTATGAATTTGCCAAGATAAATGGGCTTACAATAATGACTACAACAATGCCAAATATGATTCTGAATTATCACTTACAACAACAAAATTATATGCCTAAGATTACAATGCTAACTACTAATAGTTGCAAGAGGAACTTGATAGTAGTGATGCCCATGGATGGAGATGAAAGTTGCAATGAGAATCGAGCATAAATACTGTAGTGTGGGTACTCCAGTGTGACACTGTTCACGTGTATTGTAGCAACAAGGAAAAAACGATTACTAATGGCTGCCAAAGATGAATCGTCAGGTCGGCACTCGTTAGTCCTTCAATATTCTTCAAACCGTTCGGTTATTCCTTATCTTTAAGCACAAATAAAACTCCAAAATGAAGCTCTCCTGAATACCAGATTCAGTGGATATTTCACCACCTCAAATGGTTGCAACACTGAAGAATTGACACTTTCCAATGGTTAACTGAAATTAGAAACCCTTAGTTTCTTCTCTCAAGTTTATATCAAATGCAATTGACAATAATCGAATGCCTAACAATGAAGTTCTCACCTCTATTTATTCTTTTCCTTCACTCTTCTAGAAGGAAATAAAATATTATTTAATTGCACTCTCTAGAAGCTCCCCCCTTTCCAACACAATAATTAGTTATCTTTCTAGACAATGCACTCTCTAGAAGCTTCCCCCTTTCCAATACAATAATTAGTTGTGCTTTTGGAAAATTAAATTAATTAAATATAAAGTCACCTTTAGATTTATTTATTTATTGACTTTAATCTAGTTTATTTCTTCTTATTTCTTCACTTAGCTTTTGGAGAATGAAAAGCTAAGAACTTCATTGAGGGCCAAAAAGATGGGGAACATTACATATGCCACAACCAACTGTTATCCACTTTTCCAACCAAACGTGTCATCTTTGTAGGGTTTAGCTGAAAAACATTACCTCTAGATCTTGTACTAGTGCCAATCAACTAACCATCTTTATCCTTGATAATGCATGTCTTCTTTGTGAATTGTAATTGATATCCATTATCAACCAACTGTCCAATACTCAATAGATTATGCTTTAATCCATCAACAAAATAGACATCATCTGTGTTAGTCTTTCCATCAAGAGTAATATATCATATTCCTTTGATATGACAAGCCGCATTGTTACCAACTCTGACAATCCCTCCATCATGACTACTTAACAAAACAAATTTATTTTTGTCACCAGTCAAATGATGTGAACAACTACTATCTATGATCCAATCAATTTTATTTTCAACCTACAAAACTAGGGCTTTTTCTTCTCTGACTTCTTCTTTTACAGCTACAAATCCTAACTCATCATCACTCTCACTTTGAACTCTTTCATCAGATTCATCATCTTCATTTGCATACAAACAATCTCTAGGCCTTCTAGATTTGAAATTCTTCTTATACTTTTTCTCTCTTTTAGGACACTTAGAAGCATAATGACCAAATTCATTGTAAGTCCAACATTTAAAGATTTCCTTATCGTCTGGTTCTCCTTTTACAAGCAAGGCAAGTCCTTCTTTAATCCTTTTATCTTCCTTTGATTTGGATCTGCTGCTACTAGCAATCTCCATTGGCACTTACACTTCTTGAAAAAGAAGGGCAGACACTTAATGCACTAAAAGTGGTTTCCGCTCTAGGCAAATCTATAGATTGCTTCAACCTTACTTCTATTGCTTCCAATCTTCCATAAAAGTGGTTTCCACTCTAGGCAAATCTCTAGATTGCTTCAACCTCATGTTTGTTACTTCCGATTTTCCAAGAAGAGTTTTGTTGAGGTCAGTTTTGCACCACTACATAACATATAACAATTGAACACTTGATATGGAATATCAAACACTCAATCCCTCTCTTGAAAAGTTAATACTCATTAAAACATGAGAAAAACTCCAATGTTCCTTACACTTGTGGATACTAACTCAGTTATATCGATGTGATTTACTGGTATACAATAATAATGTTCCGCAGAATGCATCACCCCTTGCAACGTTTGCCGCATACAATAATATGCCAAAGAATCCTGAACACTTTTATTCTAAATTCTTTGTGAATGATGTGAACCGCACTGCTGATGAACACATTAAAATTTTTGAGGATGTCATCCAGAATAGAAATTTGCAAGATGAGAATGTTGCATGTAGACTATTCCCTTATTCATTGGGTGAGGAAGCATTTTACTGGTATATCAACCTACCTTCAAATTCAATATAGACTTGGCAACAATTGAAGGATGCATTCCTCGGGAAGTTCAGATTGCCTATCACCCCTGCAGAATTGTATAGGCAGTTTATCGAGATAAGGAGACAAGAACGTGAATCAATTGGTGCTTTCAATAACTGATTTCAAAGGGCTTATTCAAGATTGCGTGATCCATATCGCATAGGAGATGATGCGGCACGACCTATCTACTATGCAGCCCTAGACTGTTTCACATCTATGTTTGTTCAAAAAACTCATCCGGCTCCTACAAGTTTGATCCAAGCATATGCTAAGGCGGAGAAAGTTAGTTTACAATCACGACAACTACGAATGGAGCACCTAGCTATTTTGGAAATGCAAATGCATTGAATCAAGGAGCTTTGAATTATGCTCCAATTATCAATCCAGTTCCTGCCCCTCCAAGCCAGTTGGTGTTGCACCTTGGAGCACCTATGTCGCAGGCAATGCCCACATAGCCAATTTATCTCCAGAACACAACAAATTCTACAAGGACCCAAGAGGAAAAAGATGAGATGAGAGATTTGATTTAACAAGTGAAAAAGTTGTCCACTGAGGTCACTTACCTTAGAAATCAAAATAATCAGTTGCAAAATGCACAGAGGAATTATCAGTCATATCAAGGTAGCAACCGAGGTTATCAAGGGAATACCACTCCACATCATGATAGTAACCAAGGACACAATCAAGGATTCAATGAAGGTAATCAAGGATATCGTAATAATAACCAAGGTCATCAAAGAAGATTATGGAAAACTAATCCAAATAATGGGGGCGTACCGTCACCATTGGATAATCCTCCATCTGAGAATCGCTTAGCTGATAAAGTTTTCTTAGCAGAAGCTGCACTATTTGGATGGTGTAGATTACATGAGACTAGTCAACATTCTGAATTACAGTGTCACGAATTTCAAAGAGCAGTAGATATTTTCAAGGGAGAAGTGAGGAACACTACCACATCTGAGAATCCTCGTCCTACAAGATATGAGATGGTACCCTCACCAAGATATGACCAAGCATTGGTCTTTGATGATTTTAAGTTTCCTCCTCCTGATTCTCAAGATTACATGCCAATACAAGCTAATCAGAAATTTCCACCAACTTCAGCAAATGGTCCTGTAGAGATGCCACGTTATCAAGTCCCACCAGAAAATCAACCTCCACTAGTATCCCCGAATGAATCACTACATAAGGATGGATTTTCATTCCCTCCTCTCTATAATAGTGCCTTCGCGGAAGGGACAAGTGAAGTGCAAGCCTTTCAACAAACATCGGGTAATACTCCAATAAAGACATATCAAAGGAATTATAGGAACCATGAGCCATTAACATCATCAGTTCCTCCAAATAACTTTTCAACTCCCCCGCATCCAAATGCGAACAATAATCCCAAGCCTCTCAGAGACTCCCCTGAATATCGACAACTCACGAGCTCTCAAGGAGATAGAGGCCAACCTCCCATGACAAATTCTTCACAAAGTGATAAAGGAAAGAATAATCTTCAATCCTCTGCTCAACAAGGAGAACGAAGGCAATGTGAAAATCTAGGACAAAAACAGAAAGGAAGTCCTTCTAGAGAGGAATTGAAGAGGTTGAGTTCTTATATACTAGAGGAATTCAAGAAAATTAAAGTGAGTCTTCCACTCTATGAATTGATGAAGATTTCAGAAATTAGAGATACATTATTGGAAAGTTTTAATGACACCCCCATAAAGATTGTTTCTCAAAATGTATCACATCCTCCAAGAGGGGTATCCAATGTCCAACAATACAATTTTGCACAAAACACCAACATTGCAGATGATGTACCACCATGTGCATCTAAGCTTGCTCAAAATCCTTCAAGTTTCATTGGAATGGTGCAAAACTCTTAGGATGATCAGAAGGTCACATCAAATGGACAAGTATCTTCAAAAGATCCATCACTAGAAACGATCAAAGATAATTCTCCTATAGTGGAAAGTTCCATGACAACTCAAAATGGTAGAAATTCTATACATAACAATGAGATATTTGATTCAAAAGGGCAGAAGCCAGTGGCTTTTTATCAAGGGAAGGAGGAACCTACACCTTTCCTAGTATCTATTAGAATTTTCGGGAAAATGTTACATAACTGTTTAATTGACTCTGGTGCATCAAGTAATGTAATGCCATTGGACATATGTAGAAAGTTGGGATTGATTCCACTTTAGACTGACAAGAAGGTTACACAATTGGATAAAATTGAAGTCCCAGTCGTGGGAGAGTTGAATAATATTCACATGCAATTAGCCTCTGATCCACGTGTTCAAAGTTGTAGTGACATATCTGTTGTGGATATTCCTAAAGGGTATGGCATGCTTCTTAGTAGAGATTGGGCAAGAAAATTGAATGGTTATATTGCAACAGACTTTTCACACATGTGGCTCCCATGGAAGGGAATTCCTAATCAGATAAGAATAGAGAGCACTCCAAGGCTCCGGTTGTTGATCACTGAGTATGGCAAACATAATGAGATCTTGTTTATGGAAACCACTTTGGGATCATATATTCCCAAAATTGGAGAGGTTTTAATGTTGCAAGGTTACAATCAAGGGGGATGTCCTGATGTGACTCCAACTTTCACTAAGGTACCAGTTATGGATGATTGAGAACCATCACTGAATGAAGGAATGTTTGAGAATTTTAGGAATTTTGTCCTGAAAAGCATTAAGCAGGAAGTTGAACTAGGAAAAGATGCATCCATTCAAGATCTATTGTTACCCAACTGGTGTAGAATACATGATGCTTTTCGTTTTGAGATATCATGCACCATGTGCAAAGAAGCAATTGCACAAGTTTCCAAAATGGTTCCACAAGCATGGATAGCAGAAAATGTGGTCAAAATGAACTCATCCTGTATGAAAATTTTAGACCCACAGCATAAAAGAATTCGAGAAGGTGAAATAGGGCAAGAAGAACATAAAAAAGAATCCAAGGATTCAAAGGTAAGATCACCCTTGGAATATGAAAATGATCAAGTGTGGACCCTATCCTTTGATGGATCCAAATCAAAGAAAGGTAGAGGAGCTGGTGTTGAACTCATCAGCCCAACTGGAGAAACATATTTGGCAACACATAGGTTGCAGTTCCCTTGTACTAATAACGTGGCTGAGTATGAATCATTGGTCATTGGATTGCTCCTCGCTATCCAAAAGGGTGCCAAAATCCTACATGTACGTGGAGATTCAGACATAGTCATTGGGCAAGTACGCAAGAAATATACATGCCACGATAAAAGATTGGGTCGGTATCACAATAGAGTTTGGGACCTAATCGAAAGCTTTGATGCTTTCAATATTAAAAGGATAAGTCGAACAAGAAATCCAGTAGCAAACTCTTTGGCTCAATCTGCAAGTTCATTAGAACCATTAGCCATGGATTGCGTGAAGAAATTTACAGTTGAGCTGACTTCAGTACCATCAGTTCCTGACAACATCACAAATTTTCAAGTGTTTGAAGATGACAAGCATATTCTTGATTTTTTGACAAGCTCGAGGGTATTTGAAGCACAAGTCATAGATGAAGGAGAACAACAACAAGCTCAATTTGAAATCGATGAGATTATGAATTTAAGGACAAATACCATTCCAAAAGGAATGATTGAACTAGAGAGAATTTTTGATGTAGACAGAATGATTTCCCTCAAGTACCAAAGTACTGAAGGAGGGGAATGTGAAAAGGTGAACTTGGGAACGAGAGAAAATGTCAAGAATGTATTTATTGGGAAAGTTTGTACCCCCACAGAAAAGGAGCAAATATTGAAGCTTATGAAGGAATTCCCCGACGTGATTGCTTGGGGATATGAAGATCTGAAGACATATGATACGTCTCTAATTACACATACTATTCCATTAAAGCCAAACAGTAAACCATTTAGACAAAGGCAGAAACCAATAAATCCATTGTTAGAACCACTATTACATCAAGAAGTGAAGAAGTTATTGTCAGCAAGGATTATATTCCCAGTTCGACACTCAACGTGGGTCGCCAACCTTGTACCTGTTAGAAAGAAGAATGGAGAGATAAGGTTGTGTGTGGATTTTAGAAATCTCAACAGAGCTTCAGAGAAGGATAATTATCCAGTGCCGTCATTGGATGAAGTGATACAAGTTGTTAACGGTTCTCAAATGATGTCATTTTTAGATGGTTATTCTGGATATAACCAAGTGATGGTAGAAGAAGAAGATAGACTAAAGACGGCATTCACAACTAAATGGGGTACGTTTGCTTATAGAAGAATGCCTTTTGGTTTGATCAATGCAGGAGCCACTTTTCAAAGGGCCATGGATTATGCTTTCAGAGACTTGGTAAAGAAGTGCATCATCATTTACATGGATGATCTGTATTCTCTCGACGCAGGGAAGATCACATTAGTGATTTGAGGAGAATCTTCCAAAGATGTAGAAGATATGGGATTTCCTTGAATCCAAAGAAATGCATGTTTGCTGTCACTAAAGGGAAATTGTTAGGACATGTAATATCAAAACGAGGAATCTCAATTGATCTTGAGCGCATTGAGGTAATATCAAAGATAGGATTGCCAGCTAGTCAAAAAGAATTAAAGTCATTCTTTGGGAAAATTAACTTTGTAAGGAAGTTTATAACTGGGTTTGCAGAGATAGTAAGGCCATTAAATGACATGTTAAAGAAAGGAGCAAGGATAGATTGGACACCTACATCAAGAAAGGCATTCGAAGAAATCAAGCAAGCAATTGTGGATGCTCCTGTTTTGTTGAGTCCTGACTACACCTTGCCTTTTTATATATATTCTTTTGCCTTAGAACACACTTGCGCAACTATCCTCACCCAGAAGGCAGATGGTCAGGATGAACATCCTATTGCATTCATGAGTTCACCCTTGAAAGATGCAGAATTGAGATATCCGAATATTGAAAAACAAGCTTATGCTTTGGTGAAAGCAATAAAGAAATTCCGACATTACATCCTAAGAAGCAAGGTTTATGCAATAGTTCCTGATGCAGCAGTAAAGACTTTGCTAATGCAAAATGAATTGGGAGAAAGAAGAGGAAAGTGGATGGCAATTATTCAAGAATACGACATGGAGATACAACCAATGAAGTTGGTACAAGGACAAGCTCTAGCCCAAACCCTGTCTACAACTGGTCCTGGGTTAGTACAACAAGTATATGTGTTAGAAGAAGTATCCCCGGATGAATGGTATGATGATATTGTTCATTATTTGCTAAACCATAAGTCTCCATCACACTTGAATTCTGTTCAAAAGCGTTCATTGAGAATGAAGAGTCAAAATTTTATGTTTTAAGGATCTGTGCTATATAGAAAGAATCATGATGGGGTTTATTTGAGATGTGTTGGAAAGGAAGAGGCTGGACACATCATTGAGCATTTTCATAGTAAATATGGAACCAGTCATGGAAGTGGTTTGGCTATGGCTCATCAAATATCAAGAGCAGGGTATTATTGGCCAACCTTATTTAAAGACACTTATGAACACGTGAAAACTTGTCACACATGTCAAATAGCTGTGACACGTGAAAGAAATCCTGCTATGCCATTACAACCTGTTATTGAAGTAAAACCATTCGCAAAATCGGGATTGGATTTCATTGGTCCCATCAATCCACCATCATCAGGACACCACCAGTATATCCTGACTGCTACAGACTATTGCACCAGATGGACTGAGGCTCAATCGTTGAAAAATTGCACAATAGAGGTTGTTATCAAATTTCTTGAAGAAAATATCATTACCAGGTTTGGATGTCCCCATGCATCTGTATGTGATAATGGGCCAACATTTAGATCCTTGAAGTTCTCAAACTGGGCATTTGACTATGTGATCACACTAAATTTTTCATCAAACCGCTATCCGCAAGGGAATGGATTGGCAGAATCAACAAACAAAAATCTATTGAGTGCAATGAAGAAGTTATTAGACAATAATCCTAGAGATTGGCATACACAGTTGAGATTCGCACTTTGGGCAGACAGGATCAGAATAAAGAGTTCTTTGGGGACATCTCCATATCATTTGGTCTACGGACAAGATCCAATTTTTCCTATCCAATTGAGAATTCCAACACTACGATTCATGCAAGATTTTATGGAAGGAGAAGATAGAGTGCAAACATGTTTGACTCAATTATTGCACTTGGAAGAAAAGAGAGACGAAGCATTGGAAAAGTTTGCTAAACATCAAGGAGTTGTTAAGAGATGGTTTGAAAAAATGGCAAAGGTTAAGGAATTTTGAATTTCAGATCTGGTACTTCGCTGGGATAAGGCACATGAAAAGAAAGGTGGACATGACAAGTTTGATAATTTGTGGAAAGGTCCTTATCAAATTTCTGAAATTTTGGGAGAGTGTGCATTCAAGCTTAAGACTCTGACAGGAAAGGAAGTCCAATTGCCCGTCGATGGGCAATTCCTCAAGCATTATTTCTGCCCTTAGGTTTTCTTTGTGAAGCCTAACCTGTACATAGTTAGTTTATGTTTTCCTTTGTGGTGTGTTTTTGTTTTGGTTAGGTGGGGTTTTGGTTTGTCTCCCCTCTCTTGGTTAGGAGTTTTGGCCTTGCGTAGTTTAGGTTTCTTTTCCTTGTTTGTTTTGTTTTCTTTTTCCCTGGGTTGTCTTCCTTGGGTGGTTTGGTTTTCTCTCTTCTTTTGGGTTTGGCTTTGGTTTTGGCTTTTGCTTGGTGGCTCATAGCTGTGAGGATCTCTTTTTGCAAGTGGAGTGGTGTCGTGATTTGCTTACTTCATCTAAAGATTTCCCCGAGTTTTGTTTATTTCATTTCTTGGATAATTGTTATGAAGAGCATTAAAATCTCGGCTATCCTTCATATATTTTCAGTAAGTTAGAAAACATACTTGACTCGGAAGGTTGATCATACATTGTGTCTTGACGCATGAACTCTGAGGTTGCCACATATTTCACACTCTTAACTATTGCTCTAAGTCCATTTATGTTTCTTTGGAAAGGTCATGACTTGTGAAAATTTTAAAATCTTGCTTCAGCGCCACTCTAACTCCTAAACCCATGGTAAGCTTAATTGCTTACAAGCCAAGAGAAAAGAAAGAATTGAAATACCAATTCAAAAGGAATAAAAAAAAAGGAAAATGATGAAATAATAAGATTGGCTTTGGGGGTACGTGGAAATCTCCATAGGTGTTCTAAAGAATAATTTGCCGGAAGTGGAGCAATCTCTGTTGGTTTTACAGCGACAACTCCGTCGGGGCTATGGACGCCTGACTGGCAGCGGGGGAATGTCCAGGATGCTTTTGAAGTCAAGAGGAATCAATAACTTGTCATGATCAATCCTAGGATTTTTGAATGGTCTTGTCGAGCTGGAATTAATACATTTGCACACACTTAGGTTGTCGCAGAGTAAATGTGTTTTGATCCAATATACGATTATTCTCCCCTTTTGCGCTTGTTTTCCCTCTTATTGATGACGTAAGATTGAGAAACCAGAGATTCTGAGTTCGGATTAAGTTTTATCCTTGAAATGTTTGTAACATTTCACCTGTGGAGTCGCCAGATGTTGTGGCCACCAGTCACCATCGCCCCAGCTTGGGCCCCCCTTTATTCTAAGTTTTTTCCAGCTGTTTCCTTCTTTTGGGTAGTGCAAATCTGAAGGAGTCACAGAATAGAATCCTTCATTTCCAAAAAACCCCGCTCTCGCATGCAGAGGCACATATTTGGAGTGGATGCAGAAAATTTTGAAAAAGACAAAATCCGCCATTTCATAAAAAGCCCCCTCCGGAAATCATGGAGCGCAGTTTCAAGGAAATGGAGGAACAGAATAAATTCCTTCACTTCATCAAAATTCCGCTTTCATGAAGTGGTGGATCGAGTGCATGAAATAACCCCGTCAGGATTATTGACTATTTAAGCACCAAAAACTTGAACTTCATTGATTAGGCATTTCGCCAAACAGTTAGCACCCAAACTGGTTACAAAACTTCAATGTTCAGGGAGAAATTTACAATCAAATGTTTCATGGTTTAATAATGGGCCTGGACCGTAGCATCATTGTACCTTGCTCCTGAAATTGGCAATGGTTGACATTCCTCCAGCTGCGTTGTCAACTTATTCAATCACTTCTACCGATTTCTCGAGACTTTGAATCACATTGAGCTCCAGCTGATGAATTGCTTGGGCATCCTTATAAGCCGGCATCTCCTAGGGATCTTTAACGTGGGCATCAACTAAGCTAGCACCAAACCCTTCAACTTCCGTGAACTTAATGCCCTTCAAAATGGTGGTGTGAAACCTATGTGAAACCCGCAATCGAAGGCAGGAATTTGTATTGTTGAGGCAACGGTCGATTGTAGTCGGATTCCCAAACGCAATACCGTCAACGATGTGTAAAATCCGCACGCATGAATGCCCTTCGTAATGGTCCTGATGGTGATTGCCGGTACTTATAATCAGCCAACTTTCATCCGCTGCCTTCTTCTATTGCTCTGCTCTCGCCTTTCAACAATCTCACCGGCACACTTCCCATATCCCTCTCCAACTGTTCAACCCTTCAAATCCTCGACCTGTCATTTAACAGGATTACCGGCCCTGTAGCTTCTACCCTTTCTAAGCTATCCGAGTTACAGTAGCTCATCCTCAATGATAACGATTTCACTGGCCGAATACCCGATTCCCTATCGAACTGTTCCAATTTGGTATCTCTAGATTTGTCTCTTAATTCACAGATTCATACCTAAACGGCTCGGCCATCTCGCCCGACTGCAACCTCGGTCTAAGTGGCAATCATCTCTCTGATCCGTTACCTGTAGCCGTCATCTCAAATATGACTCAGCTCCGGATATTGAAGCTGAGCATTAACAATATGAGCGGCCCGATTCCTTCATGGCTCGGCCAAATGCCAATAATGTCTTCTGCAGATTGCACCTTCTTGTCCTGTTGTTCTGGGTCGGATCCCTGACTTGTTAGTTCAATTCCTTCCGAATTCTTTTCAATCCTGCAATAATTTGCGAAAATGTCGGCTAACTCTATTATCCAGAAATGTTGGCTGAAAAATGGTGATTAATACCACTCTCGCTGATCCAACGATGAACAATGATGCAAGAACCACAAAATTGGTCTTAGACCCAAATTAATGACCTGATGAAATGACTGATTGTCACCTCCAATCTGCAATAATTCAGATGATATTTCACACCCTCAAAATTGCGCACCAATTGAGAGTTATCGTTCTCAATGGCCAACTGTGACAATTGCGAAAACCCTAGGTTCCACAATGCACCCGTGATTGAATCACAATCTGAAAATCAAAGAGAGATAATCAACTGCCTGATTCGAATGGAGCCCCGGGGTGCCTATTTATTCTTTTTTCTCCATCCTCTCCAGAGACTTCTAGAACATTTTTGATCTTATCCCTCAAGTGACTTTATTAAATATTTTCCAAGTCACTTTATTAAATACAAGGTCATCTTTTAATATTTATTTATTTAATTAAAATAACTAATTAGTCGTCCTTGGACAACCAAATTAATTAAATTAATTAAATCGAACTGTCACCAAAAATTGGGGATATGACAGTCCGCCCTTCCTGAAATTGCTTGTCCCCAAGCAATGGTTGAACCATGACCCAATCAGTCTGCCTGGATCCCAAATGTAAATCTGTGTATCATCCCAATCCGCATCATACTCCCGTGGAAAAATCATCAATACCAGTAACTGAGAAACTGTACTCAACATCCAAACAACTGACACTTCTGATGAAATCATCTGAAAACCAACTGTAGATGCCGGTAGAAGAAAACATTTTGCGGAACTCAAGCCAACTGGAACATCAACTCTATCAAAACTCAAGCCCCTGTCAAAAAGACACCTGCACCCAACTGCACTGTAAATATGACAACAGCCATAGGTACTTGAATTACTGCCATCAAATCCAATCTTTGAAAAACTGCTCCGGGCGTGTCGATGCTGCAGGCCGAGTAACTTGCTACTACCAGTTTTATTTTCAAAAGAAGGTGCCAATCTATCCCCTAATGGATGGTAAGAAACTGGAACCAATCTACATCTGCGTGAAATAAAATCTTTTATCTCTGTGTCAAAAGAACAATGATGAGCGTACCCTACCGTATAATGCCGGTAAGAACCTCCAAACTCTGCTGCTGGCTCATCATCACTGAACTGGGAATCAACAGATGGCTCCATTTTCTGACTCCGAGTGACTGTAGGTCGGATAGGTCCCTGTGCACTCTGCTCAACAAACCCCTCCTCGAGATCCCTATGAGGTAGCATAGTAGAAAGGACCCCTATAATCTTCTCAACCAATCTACAAATAATACTAGTATCTTGGATGAGAACACCTTCCGTCACTTTATGCGAGTCCAAATGAACACATGCACTATCCAGCAAATATTCCATGAACGGTTCAGTGCAGTAAAAATTATATGAGGAAGCATTTACATACTCCCCTTTACACCACATCGGGTCCTCCTGTAAGGATGGCGTACTCAACTGTACCACACTATCAACTATCTGAGTAGAATCAATCTGGAGACTTGACTCAACTGGTATCCCAAATTCATTAGAACCAGCTACTACCAAATCTTGAATATATGTGTCGGCCTTAACAATATGCTCCTTAGTAGTAACTGCGGAAGTGTACTTACCATCATCCACCTCAGTAGTCAAATGAACTGGGTCTGGGGTTGGTTTTGACCGTAAATGCTCCAACTCCACGGTCACCTCCTTCAACTGAAACTGCGACTTCTGTAGATCTCGCTGTGTGTCCTCTAACGCCTCAGTAGTCGCTATGAGCTCTTGGGAAAGCTCACTCACCTCCTCTTCACGATCCAAGAGTGCCTCATATGCTGTACTTCCCCACTCAACCAAGTGATCACGGTCGGCTACCAATTGTAAATAATCTTGCTTCAAAATCCGAACAGCTTCACGCAAGGCATGAATCTCTGCCAAAGAAAAGTAACCACCGCTGGACTCATCTGTCATAGAAGAACCCCAACCAGTAACAGCTAACAACTGACGAGCAGTATCAAAATGCTCACAAGCGATAGCAATGTCTCGCTCACTAACTTTCAACTGGATAACCACATGATGGCTCTGGCTGAATTGTCTCCAACAATCTTCTTCTGGAGCTCTTAAAGGAGTATCCTCAATATTAACATCCAAACCTCGTGAATCATCTCCAAGGTCCATATCAATATCCAAATTGTCAAAAATTGTAGTACTGTTGTCAAGCTCTTCCATACCCAAAGAAACTGTCAAAGAAGCTGTGTCTTCAAAACTGTCCATTTCATCCTCCTGGATGTCATCAAGGCCAAAATGATCCTGGGACTCATCCGTACACACTGGCAAATATGAAAAATCTTCAACACCTTTCAGCAAGAAGGGTCGTCTACATTTATGAACCAAGCCCAATACCGGTGTATAAAAACTAATACCAACATCGGATGTTCTGCTGGCACAAGGGAAGACAACACCGTATATTCTGCTAATCAAATCCATGATAGCACTCAGACAATCATTGCTACCATTAAGTGTTAAAGATCTCCAGTTAACTGAATCCCAAATGCTGCTGAAACATTCCCGAATCCATATGCAAGAAACAACTGGTAACTCAAGCAAACTACTTACCTGAGTAATGTGACCAATACCAGCTAACTTCACATACCTGTCTGCCATTGTCCT
Source organism: Cupressus sempervirens (assembly GCA_028749045.1). NCBI lineage: Eukaryota > Viridiplantae > Streptophyta > Pinopsida > Cupressales > Cupressaceae > Cupressus > Cupressus sempervirens. The sequence goes on from CM053790.1 coordinate 747,341,104, forward strand.
TGTATCCTGGACGTGAATGCAAGATGAACTCGTAACATTATCAGCTACCATATATGATCCGTCAAGTGTAGAAAGCTGAGTGTTAGACGTACCAGATGAAATTAAACTTAGCTCCATGCCATGCTCATTCTCATGTCTCTCCCAGTCCTGTAATGCCAAAGTTGCTCGAGTGTCCTCAAGCTCGCAAGAAAGCTTGACAACTTCCTCCTCCTTCCTCCTCAAGGCATCTGAATAGTCTTTGGCAAGGCTTAGAAGATGGTCACGATCTGATAGAAGATGTAAATAGCTCAACTTCGTCGTTCCCATTCGTTCACCAATTGCATGCAAGTCACAACAAGAAGTTTTTGCCTGAACTCCCTTATGTCTTCCTTGTAACTGAATCATCTGGATGTGCTCTTCTAACATCTCCCGCATCCTGTCATGATGAGATAAAGAAGCCACAATACTATCTTTGCTTACCTTCAGCTGGCTGGACAAATCATGTGAAGTACTGCCATTCTCATCCTCATGTGACGAAGCATCTAACTGAGCCTGGTACTCTCTGTCAGCAAAATCATAAATGCTCGATGTCTGCTCATTTTCACCAGGTATCTCATCACCATGCACAATGACATCTTCATCATCATCTGAACTCACTTCACTGTAATCATTGCTTGTCGGAACCAAACTACCCTGAGTACATGAGATATCACCCTTGGGAAGCTCGTATTCAACTGTCTCAACTTGAGTGTCAAGTTGACAGTTACTATCTATCAGCGTAATATCCTTCACCACTTCTTCCTGTGACCGAACTGAAGCCTCTGACCGGTTGCACACTTGTTTCTCGAACTCCTCATTAAGGTTCCTAGTAACATCGCCCACTGTATCAGCTAGTGCTTTGTGAGAAGATTTGTCAAAACGAAATCCAGTTGATTTATTCACCTTAGCTGGGACGGACAGCCTGTCAAGCATATGGTGGTGTTTAACCAACAGTTCAGACATGTTATGTTTGATTTTTCTGAGCTCACCCTGAATACCTGAATAGTCCTCCTTTCCACAATTCCGACTCTGAATACTCTGTCTATTACTTGTCTGAGATTGTGTCCTTGGAGACTTTGTGCTGTACCTGTACATGTTGGTTGAAGTCGAGTGCTGATTACTCATGTAAGTCGGTCCTCTTCCCACAGGATGGCAAGAAAAACCGCTCTGATACCACTGAAATAACCCCGTCAGGATTATTGACTATTTAAGCACCAAAAACTTGAACTTCATTGATTAGGCATTTCGCCAAACAGTTAGCACCCAAACTGGTTACAAAACTTCAATGTTCAGGGAGAAATTTACAATCAAATGTTTCATGGTTTAATAATGGGCCTGGACCGTAGCATCATTGTACCTTGCTCCTGAAATTGGCAATGGTTGACATTCCTCCAGCTGCGTTGTCAACTTATTCAATCACTTCTACCGATTTCTCGAGACTTTGAATCACATTGAGCTCCAGCTGATGAATTGCTTGGGCATCCTTATAAGCCGGCATCTCCTAGGGATCTTTAACGTGGGCATCAACTAAGCTAGCACCAAACCCTTCAACTTCCGTGAACTTAATGCCCTTCAAAATGGTGGTGTGAAACCTATGTGAAACCCGCAATCGAAGGCAGGAATTTGTATTGTTGAGGCAACGGTCGATTGTAGTCGGATTCCCAAACGCAATACCGTCAACGATGTGTAAAATCCGCACGCATGAATGCCCTTCGTAATGGTCCTGATGGTGATTGCCGGTACTTATAATCAGCCAACTTTCATCCGCTGCCTTCTTCTATTGCTCTGCTCTCGCCTTTCAACAATCTCACCGGCACACTTCCCATATCCCTCTCCAACTGTTCAACCCTTCAAATCCTCGACCTGTCATTTAACAGGATTACCGGCCCTGTAGCTTCTACCCTTTCTAAGCTATCCGAGTTACAGTAGCTCATCCTCAATGATAACGATTTCACTGGCCGAATACCCGATTCCCTATCGAACTGTTCCAATTTGGTATCTCTAGATTTGTCTCTTAATTCACAGATTCATACCTAAACGGCTCGGCCATCTCGCCCGACTGCAACCTCGGTCTAAGTGGCAATCATCTCTCTGATCCGTTACCTGTAGCCGTCATCTCAAATATGACTCAGCTCCGGATATTGAAGCTGAGCATTAACAATATGAGCGGCCCGATTCCTTCATGGCTCGGCCAAATGCCAATAATGTCTTCTGCAGATTGCACCTTCTTGTCCTGTTGTTCTGGGTCGGATCCCTGACTTGTTAGTTCAATTCCTTCCGAATTCTTTTCAATCCTGCAATAATTTGCGAAAATGTCGGCTAACTCTATTATCCAGAAATGTTGGCTGAAAAATGGTGATTAATACCACTCTCGCTGATCCAACGATGAACAATGATGCAAGAACCACAAAATTGGTCTTAGACCCAAATTAATGACCTGATGAAATGACTGATTGTCACCTCCAATCTGCAATAATTCAGATGATATTTCACACCCTCAAAATTGCGCACCAATTGAGAGTTATCGTTCTCAATGGCCAACTGTGACAATTGCGAAAACCCTAGGTTCCACAATGCACCCGTGATTGAATCACAATCTGAAAATCAAAGAGAGATAATCAACTGCCTGATTCGAATGGAGCCCCGGGGTGCCTATTTATTCTTTTTTCTCCATCCTCTCCAGAGACTTCTAGAACATTTTTGATCTTATCCCTCAAGTGACTTTATTAAATATTTTCCAAGTCACTTTATTAAATACAAGGTCATCTTTTAATATTTATTTATTTAATTAAAATAACTAATTAGTCGTCCTTGGACAACCAAATTAATTAAATTAATTAAATCGAACTGTCACCAAAAATTGGGGATATGACAGTGCAATTCGGCAGGAGTGAAGGAAATTTCGTGGAAAGAAAAATCCTCCATTTTGGGAAATCTTTGTAGTTTCTAAAATCCTCCATTTTGTGGAATCTTTGTAGTTTCTTGTTAACTTTCAAAGCTGCATGATACCAGACTTAACCTTTTCATCAGGCCTGACTATAATAGATTTGCGGCAAAGGCACATTCGGTTTCCAAGATGACATAGTTTCTGAATCAACAAGTCCAATATTTCTGTGATGTGACAGGAGTCGGTGTTCGAAGGCTCCACTCTTGTCACTGCATAGGATGAAGCTATGAGTTTCAAGTATAAATTAGGGAAAGGCAGATTTTGAAGGTGCTTACTGACTTTTGTAGTGATGGTCTTCATCGGATTTGGATTTTGACCGAAAAACTCGATCCTTGTACACATGATTACTCTATTTTGGGATTCAGGATTCCTGAAAATCATGGAGCACAGGTCAGCGGAACTAAGGGAATTGTCAACTAATGAAAATCTCCAGTGATTTTAAAATTGCATATCCTTCATTCTGGAAAAAAACCCGATCCCAAAAAGTGTGGAGCGCAAATTTGAAGAAGTCATGGAAAAGACAGATTCCTTCACTCCATCAAAATTCCACTTTCATAAAAGTGTGGAGCGCAAGTTTTAAGGGAGTAAGGAATATTTTGAAAAAGATAAAATCCTTGATTTCATAGAAAACCCGCTCCTGTAAATTGATTAGCGCACAAGAATTTGTTAAAAAATCATGAAAAGCGAGAAAATTGAAAATTTTGTGGAAAATCCAAAATTTTAGAGGAAAAGAATGAAATTTCTTATGAAGTGAAAGTCGGATTCAGAGAAGAAATGATTTTCCTTCAAAAAGTATTTTTTGGATTTACATTAAAAATTTAAATATTAGTTTACTAATATTTAATTTGATTTTTTTTGAATAATAATCCAAAAAAATAATGGAGAAAGTTGGAAATGAATTTGATTTTTTCATATGGAAGTTAATTAAATATTGATTTTTTAAATTGATATTTAATTAATAAAAGAAAAAAAAATCAAAATCGGGGAAGAATACTTAGCTTCATCTTGAAGCTAAGAGCATCAAAATAGCAATTTTTTGAATCAAACAGCAAAAAAGAGACAAGTGGCGAAAAAAATGGAAACCTTGATGGTTAAGTAAAGCAACTGCCTAATTTGAGTCTGCAGCTTTAAAGGAATCTTTTTGAAGGATGATTTATATAAGATACCCTCTCATTCATTCAGGCTCAAACAAAAATTTGAAGAGCAAATTTCAAGGAGTCCAAGGAAGCAGATTTTTTGGGAAATTTTCTGAAATTGTTGAGGAGTTTTTTGGGAATTCACGATAGAAGATTTTGAATCCTATCAGAAAGGAATTTTCTTTGCAAAGAGGAGAATGGCAGAGCCCAGGGGAACAGGAGAAACGCGAGGACAATTGATAAAGAATGAAAGGAGAGGATTCTATCCTGAATCCAATATTGTGTCAAGTTGGGCAGAAATAGGAGATACAAGCCTTGGTGGCCTTGATTTGAAAGATTTTAACCGGAGAATGCTTGGATACAATGACTATCACCCGACACACCTAGCCACAAGAATTGTGAGAAGCGGAATTTTTGCTGCAGCTGGTTTCCCTCCTCCTTTTCAGCATCCAAAGTTAATCGTGGAATGTACCAAGCACTACAGTCCTAGAGATAGAACCATCCGGGATTCTAAATGAAATATTCTGGCAGATTTTTCTCCGGCATCCATTTCGGAAGCATTTGGAATTCCTTCAAATCCAAGGATGGTCACAAAAACACAAGAGCAAGCACTGGAAATCTACACGTCTGGAATCAATTTCTGTGAATAAATAATCAACAAAAGATGGTTGAAAAAGAATAGACCGCATCATTCCAAGATTCCTAAGGAAATAGTATGGCTCGACTTGCAGAGGGAATATAGTGATATGGTCATGATGTTGAGTCGCATATTTGGCATGCCTTATTCTTATAGGTTTGAATCTTGGATGTGGTATTTTGTTGAGCAAGTGATAGAGGAAGGCGACAGAATAGATTAGGCTGGGATCATAAGTGACAATCTAAATGAACAGTTGATGAATCTAGAGCATACAAGGAGATTTTACATGAGCTCCTATGTCATCTACATGCTAGCACGGAGGACAAATTATGATGGACTACGATGCAAAGGACCAATTGGAAGCGGAAGCCAACACCTCAAAGTCCATGAATGTTACCCACAATTGCATTTGCATTCAAAGGACGATTACATGAGGGTTAATGATATATTTGCCATGCGCATAGTAAGAACACTGCAAAAGAGGCCACATATAAGAATGTCAATGGGTGCAATGAAGTTGGTTGAGGAATATGGCGCCTAGTTCATTCAGTTTCCTACCTTTTCATACATCCGAGTTCAAGGATTCTCGACGGAGCCATACAAACTTCCCAGGTATCCCACGGATAAGATGGTCTTGTTAGAGCTTACTCGACAACTTACTGCTTATGACATTCAAAAAGGGAAGAAGAAGTTGGGATTGCAGTTTCCAATTTCCATAGGAGAAGGGAAAACTGAGGTATGCCCATGTCTAAAAGCTGCAGAGAAATCATCAGATGAGCTCCACTTCTTCCGCCTTCCGCTTTATCCAAAGAGGAATGATTTTTATCCTTACACCAAGATCTCATCAGTAGGAGGATCAAAGTACCAACACAAGGTTCACTTTGAAGACTTTTGGGCAAATGCAGCAGAGGAGAACAAGATTAGAAAAAGGTTGCATTCAAGACTACCATTGAACATTATTAGAACATGCAACATATTCAAGGTTCCTGATCAAATGGAGGAGGACCCAAATGTGATGCGAAAGGGATTCAATCCAAAAATGACAGCTTAACCATTTTGATTGGAAGAAGAAAGAAATTACAGATCTCGAAGCCCTTTCAAAACCAGTCTTGGATTTTACAAAGTGGTGGATCGAGCGTAAGCTTGAAAAATTAGTTGCACCAGCTAATAGATTCACATATAGGTTGCTTGGCCATAGACCACTTAGGGATGAAAGATGAGGACAAATATCTGAAGGGACTATTGAGGAAAGAGGAACTCCATCCGAAGATGTAAGAACCAAGAAAGCGAAGAGGTACCTCGAGAAAAGTGTCCTAGGATTGAGGAAGTCATCTAGGAACCTCAAAATAAGAAGCAAAAACATGGAGATGCTCCCTCTTCTCCGAGTCGAACTCCAGGTGTCCAAGAGATATAAACTTTTGAAAGGCAGGATGTAGGGACAAGTATAAGGAGATTTGAGCAAGAAGAGAATTTGGATAGGCCAATTCATGATAGGCTGAGTATAAATGCCTATGAAAAGTCCATGCAAGAAAGAGGGAGAGATCAAGATATGGCTACAGAAGAAAGTTTTACTACGATCGTAGAGCGAGAAATGATTAATGATGGAGATGGTCCACTAGAGGAAGAAACTCTAGGAGTAGCAATACATCTTCTAAGAGCCGAAGCTGCAGTTCCTGAGGTTACAATGGATAGTCCAGGAGGTGAAGAGGAGATTGACATTCGAGCGGTCCAAAGGAAAGAACAATTGGTAATTCCAGGGGACCAAAGCATACCCATTCCGGAATGGTTGAGGCAACGAATTCAATCGCGTCAACAAAGGGAGGTTGATCCAGTAATTGAATTACAGGAAATTTTGGACCGATCAAACTGATCAGAAGAACAAGGAAAAGCAAAAAGATATACTAAATTCATCAGAGGAGAATCAGGATCCAGAATCTTGTAGATTGCGACTCCCACAGTTGACAAAGGGAAAAATCAAATTGCTCCAGATGAATATCATGTTACAAAAGTAAATCTTGGTCGGGCCTCCCGAGAGCAAATATTGGAAGAATTTGATGACTCCACACAGGCTTTGAAGGATAGGCTGAAGAAAGTAGAAGAAGGGTATGAAAAGCAGAAAAGAGAAATTCGAGCCTTATGTCAGTACATCAATAACTTGCCTCATCCAGTAAGAGAGGAAGGTCCATCATTTGTTCCTCCAACAGGTGTTTCCAGTGAAGTGGTAGGTGATATTGACAGAATCAAGTGGATTGCCCAGGGTGCAAAGATTTGGATCGAAGGAATTTAGGTGGTAGCCTTCAAACATGCAGAAGAATTAGTGCAAGTGCACAATAGGGCATTGGCTGCAATCTCTAGGATCCAGTGCATGGAGGAATCATGGGTGGATGAGCATATTTACCAAGAAGAGGTGATTGCCGACATTCAGAATCTGATGGATACCCCAAAGCAAGAATTGATTGATGGTCGAGTTATTAGCGAGGGCAATGTCTATGATTTTATTCGATGGTACAGTGCAGTGATCATGGCTAAGGAAATGTTTGCGAGCTTTACCAGGGAATCTAGTCAATGGAAAAAGATCGTTGATAACATCAAGCAAGGAATATCAAATGCAGTTGCATCCTTGTTATCACGAAGATTGGGGGAAGAAGAAATGACAATTGATAATTTGAAAGTCAAGTTAGAGGAATTCTTTCAGCTAAATGTATATGGAAGAGATGATTTTGAGAACTTCTCCATCTTCTCAAATACAATGCACACTACTAAGGACTTACTACCAGATTGGGATGAAAGCTTGGGAAAAGTAGAAAGAGCAATTGCAGTTCTAGAATTCAAGCAAGAATCTGCACCAAGTATCAGTACAGAAGAGTTGGAAACAATGTTAGATCGATTTTGATCTTTCAGGCGAAAAAATCAAGGATAGATGCATTAAATGCATAGTGGGTGTGCATAGGGATCATTTATTACACCCCACTTCTTCTTAAATGAGCATGCATAGTGGGCATTTATTACCCACTACAGTAGTGGATTCCTTATGGCATTAATGTAGATTCCTTTGCATTGCCCGAACCCTAATTAGGGCTGATGTGGCACAATCTTGGCCATCGGTTATTGTGATCATCCGGGCCACCTATTGTAATCGAAGGCCTATATAAAGGCCTCATTTCTCATTTGTAAGGGGAGATTTTTATGAGATTGTTGCTATGAGCTGCTGAGATAATAAAGTTTTCATTGGAGTTTGGTGAATACTTGATATGTCTTAGTGCTTGCTTGTTCTCCTAAATTTCTTCAATTAGATTAAGTTTAGCATAGTCAATGTGTGGTGATTACAATGGAGAATATGATGGTGTATTGATGAATTCCTTTGGTTCATACTTTTGACGTTTTAGTGATTCTAATTCGTTGTGTAAAGTTAGCCTGAACCCCTTTCATGCATATGCTCAACTTCTATCATTTGTATACATTGTTCTTTATGATGGTGTATGTAGTGATATGAAAATCTTTGGCATAACCCGTGAAGATTGTACTGATTCACGCTTAGTTGTAGTATAACTTTGCAAAGTGGAATTCAGAAAATTGAGGAATTTGTCCACTATAGTACTATTTTTTGTTATCACTACCCTTAGGATTATAATAGAATTCCTGAACCCCATCCTATTGAATTTCTGCATATTCTGTGAAAAATTCAAAAAAAAAAAAAGTGCTTCATTGTAAAACCTTAAGATAGCTCCCACATCTAGTATGACTTGAAATGAATATGAATTAACACATAAGGCCCCTTGTGATCATCAGCAAGTCACATCAAGCACCGATCTTATCCACAGTCAAGACCTGACATTAAAGGAACCTTGAAGTCATTGTATGATCTTCTAGCAATCTTAGCATACACAAGACTTTATTCAAGAGAGGATAAGATATTTCGGTATTTTGTTCTACTGTTTGGTGAGTCATAAAACACACATCAACACTACTCCTACTCATATGAATAGAAAAGATTAGCAAATGGATAGGGATCGAATCTAATGAAAGCTAACTAGTGGCTCTACCTCCTAGATGCAATGATTCAAGGAAAAATGACTAGTTTACCACATAAGGCTTCCTAACAAGCCACTAGGATGCTAGCGGCCTAGTTATAGATCCCTATCAAACATCCACTAATATCACCATGCAACCATCCATCTACTTTTAATCTTACTTAGCAAATTTTTGAAATGAAACTTACTTTAACAACTTCAAAATGAAATCTAGTTCTAACTATTGGAAGTAGAAACCGTGCAACAACACCAAAAGTCTTTAATCACCATGCAAGTCACAACAATGATAAAGAAAAGCGATTTTGGCATTATCTTAGCAATAATCTTTTTTGACCCTTTATAAATGAGAGCAAATGGCCTTATATAGAGGCCAAAATTTACAATAATCTTAGCAATAATCTTCTTTGACCCTTTACAAATGAGAGCAAATGGACTTATATAGAGGCCAAAATTTACAACCGACAGTAGAGATAAAGAGGATAAATCAATGATCTAGATTGGATCCTAGAAACCCTAATTAGGGTTGCCACCCCATTTGCCAATGAGAAGATGCCACCTCATCAATGGACCAATGAAGAAAAAGGAAAGTGGCAACCAATGAGAAGGCACCAAAATGGTTGCCAATCAGAATTAGACACTTGTCCTATCCAAAAAGAAGGAGAAATTGCCACTTGGGCTTGCATCAAATAGTCTTCTAATATAAATCTACCCTTTTCTTTCATCTTTTTAGCCAAGGCAATGAACTTGGCTAGCCTTTCATTGACTTCCTTCATGGGAGGACAAGGTGTATGTTTCATCTTGAGCTTAGCTGAATTCATCATGTTGCTTGCTGCTTGTAGTGGCTTCTCATGGTCCTTCTCATACTCTCTTGCATATCTGATAACAACATTGAGGGAGGCAAGTGTGCCCAAATGTTTCTTTTTGATGGAAACCCTCCCCAACTCATCCAACCTTGATCCCAACATTGTCTCATTGATGCTCTCCTCTTTGATATCTTCAAAATCAAGTGCCGCCTTAATGTCGCTCATCATGGTTGAAATGGAAGTGTCAATGCTTGGGCTGTGTTGTGCAATCACATTCTGTATTTCCTCAAGTATTCTCAATCTAGTAATCAAGGCAACAAACTGAGACTCTACCATACTCAATCCTCCTTCATTAACCTGTTACTTAATTTTAACACATGTTAAAATTCAGACATGAAAATTCTATTTTGATAAAAGCACATTTCATTTGATATTTGAAAGAATATAAATGTCCTTGTATCATTCATTTCTTGAATATACAATTGATATTTTACAAAATAATGAAATGCTGAAGGCAAAGTATTTCACACAAGTCATGAATACAGTTGCTATCTTTCATATGTACTAAAAATAAGAAAAATGAAACATATGGGAGAAAAGTCAGAGATAACTAGTCATTGCCTTTCAGACTTTGACTGGTTAGATGTTCTGTCGTTGCATTGTCACCCATAGTACAACTCTCGATCTGGTAAGCTCCTGGTTTCTCGTTCCCCTGCGAGAGAAAGAGGTGGGGTTAGATCTTACGATCTAAGCAATGACTAGTTACCTACAGCTACATTCTTGCACATGTTACATTTCTCCTATTTTGAATACATACAAAAGATGCAAAGCATAATGTCAAAGGGACATATTATGTTGATACGAAACCTTTCATTACAATCAAACACAGGCATGTTCAGTTCATAAGAAATAACTGCAAATTACAAAAAGGAATGGTTTATGACTGTCACAAGCCCGTACTCGAACATCATAAAATATTCTATTTGTTATGATTGCATCTATTCCATCAAAATGAGGTTGTGCATATGCTGTAAGTAAATAGAAGCGACTCTTTAAGTAATACAATGCAAGGGAATGCAGGGAGCTGTAGTTGCAGAGAAAATTCTAATGTGTCTATGCAACAGATACAGGAAAATATATTGCAGACAATGATATCTTCCAGAAAATTTAACACAACAGTTACCAGCAGTAACAGAGAAACAACAAGAAGAATCTGAATATACTGAAGCATTCTAAACTGAAAAAAAGAGTAACAAGCACAAAGATATGCATATGTACATTGTCACTGTTACTACTGAATGTTCTAAAGCTCACATCAAACAAAAGGAGTCAAATGATTACAACATGTTGAATCAATGTGGAAATAAAATGATTTCTATTTGGAAAGAGAAATCTCAATTAATATACAGGTCAAACAATGTATTTTTATGACATTTCTCTCAGGTACCCATAACAGAATCTACAAGATTAATATGATGATAATCACAAAGCATGATAAAAGATGAGCATTCAGTCAAATACATACAGAAAATCAGACTAGTATATACCTGTTTTCTTTCATGAAATGGCGACTTTAAGGTAAAAAATGCCCAGATTTCTGTTACAACATTATTGGGGAAGACACGATTTCCAAATTAATGACAAAAGTCTTGTCAGACAACAGTAAGAGGTGTTTTCATTGCATAAAAAGTAATAATCTGAAAAGAGCAATGACGAATTTAAAGCACCAAATCGTGCCAAATCCCTGTACGGTAGCAAACCAAATGCTGTCACTTTGATACAGAAGTTGCCAAGTGGAATTGAAGAGAATCTAGATGATGGTAGGTATTCAATAGTAGCATCGAGTGTTGGACCCGTTGTCACAAAAAAGAAAGGAACTCAGCAGAAGAGAAACTTATTTTCTCATTCTAAAATGAAATTGCTAGCAAAGGGGTTACTGTTATTGGGTGGAACAGTCTCCTCACAAAAGGCCATTCTTCTGTCGGGACAAGGCTTGCTGTGGTATGTCTTGTGGATAAATTGATTTAAAAGATGGTTACCTCAAAAGACAGTATACAAAAACAGCTGTTGTTGAGGACACTTGTAGAAAACCGACATTGATGATGAATGAACCGGTTATAAGTAAGCCATTAACAAGATGCATTCGTTAGTGCTGGATGAGACACAACACACTCAATAAATACTGATATCCACTCAAAATCCAACTAGTTACCTGCAACATATAATCAAATATGGAGCTATTTCAACAGCAAAAAAGGTGCCCCAAATAAGGTCAAAGCAAAACCCTGCAAAAAATGTGCTTCCAGCACTAATCTTAAAAACGCATCTATCATAACGTTTTTTTTAAATGCAACAGAATCGTGCTTCCAGCACAACAACAAAACATGCTAAATCGAATTGAAAGTTTACCTAAAAAGATCGGGTTGACATGATCAAATAGCAGAGAAAACCACTGAAAGTGACTTCAAACATGGCGGCCTCACACAGCAAAGCATACTCCAAGCGCCACGACAGCGAGTCTGATCCAGAAATGGTTGCAACAAACATTTTCATGGCATTTTTTCTGGGGTTTCAAAAACCCTCTTATTAGCCGCCAAGCTCTTTCTCTAAGAGCTTTCGAATGTGAAATGCCCAAAGAGATTGCTTTGTTTAGGGTTAAAACTTTGCATTTAACCATTTTACATTCCTTTTCAAATCCGCAATACATGCATTTAACCATGTATTGGTATTACCTCTTAATACGTTATTACATAATTTCTTTTGTTTCATGTAAAGTTTAAATAATATAATAATGTATTACTTTAGCTAAGTAATATATTATTATATTATTTAACTTTTAATGAAGTGATATGTAATTTAAATTTGCAAATTGAAAAATGTAATTAATAACAATCAAATTGATAATATTATAAATCAATTGATTGTTATTAAGTTGAGCAAGTTTAGTTCAAACAGATCCATTTTCGGATTTAAGAGAGAAAGGGGGGAATCTGAGTTAATCTTATGATTAACAAGTCATTGTAACATGTGTCTTTTAGACTAAGTCTTAGAGGTTAATTTTTCAAAGACTTAGTAGCTTCATTTAAGGTCAAAGTTAAGGTTTTTGAGTCATTCCAGGACTGTGGGTCGAATTTTGACCTTGTCCTAGCATTTTGAGGCCATGTGTTGACGTTTTGAGTCTTTTAAGGGCAGTTTAAGGTGAGTCATAGGTTCTGTTATGACTTAGTTCATTTTTTAAAGCAGTGAGTCATCTTTTGATAAGTTTTGACTCCCTTATTGTAGCCTTTTTTCTTGATTTCCACTAGGAATTTGCTATTTAGTTTTCTAAAACGGTGATGGAAAAGGGCAGTTCTAAAGGGGATTAGACTATTGTGACATTTGACTGTCCTTGGTATGCTGATTTTTCTGAGTTGCATCACAGAAACGAATGTTTTTTGACCTCTGAAGGCATAATACAGTTGGCTAAATCTATTTTGGGACTCATCGTTGTGTGCAATACTGGTGATTTGATGTTAATTTTCTGTGTTCTATCAAGAGGCTTTAAAGTTTATGTCTCATTTTCGCACTTATATGTGTCAGTAAAACCTTTATGCATAGGTCATAAGTTGTGCATTTTAATGAAATTATATTGATTATGGTCCATATCTTTTTGATATTATTCATTAAAGCCTTCTTTTGAAACACTTTTATGTAGAGATTTTCATCAAAGTAGTATTTTCAACTACATGTCATTTCATTGTGTTGTTGAACATAAAATCCTTTGTTATCGTCTTTGGTGTATCACCTTTCTAATTTAAATAGTTTTCATTTTTATTTTCTCCTCTTTTTCCCTCACAAGTTCATAATATAGGAAAAGTATCATAACTTCATACAGGAACCGACCTATAATCCGGAGGTTCAGTCACATGCTTAGTTTACCCACAAACTCGTGATTGTTCCAATGTTTCACCAGAATTTCTAAGTATTTAGGTGCTTATCTTGAGGGCGCAAATTCTGGTGATAACATAACCAACTTGGCTCTTTCCAAATATTTCTTTGCTAGTTCAATGAATGTCTATAGCTTGGGAATAGCTAAATCCTTGACTGGAAGAAAATCCTTCCACTCCTCTCCAAACAATCTAAATTTATCTCTAGTAGGCACTAATGACCTAAATGTTGAGATAAAGGAAGGCAAGAAATTTCGCCCGTCTTGGATTGTATCATGGATCCAATCTTTGACTTCATGCAACTGAGCTGATATCTCTTCTATGTTGCTCCTGTTGTCTTGAGGAAGGGATGCATGGTGCAACTGTTGGATGGGCTAGCAATCTCTCCAATATTTGTTTTTAGCTTCCAACTTTATGATCCTTTCATTTGCCTTCCTCAACCTTTCTTTGATTGAACCTATGCCCTCCTAGATCTCCTCACATTCTGTCATCTGTGTTTTTTTCCAAGTTATGCTTTACTATTTCATATTCTTGAGTTGCAATCTCATCCAATGCCTTGCTAACCATTGGTATAGCAATCTGAACCTTTCAGTGACCATCACTATCACTCCTAATCACCTTTTCCATTTTTTTGCCATTTGTTTTTAGTTCTCGCTATCCCCCTTCTCCATTAATCCTTGGATGTCTTCAACTATTCAAGCAGTTACTACCTCACCTCTTGGGATAAGTATTTGCCTCAACCATAGTAGTGCGGTGCATCTCCCCAAATTTGGATTTGGTTCAATTAGCCAATTATCATCAACAGCATCGGGTGCTTGACTTATTTCCTCAATATCAATCGGCCCATCTTCTTCTCCACTAGTAACTGCCATGTTGTCCCCACATTGGTTCTCTGAGAGAGGAGAGTACTCGGTGCTATCATTATAACCACTTGATTCTGAATCAGAGCTCACCTCTGCCGCAACCCCTTGTTAGCTTGTGTTATCTTCTTGGCCTCTAGCCTCAATTATGCTTTCCTTTGACAGTGTTGCACTTTGTCTCTTTGCTGGAGGTTCCGGATGTTCTTTACTTTTCTCAACCTCCAAGGCTCTCTTCTTGCTTCTAACTGTTTCTTGTTGTTGGCTACTTCCTTCACCCTTCTGTTTGACTGACCTCGTTGGAACTTCCTTTCGCTTCATCTTTTCATAAGTAAGGTGTACCCTTTGACTTTGTAATTTCCTTAACTTTCCATTGTACCACGACTTGGTGTGCAGATCAACTATCCTTGTGACTGCCTCCAAGGAAGGATCTTGATGATCGTTCCAATCCACTGGATTTAACTCCGTTCCCTCCACTATATCATAATCTTCTCTTAGCACATTTCCATCATCCTCCAGTTGATCAGGACTATCAAGGCCTCTCCATTTGATATCTCTTATCATGTTCACTGACAATCTTGAGAAAGCTAGCTTTCTCATGTGAAAGTCATCAGGGGCATTGGCCCAAAATCTTCTATATTAGGAACATGTTTAAATACATTTCTGTGAGATACCTTGATAAGACCATTAGGATCGAATCCTTGCCTTGCTCTGTACCATCCTAGATGATACCATTCCAATTCTTTCTCCACAGTTGCAAAGGTGACAAGATTGGGGCAACTATCATTGCCAATTCTGAATGAGAAGGTAATCCTTGTCTCACCCTTAAGTTTCATTATTCTGTCATAATGCACAAGTTGCCTAGCCAATTCCATCAAAACTAATTTGCCAGGTGGGTAACTTGGAAGTCTCTTGGGACAAACTGTGCTTCCTGCTACTCTAATGTATGTAAATTGCAGAAATTGGATAAATCAACTCCCATATTTCTTAATTTTTGCTTCTGCTTCTAATGAGAGCCTCTTACTAGGTGTCTCTTGCAATATCCTTATTGTCTTCATGGAAAAGGTGTCACTGAACATCTTGTAGTCTTTGTTGTTTTGCAAATGAAGTCGTGGATAGCATTCATGCACCAAACATTGCCCCGACGTATTGCTAATTACTCCTAAGGCCTTAAGTCTAGGATTTTCATACAATTTCGCAATTAGATTGAACAGATAGGACCCCGTATAGAATTGCTTTTGATTTTGCATGGTCCTAAGTTGCAATTCTAGAATCTCGCTTATGATCCTAGCCCAATCAAATCTTCTTTTTCGTTTTTGAATGTCATCAATAAAGAAGTACATCCAGTTTCCAAATTGCATACATTGAGCTAGGCTCATGATCCAGTTGAGAAGCACAATGAGATTGCCATATTCTGATTTGAAATCTGACACGGTGAGCCTTGATAATTTGGTAACACCTTTCTTGCCCTTGTGTAGCCAATCCTGCTTTAGATGAATGAAATAAGCCTCCTGGTTATCCTGGAATAACTTAGCCGCTTGATCCATCATTACTACTGTCATGCCTTTATATTGGGAAATATTAAATGCTTCTTCGACTACTTGTTTGCCGATGTTGGCTAACACTCTCTTCCCTTCATAAAAAATGATGGATTTACTAACCAATTCAAACCTGGATGCACATTCCATGACCAATTCTGGACAAGGCAAGGTAGGAGTGAAGGCTGCCGTGTGAACAATTTCACTTTTGTAAATCTTCTTTGCCATGGGGGATTGTCCTTCCTGTTGTTTGTCCTTTAGTTGTATCATGTTTACTGTATCGATATTGGAATTGCTTATTCGCCTCACTTTTGAAAAAAAGGTGGTCTTAGGCATCATGTCTTCTTTGTCTTTTTTAGTATTCGTTCCCTTAGGGTTCTTGTTTGCACTAACATCTACCATCCTAAACACTTATTTCTGCCCTTTCGTTCTAAGTGATATGGACTACCCTTATCGATCTCCAACCTTCTTTCTATCAATGGATTCTAACTTATTTCTGCCTTGCCAAGTCCTATCACTACACTGATAAATCTTCAATCTTCAACTTAGGGGTAGGACTACCACTTATTTTTACTCTTTGTTACCTTAGGATGGACTACACTTATATTTCCCAAATTCATTCCTAGGGTGGTCTATCTTATTTCTGCCTCACCAAATGTCCTATCATGGAATCTACATTTATCTCTCCAACCTTCAACTTATAATAGGATGATGAAGTGGTGGATGATGAATGCAAGAAGAACATAAGAGAAACAAAACCAAGCAAGAACAAGGAGTAAAATCCGCTTTTAGACCAATCTTTAGTTCTAAAATGAGTTGAATTTTACCTTGATTTTGCCTTTACCAATAGCTGGGCCTCCTTTTGAAGTTCGGATAAACCTTGAAAAATTCATGCCTCCTTGCAAAAAAAAATCAAAATTTTTATCTCATTGAAACTGCCCACACTTGCCCTAAAATCAGATCTTGAATCAGGTATCCTCCGCCAAATAAAATTGCCTAGATCTGGTGCAAAATTCGCAGCCTTCAGCAAGAAAATCAAATTCCTCAAAAAATTGCCAAACCCAATGAGTGCTAAGTGTTCCATTTATTCTCGTGAGAGATGGATTTATGTTGAATCACTACTCATGAAACATGGGTCAATGAGTTTGACTCAAAATTACATAGTTAAATATTGATAGCACTATCACAAGAAGAAAAACACTGATCTGCCCCTTCAAATCGTCTAGGGCAGAAATTGCAGTCCTAGTTTGAAGAAGAAAATATGCCAACAATGAAAATCTGCCTCTAGAAAAAAATTGCCAAGGTCTGAAATTGCCGTCCTTTGCAAAAAAAATCGCCAAGCACAAAGAAGAAAGCTGCTCCAAAAATCGCTAAACACATAAAGCTGCTCCTTGCAAAATTGCCAAGTAGGAGGCTGCTTGTGATGGAATGAGAAAATGGGAGAGGGAGGAGCCCTCTTATACCACTTTCCCTTTACTCCTCCAAGATGGCCGACTAGCACCTATAGGAGAAGAACATTAAATTAGTGCTTGATAAATGGTCTCAAATTAAATGCCAAGCTAAAATTAATTTTGCCTATAGTGAAATTTGCACATTCAATTGCCAGTTAGGACCAAAAATCGCAAAATAAAATTAAGAAAGCCTTAGAGATGTTAAAATTTTTCATTTAATAATGTTTTAGGTAATTCAAATATTATTTAAAATCGGATTTAGCAAGCTAAAATCAATTTTTCAATTTTAATTCACTAACCTCTTTAAATATTTTTAAAATCTTCAAGGTAAATGTAACCAATCTAATGCAAAATTTTGCAATTTAATCCATTTTTGGTTTTGCAATTTTAATTTTAATTTTTTAACCAAAATAAATCATTTCTCTAGCTTCAAAAATCAACTTTTCCAATTTAATTTCACTATCGCAAAATTCTCTCTTTCACGAAAAAATTAAAGATTTTCCAAAACAATTAAATCCAAAAAAAAAAAATTCATTTTGAAAATGCTCGAGATTATACAATTACATCCAATTTTCAAAATAAAATCGTCTGAGTCCAAAATTTTGTAAATTTATCCTACCGAGTATGGTTCTAACCGTTGAAAAAAATGTTGTCTTTGAAATTTATTTGGCCTAAGGATAAAATTACATGCCTCGGAAAATCAGGTGAAAACAAATAAATCTAGCCACGTCCCCCCTGGCCCGAGGGCGTCCAAGATGTAAAATTTTCTAAATCTAATTTTTTTTTGGACAATTTGTTAGTGTTTGAAAATGTTGTAGGTTTCCAATTACTCCGATGAGAATATGACACATCTAAGGGCAGCTAACTCCCATCTTTAACACATCATTTTAGACATTGAGCCAACTATAAGGCTTAACTCCTTCTTTACTTTAGGCTCTGCAAAAGCTAGGTGGGTGGACCTTAGATTCAATTAATATGGTACCAATGCAAAAAACATATTCCTGAATCTTCTATGTAGATTTAATCTTTATATCTCCTAATGACCTATGCAGTAACAAAGAAGTGCAGTAGCAAATTACAACTCTATGAAATACACAAGCTGAGTGAGGGTTAGACTTTTCAGCTCTTCAACATGAAAGGGAAAAACATTTGATTAATGATGCTGAATTCAACAAAACCTCAAATATGCAACAGCATGAACAAGTGATCTTATAACTGACCAGTGCCTTAACCATTGGGCACTTCCATGAATCAAACACACACATATGGATACTTGATACCTATTCATATATTCAGAGATTTGATCAATCTATTCACCTTGTAAATAGATATCTGTGTTTAATCTAAATCTCATTCTTACCTGATATCCTCCTTAACAAACTTGCAACCCTGTTGATTTCTTTGAAGCATTTACATAACCCCTTGAGTTATAAGCAACAATGAAACAACGTATAGCCTTAAGGGACTGCAACTATGACCTAGGCTGAAAGAATGGTGTCACAATCAAGGAAACATGTAAAAAACTGGAACCAATGGTCTCACAGTGAAAAATTGGAACCCCTAATGGTATCACAGCAATGAAACTTTTTCTTCCCAAAAATTGGAACCTCTACAATGAGAAAGAAAGAGAATCATATAGGAGAAATGAATTCTTGGATTTGATCAAAAATTGACAAGTGTCCCCTCAGAATTCTTTCCCAAGAACCTGAAAAACCTCTCTCTACCCTCTCTCTATAACTGATAAATCAAATCATCTTCATTTGACCTCCAAAAAACACAAAATATCTGAGATATTTGGTTGAAAAGATAACTGATTTTGACGCCCAATTTGAAACTAAAAGCCAAAACAAAAATCAATTAAATGACCTCAAAAGGAAAAATAAACCTTTCGAAATCGCTTTTCTCCACGTTCAGGCTTCAACAAGTCTTCAAATCTGCCCTCTAACCAATTCTGATGCTCAATGGTGAAAATTGCTCATTCTACTGAGAATGCCCTGGGAATCACAAATTTCCTTATAACTCAAATTGGTGAATAACTATGCAAAAATTGACTCCAGATATGGATAGCTCATTTCCTCCCGATTTCGATGGTATATTGGAGTGCCCATTTCGGTGAAAAAATGCCCCTGTTATGCCCCTCTGAAGTTTAGGTTTCCATCTCATGGCTTTGCAGAGCACTTTAAAATTTCAAAAATTTGATATATTATAAAGTTTGAGCTATGTCATTAATTCAAACTTTATCTAAAATGAATGTGCATCTCAGGAAAAATTTATTTTATAACTTTGAAATTTCTTTCAATCTTCTATCTGGGTCAAACTTGGTTTGACCATTGGCGACACATTTTGTCACATCATTGGCTCGGGCCTGCACAGTCATCCGTCCCTGCCCACCTGGATGCCACGTGGCATCATCTCATTGGTCTAGCACTGCCACTTCAACATGCCAGATGGATGCCATGTCGTGGTCACTATGTCGCTATGTTGATTGGCGTGCAACTTCATCTTAGCGACATAGCGACATTTGTTAGATTTGCTACATGGCACAATCTGGTGCATTGCTAGATCTGATCACCATGTCACAACTTGCCTTGAAATCCGTGCCACATGGCACCTTGTGGTTGGTCTGTAACTCCACATCATCGCCAAATCATTGCCATTTCATCATGATCGCTGCACTTCAAACTTTGCCGGAATTTTGGTTTTTCGGGCCGGATTTTGAGTTTCCCGGCGGGTCGCTGGCCGGATTTGAGATTTTTTGGTAGGTCGCCATGTCGCATGCTAGAAAATCTCACCATTTTCCGATGGCGCAAAGCGACCACCGGAAATCTCTACTTTCCCAGCAAATGTTTCAAGTTTTTCCGGCACCTGATTTCTCTGCTCCATTGGTCAAAATTTAGCTTTCCATGCCAGCTGTCAACCATTGGCAAACTCCACCACATGCCTCTGTCTTTCAAAAGGCGTCATCTTAAGACAAGTAACATATAAAGCGCTATTGTATTTAAACATTTAAAAAGTCCTTGGTTTATCAATGTGGGATAAAAGGTCTGAATCGTTTTCCCCTTTTCCTTGAAACCGTAGGCGTTCCTTGCTTGCGTGGAGTGATGGCTTTTTGCCTCATGCTGCAAGCTTCATCCTTTTCACATGGTATGCACTTCCAAACCTCCACTTCCAAATGGCGTTTTTCATGGCAGCTTCCTTCTTATTCGGTGAGCTTTGGCGGCAGTTTTTATTTGCTTGGCATCTTCTTCTATGGCGGCTTCGTAATCTGCCGCAACTTTCTCCTTTCATGGAGATCCCATTTGAAACAACTTCCTTGCCTTTTTGTTTCTTGTGAGAGCTTAGTCCTCCAACGGCTTCCTTTCACCTTCTGACAACATTTACCTTCAAACTATCCTATCTCTTAGCGTAGACTCCCTTCAACATGCCTTCTTCTTTGGCATAACCGCTAACTTTCTATATGTGTGGTCTCTTCCTACTGTGGTCTAAGTCAAAAGTTGTGAATGCTACTTCTTTTTTAGCGTGGGGACTCCTTAGTTTGGTGTGGAGATTCCCTGAATGCGTAGGTTCCTCTTCATGTTGCTTGGGGCTCTGACTTCCGTTATACATGTGGCTTCGTGTTTCAGCGTGGACTTTGCCGCGGGTTTCTTTTTCTGTGAGCTCCACGTTTACTCCTCCATAGCCGTGGGGCTCTATTCACCTTGACTGTATGCCATGATGCCTCATTCTCTGATCAGGGACAAAGGATCCATTAGACTGAAAGATGAAATGTTTGTTCCCCTGCTCATGCCATTTGTTTTTCTCTCAACT